>JAIFGZ020000030.1:0-360933 GCA_019925245.2 Oryza australiensis
ACTACTAGAGCACTTCTGGGAACTCCAATGGAAGAATGCCAACAAACCGACACTCCTTCGGAAATTCTCTGAGAGAACTCCAATACTTTGGGGCACTCCTTTCCTAGCTTCCCCTCGCTCTCTTACTAACCCCACACACTAAAGTAAAAGCCTAACAAGTCAGTTGTACTCTACTTGAGTTGATGTTATGTGTTGAGAAGTGAAATGGGTTCGTCCCTGTTATAGTGTGCCAATGACGGTTATAGGTCGGTGGAAAGGTCGGTAAACAGCCTTAACCGTCATTGAGGACCAATGGAGAGCAGCCACGTGCAAGGTGGCCGTGTGGGGCTCCAAGACCGAACCACCTCCACCGCCTTTGGCACCGACTTTCTTTAGTCTTTGACAGGTGGGCCCCTATGGTGGTGAGGTTGGTTTGGCCCCACTTTAAGCCGGTTTTGTGCATTATGTGGGCCCTCCAATCCTTGTGCTCTCACGTAATTGGTCGGAGGTGTCTTTTGTCGCATGGCGGTGTGTTTTCTCCCGAAATCACACGCATATATATATATATACCAAAACTCGTGGAAACAGTTAGTAATAAACCCTTACCACTAAGTTTGATATTATATTTTGAAATCTTTTATGCAGGAGTTGATGGTTAAAGTTTGCATTTAACGATTGTCAACAAAGTGCAATGCCATGATAGAGGACTCAATAACTCCACTTTACCTGGCTGCAAGGAAGAGCATACCATGTTTCACATCGTCCTATCACTATTGTTGCACTGAAAGAAAACAATAGTTGGTCGGACAAGAGCTTCATAGAGTTGTTACACTTGTTGGGAGACATTCTTCCAACGAACAATGCATTGCTAGAAACACATACCAAACAAAGAAGGTTGTGTGTCCACTTGAGCTAGAAGTACAGAAAATTCACGCGTGTCGAAATGATTGTCTGTATCGAGTATGCCGATTTGGATGTGTGTCCGAGTGTGCAAATCTTCCGGGTATAAGGGAGAAGATGGTGGTAGTGACAGTGCTAGCATGAAGAAGAAAAGAATGCCCACAAAGATGGTGTGAAATTTTTCTACAATCCCTCGAATGGAACAATTGTATGCCAACAAGGAGCATGCAAATATGATGCACTAGTGGAGCAAAGAGCGCGGGAGGATAGGAAGATAAGGCACCCTCCTCTCATTGTTTCTCTTCAATCAAATATCCCCCAAAGATGCGTTGTTCCTATGGAGTTTATGGCAATCGGGTATCTACATGGCAAGCTTATCCGACTAGAGATAGGGATAGATTGTGCACGCCAAATATGTAAACCAACTATGACTTGGGTGTTACGTTGCCGAATAGACAAGGCAATGGCTCATAGTCACGGTTTGGTAAGATTGAGGAAACCGACTTAGAGTAAGATAGAGTTTCCGACTTGTAAGCCCGCCTCCCAAGACTATATAAGGGGGTAAGGGGCGTCCCTTGAGGGATATCAGAAGTCTTATCAGCTTTTGGCTTTATATTCATAAGCTACAGATCTTAAGAGCAATATACACTCGGCGGATCGAATCCCCAAACGGGAGTAGGGTATTACCTCACGAGAGGGCTGAACTGTCTAAATCTTTGTTTCCCAACTAACCCATTGTGCTTGGCGATCTTGCACCCCCAATTTTTTATTGCCGAAACCGAGTTTCAACGGTTGGCGCTCCAGGTAGGGGCCCGCGCGTCAAGACTTCTTCGACAATCTCGCCGACAAGCGCGATGGGATCTTCTTCGGAGCCGGCGACTTCGCCGCCAACGGCTTCGACAAGTTCTCCTCCTTCGACTCGGATTCGAACCCGGTCGGGAGGAGAAACCCACTCGGTGCCGTTCCGGCTCCCGAACAACGCCAAGATCTACGACGAAATCTTTGATTCCAAGATGCGGTCCATCCACTCTCGAGGGAAGAACTCACTCGGCGCCGTTCGGACTAGCGAACGTCGCCGAGATCTGCGACGATCTTCTCATCTCCCGTCGGAGCCAATCTACTCGAAGAAGACCTCTCGGCACCGTTTGGATTACCAAACACCGCCGAGATTTACTGCAAGCTCCTCCCCTCCGAATCAAGATTGATCCACTCGGAGGGATCCACGTCCTCAAGCTCCGACTCGGCCGGAACGATCCAGTTCGAACTACCCGGGCTCAAGGGAGATCGCCATCATCCTCCGGTCATTCGGCTCATGCTCATCCTCGGAGCTCAACGAGTACCTCAGCTTTTCGGGTTTTGATGACCTTTATGGCATCCCCTCGAGACGAGGCCAACGACTCCGACTGCGACAAGGACTACGAGCCGAAGTGCTTTGGCGTCCTCATGGTGAGGTGGCCTAGACCGACTCAGCCATGGCTCGCAGGCTTGCGGAGGAAGAACGAGCCGAGACTTGAGCAAGAGCGCAAGGCGCGGAAGAGAGAAGAAGCGCAAGAGGAAGCCGACGAAGAAGCAGGATCTAAGGGCAGCCGGACGATCCGCTCAAGAGGCTATACTTCAAACGCGGGTCCGCAACACCAATATCTTTCGAGCACGCCACGGCAAAATGCTGTCATGCGCCCTCACTCTCCCGGACACCGTTATCGAGACGGTGCCCCCGATGTAACCCCAATCTTGGACAAGATCAAGACCATCGTTGCGGCTACGGCCAACGGTCATCCCTTCGCCTCGGCCCAAAGACCGGCGAGTCCGTGGCGAAACGCCCGAGCGGCCGACTCCGCCGCCGAGGTCAAGGGATTACAAGAGGCCCGAGCCCGGCGGTGTCACAACCAGGTCAAGGGGCCCACGCCGCGAGTCCACGCACAAGCATCGGGAGCAAACGGCCGACTCTCGCGAGAAGCAACATGGACGTCCACCCGTCCACCACCGCGTCCGCCGCAACAACGCTCCGGTTACCGAAGCGGCTGCCGAGAAGACCCCACCGAGTGATCGTGAAGTCCTCGATCGTTGCTACCAAGAGCGAGATCAACGCACTCGGGAAGATCGAAGGGGATCACCCGACGTAATGACGACGGAGTACCAACTTTCACTCGGGAGCTTCGCCGAGTGCATTGGCCGAATGGGTTCAAGCCGACTAGAATTGAGAAGTATGACGGCAAGACCGACCCCAGTCATGGCTGACCGTGTACACCCTCGCCATCCGTGCGGCGGGAGGCAACAGCAAGGCCATGGCCAATTACCGCACGTGGCCCTCTCCAACTCGGCCGAGAAAATGGCTCACGAGCTTGCCAAGAGGCTCGATCGACTCGTGGAGCGAGCTAAGGGACCACTTCATCGCCAACTTCCGGGGCACCTTCGAGAGGCACGGAACCCACTTTGATCTATACAACATCATCCGAGCGGACGAACCTCCGAAGGACTACATCCAGCGCTTCTCCGAAAAGCGCAACAAAATCCCCAACATCACCGAAGACATCATCATCGCCGCCTTCCAAAAGGGAGTCCGTGATGATGTTGATCGAAAAGTTCGGGTGAAAACCACCGAAGATGGTGAAGCGAGATGTTTGAGACGGCAAATTCCTACGCCAAATCCAACGATGCCATCAAAGCGGCGCGCCAAGACCGGCCCGACGAAGGGACGACAAGCGGAGCGGGAGGAAGCCGGAATCCTAAGAAGGATAACGGCAAGCAACAACGGGGCGGAAGGACCGCAAGCGCTGACCCGAAGATCTAGTTGCCGCAACCTCCAACTCCCAACGTCGCCCCAGTCGCGGCCTACGACGCCATCATGAACGCTCAATGCACGCATCATCCCAATCACAAGCACACGGCTAAGGACTGTTTTATTTATAAACGGTTCGCAGAGCAATATGCGGCACAGCTCAACAAGAAGCCCACTGAAGAAGCCGGCACATCGGGCGCCAAGAAGAACAACACTGGCAGAACGCCAAGCCCTTTCAAGACCCCGTGGGTGAGCTGAATCACATCTTGGGGGCCGCTAGCCTATGAATCCAAGAGGAAACAGAAGCTAAGCGACCGAAAGGTCAATGCGGCACAATCCAAGGTCCCATAGTACCTACGATGGTCGGAGGGGACCATCACTTTTGACCACTCGGATCATCCCGACCGAGTGGTTCACCCGGGGCGCTATCCACTCGTCCCTGGACCCGGTGGTCCGTAACATCAATCTCAAGCGCGTCCTCATCGATGGGGGCAGCGCCTCAACATTCTCGTTCGCCAAGACCTTGGACGAGATGCGGATCTCGAGGCCGGGCGAAGGCAAGCTCAGCCCCCTTCCATGGAGTTATCCCGGGCTGTCATCTACGCCACTCGGGCACATCGCCCTTCCGGTCACCTTCGAAGTTCGAGAGAATTTCCGAACGGAGAACATCACTTTCGAGGTGGCCGACTTGAGACGGCTTACCACGTGATCATCGGAAGGCCCGCTCTCGCCAAGTTCATGGTGATACCCCATTATACCTACCTCTGCATGAAGATGCCGGTCCCAACGGCGTCATCACTCTTCGCGGTGACGTGAAGCAAGCCTTCACCTGCGACAAGGAGAGCTGCGACATGGCCCAATCTCGCGAGAGATCATGTGGCCAACAAGAAATCCGATTGGCGCGTCGACTTCGGCAGAGGGTGAAATCCCCACGAAGAAGATAGCCAAATCGGGAACCGGCGACGCAAGACCAAGAAGATCTTCCTTGATCCATCGGATCCCTCGCTGTTGTAATCGGCCGAACTAGATCCCAAATAGGAAAGCACGCTCGTCACCTTCCTCCAAAATAATAAAGATGTTTTTGCTTGAAAACCATCGATATGCTGGAATTCCTAGGGAGGTGATCGAGCAATCTTTACACGTCAAAGATGACACAAAACCAATCAAACGAGTAGGCAGGTTCGCGCAGGATCGAAAAGACGCCATCAAAGAAGAGCTCACAAAGCTCTTAGCCGCTGGTTTTATCAAGGAATTTCGCATCCCACTGGTTGGCCAATCCGGTTCGGTCCGTAAAAAGACGGGCAATGGTGCATGTGCGTTGACTACACCAACCTCAACAAAGCCTCGCCCCAAAGATCCATTCGGGCTGCCTCGCATCGACCAAGTCGTGGACTCAACATGCATTGCCAACTCTTAAGCATTTTGGACTGCTACTCGGGCTACCACCAAATCAACTTGAAGGAATCCATTGCTGAAGACATCGTTCATCACGCTGTTTGGGGCCTCTTGCTACATCACCATGCCTTTCGGCACGAAGAACGTTGGGGCCACATACCAACGCATGATCCGAGGTGTTTTCGGATGCGGATCGGGAAGAACATAGAAGGTTATGTCGACGATGTCGTCATCAAGACCAAGAAGAAAGAAGACCGATTGCCAACCTAGAAGAAACCTTCGCAAATATTCGGGCCTTCGAATGAAGTTAAACCCGGAGAAGTGCACTTTCGGCGTTCCATCGGCAACGCGCTCGCTTCATGGTGTCACATCGCGACATTGAAGCCAATCCAGAAAAAATCAACGCTATCTTGAACATGAAGCCCCGAGTAACCAGGAAGGACGTCTAGAAGCTCACTAGCGCATGGCGGCGCTAAGCCGATTCATCTCTCGACTCGGCGAACGAGGCATCCCCTTCTTGAGCTGCGAAGAAAACGGACGACTTCCAACGGACCACGGAAGCCCACAAGGCTTTTCAAGATTTTAAAGAATTCCTCACGACGCCGCCGTCCTAGCCTCACCTTAGCCCCGGGAGCCCCTACTACTGTACGTTTCAGCCACTCACCAAGTGGTTAGTACGGTCCTCGTGGTCGGCGCGAAGAAGAAGGGCGGGTCCAAGATTCGAAGCCGATCTACTTTGTTAGCGAAGCGGCGGAGAGCCAAAATTCGCTACCCTCGGTACAAAAATTGCTATATGGTGTTCGATAACCGCGAGGAAATTGGCACACTATTTTCAGGTCACTCGGTCACCGTCATCACTTCCTTTCCACTCGGCGATGTCATTCACAACCGGGAGGCAACCGGGCGCATCGCGAAGTGGGCCACTGGAGATGATGCCGCTGGACTTAACTTTTAAGGCGAGGACGTCGTAAAAGATGATGCCGCGGAGATGATGCATTGGACAAGCCCCGGTGGACTTCTTGCCCGAGTGGACCAAACAAAGCAAGAAGATGTACCTCGGGAAGACCTTCAATATTGGACCATGCACTTCGACGGATCCAAAAGGATCACCGGCTTGGGAGCAGGAGTTGTGCTAATCTCCCGACCGGGGAAAGGCTAAGATACGTCCTCCACTTCCACTTCTCCGCCTCACATAACGTCGCCGAGTACGAAGCCACGCTACATGGGCTGCGGCTCGCGGTTTCACTCGGGATATGTCGGCTCGTCATGAAAGGGGATTCCCAGTGGTCGTCAACCAAGTAATGAAAGATCGGTCCCTGTCTAAACGACTCCATGGAGGCCTACCGATAGGAGGTTCGCAAACTTGAAGACAGGTTTGACGGACTCGAGCTATCACACGTCCTAAGACACAACAACGAAGTAGGCGATGAGTTGGCGCGGTTGGGTCCAAACGTGAAGCCGCCCCACGGACGTTTTCGTCGAGCACCTCTATGAGCCAAGCTGCTACGGCAAAACCAACTCCCAACGAACAAGCCGCAAACAAAGTCGCCATGATTGATGTCGAGGAGGACACCACTCATCAAATTTTTAACACAAGAAGAGCGCCGGATGACCGGGATGAGGCGAACGTGTCCGACGTCGTTGCCAAGCTTACGTGATGGTTGACTCGATTTATACAAGAGAATCTCCTCCGGAGTCTGATGAGATGCATCACACCGAGGAAGGACGACGAGTTACTCCAAGACATCCACTCGGGCATATGCGGAAGCCACGCGGCGGCACGCACCTTGGTGGGCAAAGCCTACGAGACAAGGTTTTTCGGCTTACCGTGGTCTCGATGCGGACAAAGTGGTAGGAACCTGTGAAGGTTGCCAATTCTTCGCCGACAGAGCCATGTCCCAGCCAAGAGCTACAAACAATTCCATTATCCGGCGTTTGCGGTATGGGGCTTAGACATGGTCGGCCCGTTCAAGAAGGCTCCAAGAGGATTCCCGCACCTATTCGTCGCAATCGACAAGTTCGGAATCAAGATCTTCGGAATCAAGGAATTTTGCGAAGTCTTCGGAATCAAGATCTGCTACACATCGGTTGCACATCCCAAAAGCAATGGACAAGTCGAGCGTGCCAACCACATGGTCCTTCAAGGCATTAAGGCCAATGTGTTCGACCGCTTAAGTCCTTATGCCGGCAAGTGGGTACAAGAGCTCCCTCGATTTTATGGTCTCTACGGACCATGCCCGGTCGAGCTACCGGCCAAACTCCTTTCTTTTTGGTCTATGGCGAAGAAGCCATGTTGCCAAATGAGATGGAGTACGAATCCCTCCGAGTCCGCAGCTTCAACGATGAACGCTACGACCCGGACCGAGTGGACGACCTCACCTGGACCGGAAGAGGCCCGTGAGGCGGCCCTCATCCAGTCGACAAAATATCTCCAAGGGCTCGGACGATACCACGGTCGCAACGTTCGAGCATGAGCTTTTATCGTTGGCGATCTGGTTCTACGCAAGGTTCAAACCACCAAGGACCGTCACAAGTTATCCCCCTTATGGGAAGGACCATATATAATTGCTGAGGTGACTCGGCCGGGCGCATACCAATTAAAGCGTGAAGACGGATCTATGGTGGAGAACTCCTGGAACATTGAGCATCTTCGACGATACTACGCTTAAATCGCCTTAAGTTTCATGCTCTTTTTGATTGCTAAACTCAAGCAAGATGACTTCTTGAGTTAGCAATCGGGAACTAGATATATCAATAAAGCATAGTTTTCTTCACCAACTTATGCATATTTGGTTTATCATTGTTTAATGTTCCTTGATCGAGTTCAATGCATAAGAACTAAGAATTTTTCGATGACTTAATCAGGCTTAGGCTTGGTGACGGTCGGACGAAAATTACTTAAGAAATTTTACATGACAACTCGGATCAAGGCGTTAACATAAATAAACTGAATATTTACAAGATGCGTCGAACGTCACAATCCTACAATATTTACAAAATAATCGGGCCGGAAGTTGTTCACTACATCAATAGCAATCTTCTTGGCCGATTCTGCGCATCGCCGATCAAGTCAGGCTTGCTCATCCGAGTGCCGTCGGCGAAGCCTTCCCGACTGAGTTGACATCTACCCGGGGTAGAGTGACTTGTCGTGCAAGGGCAAGGCCGGCCCCCATGGTAGCAGCTTCGGAGATGTTGGCCATGTGCGGTGGGGCTCTCCGCAGCTTATCGAAGATTTTGATGGGTCCAATGAGCTGGCCCCGACTCCCGATGAAACAGAGACAGCGGGATCGACGTTGCCGCGTTAGCAACATCTTCCCTAACCTTTCCGGCTTGTCGACCATCTCAAGCAAAACGTCGTATTGAGCCCGGGTCTTGACTTTGTAAGTGCCAAAGGAACATGATCACGTAAAGCACTCGAAGACAAAGCAAGACAACGAACATTGTTTTGAAGAAGCTCACCTTCAAACTCGGTCTCTAGCTCGGCCTTGCCAAGGCTGGTGCCTCCATTGGACTTGGAGCGAGTAGACCTTCGATGAGTTTTCTACAACAAGGAAAGTTATCGGCAATCGAGATCAGCACGAGAATATAATTAAAGGCATGAAAAAGCTAAAAGGTTAAACTCACTCCCGATGAACCCGGAGGTCGAGGTTCTCCTCTCGGAGTGCGGCTATCTCTCTTCTCAAAGCCGCTTCCCTTGATGCGGCATCTTCTCGAGTGGTCTTTAACTCCTGCTGGACGTTCTCCAGAGAGTTTAGGTGCGGGACCAACTTCTCGAGTGCGAGACTTGGCCATCGATCGGCGGTACTCTTTCGCATGCAAGACTGAAGTTGGCCGACCGAAAAGAGATTATGATCTGCAACGAAAAGAATTAGAACTTACGTTGAGTAGCCGAGTCGCTTCATTAAGGTTGTTCACAAGCGCATCTCTTTCCTCGCTTTCCATTGGTTTGTCCAAGATGATGCCTTGTCTCCGGCCTTCCGAGTCCCGCCACTCGATCTATATCGGAGGAACCCGGGTTTGAAGCGCAACATGGGGATCTCTTCTCTTGTGGCTGGATAGATCGGGAGGACCGGATGAAGATACGAAAGAATTAAGGCGAAGATTGAAGATGAAATGTCGACTCAAGACTTACCGGTTTCGGTGGTGAATCCTTAACTGGAGCTGCCGGCTTGCTCTTTTCCTTCGACTTTTGACCGGCGGGTCTTCGCCGAGGCCTTCGAGCCGCAGCGGAGGCTTCTCCTCGCCGGCGGTTTCCGATCGGGGTGTCCCGTGCAAGGCGGTCGGGGGCTCCCTCCTTGGGATATCTTCGCTAGGAGGCGAGGGCTTTCCACCGGAGCGCTCTCGCTCGGGAGAGGCTCCAGGGTTTTGGTTCCGTGGGCTTGGATGCCTCGGATCTGCCGCACTCGGCGTTGGCCCCTCACTCTTCCCACTGGGTCTATGTCTTGGGGCCTCCTGCAAGGAGAACGAAAGGAGCAATCGGAATGAAGACAAAGAAATTTTCAACGAAGAGTTTAACTCCGGTTGTAAGGCGTACACAGACGATCGCGGATCTTAGGCGCCGCTTTCGGTGACGGCTTTGGAGGGGTTGCTTCGTGGAGAGAGGCTGGGACATCGTCGTCCGAGTCATCGATGACGAGCCTCCTCTTGCTTGCCCGTTTTGATGTCTTCACTCGGGGCCGCCCTCTTCCCGGCTGGATCACTTGTGGATCTTCACACCGTCGGGCGGCTTCTTGGCAGGCCGAGTCGGCACGTCATCGTGAGGAATTTTGTATGGCTTTGAAATGATGGAGGCATTTTCCGCAAGAAAGATTCTTATAGCACCGAGAAGTGTGACATCAAGATTGCAAAGCAAAGCAATGAAAGAGTTAAGTCACTACTTGGAGGAGGAGGTCGATATAGCGAAGGGGAGGCTGCAAGCATGAGGCTGCGTTCAACCGCAATTCCGTCGAGAAGACCTTGTACATTCGGATCTTCAAGATCTCGAAGCTAAGGGAGTCGCGGTCTTCCCGATTAGGGTCCCTTTCGCCCTCGTACTCGAAGGTTGGCTTTGATCGCTCCTTAATTGGTGCCGGTCGGCTCGATGAAGTGTCGAGTGATTTGTTCGCCGCAAAGACCTTTTGCTTTATCTCCAAGATCTTCGCTAGCAACTTGTTGGCTTCATCCCGATCTTGGGCTATCGGCATAGTGCTCCGGTAGGCCTGGGCATAGGGAAGGCCAACGAAGTTTGGCAGTGGGTTCAAGATTGCTAATATAGAACCGGCTCGCATGCCACCCTTGTTGGAGGATTTCAAGGGAGAGAGAAATACTCCTTGTGGAGGGATCCGCGGAGTTGGAAACCCGCCCCGCCGACGACACAAGGATGGTCCTTATTCGGATGCGGCTTAAGGTAGAACATGCGACGAAAGAGTTGGAAGTGGGGAAGAATGCCAAGGAAGGCTTCACACACATGGATGAAAAGAGCAATGTGAAGCATGGAGTTGGGGTTCAAATGATAGAGCTGAAGGCCATAATAATCAAGAAGCCCCTAAAGAACATGGAGGTGGGGAGGCTGAAGCCGCAGAGTAAAAGAAAGATGTGAAGACGACGAGCTCACCGGTGTTCGGAGTGAGGAACTCCTCATCCGCCACCGGGCGCCACCCACGATCTCCTTAGGAGGAAGCACTCCGTGCTTCACCATCTCTTTGAGGGTGGATTCCCTCACATCCGAAGTGGCCCACCGCTCGAAAGGGATTTTTCTCATCCACCATGAGTATGCTTTGTGTGGGGAGCGGATCGGCTTGAAGGATGGGGATTTGAGGAGGGTCGAGAAGAAGGATGCGGAGGCTAGGCTGTGAGCAAAGCGCGGGCTTTCGGATCGTTGGATTGGGTGCGCACAAGAGCTTAGGGTTCTTTGCAAGCTGTTGAAGCAGTGTTGCGATTGTGGAATTTTTGGAAGATGAAGTGGCGGGGATGACCTCAAGGCTTTGTAAGAGATTTGAGGGTTGCGCTAGGTTTTCTCGCTATTGGGCCGAGCCCATGAGAGACCCGCGACCCAACTAAGGTGTGGCCCGATGCGTGTCCTTAGGGACTTAAGTGGATGAACTTAAGCAGATTTGCCTTGGCAATATGCACGTGTCTAAAGCCCCGTACCTTTGAAAATCCTTTCATACCGCGGTTTGCTTGACTTCATGAGAAGCTAGCACGATGCAATTTGAAAGGTGACAAACGACAAAGCTTTTTATGGCAGCCTTGATGAAAGGGGCTGTTTGGTTCTTTGGCATTTGATCGAACGATTATTTCAATGCTATTTTTCACCTTAGTGAAGATCTTTTAGATTGAGACCAACATTATGGTAGGAGCCGTTTAATGCTTTGGTCATAGTTTTTAGGGAACTGAAAATTTGTTTACCCATGAGGGATGATTAAAATATTTGATCCGAGATGACTCGGATAGCTTCGCTCGATAAGCATGAGCTTACCGAGTGCTTTTTCACTCACGAGGTTGATTGAGTTATTTGTTCCGAGATGACTCGGGCAAATTCACTCGGATGAGCATGAGCTTGCCGAGTGATGAGATTTTTATGATTGCTTTAGTATGAGCTAAGCATTTATATAAGAATGATTTTCTATAGTTCGCGATTGTGTGCTTAATCATATAGTCGGGGCTATATCTAATTAGGTACATCAAGAGATGCACCTAGATATTTATTTTTGAGAATTTTTGGATATTTTCCAGCCCTTCATAGTCTTTGGAGCCACTCGAGAGATTCAGGCAGAGATGATGAAATAACTCGGCGCCATAAGCACTCGGCCAAAGATTTTTTTGGCTGTATACTGTCTTGGTTTGATGCTGAGTTGTCTCGTCGACCGAAAAGGACTCGGGGCTACTGCGGAGTTTATGGCAATCGGGTATCTACATGCCAAACTTATCCGACGGAGATAGCGATAGATTTCGTCGCAAATATGTAAACCAACTATGACTTGGGTGTTACGTTGCCGAATAGATAAGGCAATGGCTCATAGTCACGGTTTGGTAAGATTGAGGAAATTGACTTAGAGTAAGATAGGGTTTCAGACTTGTAAGCCCGCCTCCCAAGACTATATAAGGGGGGTAAGGGCGTCCTCGGGGATATCGAAGTTTTATTAGCTTTTGGCTTTAGATTCATAAGCTACAGATCTTGAGATCAATATACACTCGGTGGATCGAATCTCCAAACAGGAGTAAGGTATTACCTCACGAGAGGTCTTTGTTTTCCAACTAACCCATGTGCTTGGCGATCTTGACTGTATCCCCAATTTTCTATTGCTGAAACCGAGTTTCGACAGTTCCTGTTTTCATGGCCGCACACTCGAATAAACAATTAATAGTGCTTTCAAGTCTCGCATCACACTGCCTGATTGGGATGGTGACACATCCTTATGGAAAGTATACAACGATATAAGCAATTCAAGAACTCCGTGTGATCCAGCAAATTAATGTCAATAAAATTGCTCGGTCAATACAAATCATAAAGAGTACCAAGTGGTAGAAACAACATGAAACTATGTTAAGCCACTGAGCATTCATGCACCTGGTTTGTTGTACATCATTGAAATGAGAATAATACAAAAATATAACTAGACAATAGATGTTATTGAAGTATATATCCCTCTAAAAGTAAAACAAAATATTAGACAATACAGAATGACTCTACATGGGAACAGACTTGATAAAGAGAATCTTTACAATCTCCTGCAGATGTGAGGAGAATGTGTATGCGTCCTTCCTCTTATCATAAAAGAACATTATGGAAACAGCAAAGTTCACAACGCGTTGCACTGCCTGGAGAATCTCAGGACGTTCATAGCGGGCCTGGTTCATAGTTCTCCATTCATCTTCTATCATTGAACTGAGTTTGGTGAGGGCAACCTCGCTTGTGACCTTGTGCTCGTTCATGTAGCACTCCACGGAGCTAGCGATATCCCCTTTATTCTTTCCACGCTGCATATATGTATATGAAATGCAAATTATAGTATTCTCGCTCACCACCGACAATTTAACAAAGTAGAAGTCATAAAGCAATTGCAGCATCTCATTTAAAGGAATCATGTAAAATTCCATATATTAAAGGAATCATGTAAAATTCCATTTGTGTAAGAGTTTATTGTTTCTCTGTACTCCCTTTGTCCATAATATAAGCACTTTTGGAACTATACCAAGTCAAACCTTTTTAACTATGGTTGTTGATAAAATGATGATAAAGATTAACGGCGTAAGAATGATGTTATGAGATTTAAACAAAATATCACAATATTCAACTCTTTTTATTATTTAAAACACAGTTTGTGTTTATAGATAATATTGGTCAAAGTAGCATATTAGAGACCATGTCAGTGTCCTAAAGGGGTTCTATTTGTGTACGGAGGAGTGAAAAACATGAACAATTATCGCGATTTCCATCACTTGATGAGCAATCTTGTATGCACTAAAAGGTTACGTTTAATAAACAAGAGCTTTTTTTTTTTGCGGGTAAAGAGAATTCACTAATCAGAATAAAACAAGAGCTTAATTAATTACACTATACCTTAAATGCTGCAATGTCATTCATGAAACGCATTATTTTTGCACATGCTGTTATTGCCGTACTGCTTGATGTCCACTCAAATGCTTCCTTTGTTATTGTATCACCTCGGCCAACTGTAGTACACACGCATACTAGTTGCACCGTTGAAGTCATGGTAGACAAAGCGACCTGTTCTTGGAAGCTTGGCTTGTGATTCTTGTGTAACCATTCGGCTTCCTGGAGAAAATAATGGGACAGCTTTTGGAACTGCACATAAGCGAATTAAGGAAATTAACCACAAGCCATGCTGAGCGGTATTGTTGCTATGATCTACCAACTCCATTTTTAACTTGACTCAAACATGTGGCATCAAGATTTCTAAAAATGATCACTGATTATTATTAGAAAAAAGAATCCAATATTGAAATTATATCACTATATTAGATTTGTTAAAGTCATAATACTATAGTTTGATCGTGGTATCTAACTGTAAAGTTATTAAAAAATCAATAGTCAAATCTGAAAACTGAAGATTGCATGGAGTAAAAGAAAAACAGAGAGAAATTGGTCCTAAGATACATGTATCACTAGTGCACCTCTTTTTCGCATAAGCAACCCGGTACTTCTCATTCACTGTCACCTGATTCTCAAACTCCTTGAAATTATTCAACAATTTAAAGTAGAATTTTTCAGGTACTCAGGTAGGACTGGGATAGCACTCTCATCCCATCTGCAATGTTAATTTTCATAAAAAAGTTAGTTAGGTAAGCATACATAATTTGATAAATTATTTTAAGATACACTAAGCCAACCTTTGTATGGCTTCATTTAGCTTCCGACATTCTTGAATGGTGGCATGGGCATCATATGTATCATCCATTATGACTATTAGTACAATCATTTTAGCACAAATTATTCGTGTGAGTGCTAGGCCTTCCTCAAAGAACATCATGTAAGACCATGTGTAGCTCTCACGACACGATCCCTAAGGTAACTTAGCTCTATATAACCACGAAGGTCATTCCACCACCTAAAATAAAAGTTTTTAAGCATGCATAGATAGTATGTTTAAGATATATATAGGATGAGCATTGCACATAGCAGTTACGATAGAATTAATATGGATAATATATATACCTATTAAATATAAGTATTAATCAATATAATGTGTATGAATGTAAGAAGCATTAATAAGATTGGTAATGAGAATACATAGAGTAATAATTATTTAGTTTATTTTTGACATATATCATAGATTCAAACTTACTCGGAAATAGCTTTCAGCTCTTTTAAGTGGAACCCCTGTAGAAGGTTAAAATTTAGTTTTGCGAGATCCAATAGAATAGGAATATGGCTTTCCTCTTGTTGATATTCCAAGAAGTAACACAATGTCTCTACTCTTTTGCAGGTCCTTGCTAGTGGTATGTGAAGGGCACGGCTGACTTGATCAAATAAAGAGTGCTTCAGGTCATTGCCCTGCATCATTGATGTTAGATGGTGCCTAGAAAAGAGATGGCTTCTTCAAGTTCTGGCTCATCATGAACGAGGAGATAAGCTGCATTGTACAGACTTAATAAATCCCTTGGTTCATGAGCTACTTCATCGATAAACCTCCCATTGTCATCCTTGAATTTGTTAAATGTATCTGCACGGCATAAAATATTTAATTTACCACTATCTAATTCAATTCTGGTTTCGTCTGTGCATAAGGTGACTGGACTTCTCTTATACATAACAGAATTTTCTTTTCTTAACCACTTATGTTTAATTTGATAAGCTGTTTGCTTCAGCCAAAAATAAATACTGGTTTTTCTCTGTGAACAAATAAATAATGGATTGATAAACCCCTGTGACTTAGAAAAACGTTGGAAAATATAGAAAAAACTTACATGGGTTACTAAAAGGGTTGAATAAAAAATTAAAGTTCATCCTAAAGCTATACAGGATTTGGCATACATACAATTATTAAATCTAATTAAAGTATGGATTGCCTACAGATTGACATATATTTATACCTGGAGATACCCATAGGCCATGCTCCCTAAGCAAGCGAAACCGAAGAGCAACCTCATAAAGACTAGAGCTGTTAAATTCACTTTGGTGTATGTCTCTTAGAGTGTGGCTTATCTCATGGTCGAAGAGGTGAGCAATTCCTAGACGTTGGACTGCATCCACTAAGTTCATTCTTGTAACCACGTCATTGGAAGTACAAAACAGCGTGCGGACATTCTGTTTGAGCATATCGGCCCTCTGCCTCAGCCATTCCTCTGACCTCTGCAACATGCACGGTTTTGATTGATAATATATCTACATATAATAATTTATCCTCATGAACTGCTTGAACAATAGTAATTATATGTCAGAAGCAATATAAAATTATAGCAGAAAACTCCCCATGCACACATATATTATCTCGACTCGTATATATATATACACACACGTAAATATGCATAAGCTGGGATTTTGGCTTACTCCTAACAAGGCTTTAGTGAGGTCTCCTTTTGATCCAGCACTTAATAGACCATATGCATGCATAAAATTATTTAGACTCATTCATAGATAATATTAACATACTAACATATAGTTATAGCAATAGAACAACTGTGTTTATATATGCCTGCCTGAAGTGGTTGTGGTTCGTAGTTGATAAAAAAGTCTCCCCAGACAGAGGGTTCATAGCTGAATGCCTTCTCAGGAGCAATAGCATCACCAGAAGCGAGAGACGGACTCAGGTCGCGAGCCACCGGGACATGGCCCGACATATAGGTCTAACGGTGGATAGGTTCAGAGCAGGGGTGGAGCTCAGGGGCTGAGCCTCCGAGTGATCTTCACCATGCTAAGTCCTATATGGGCAGGCAAAAACCCAGGTCTTGGCAGGCTTGCTGCGCCCATGCTGGAAGCCATACTTGACATTTGTTTGTGTTGGATTCGCACATACCATCCTTCCATTCCAGTGGATGAGATTAAATTCTCCTAACATAGTCTCCTAGGCTGCGTCTGAAAGGAGAAGAAAACTGAAGAAAAAGGTACTTAACGTTAATGATTAATTAAGTATTAATTATTTTAAACTAAAAATGGATTAATATAAAATAATTTTACAGAAACATTTTTATAAAATTTTCTAAAAAACACATCGTTTAATAGTTCAGGAAGTACATGCGGAAACTAGAGACTTTCTCTTCTTCTGTCGTTCAAATGAAACAACCTTCGATTTAGAGAGAAAATACTTCCTTTTTTACCATTAAGACAAGCCACTGATATATGCGTACAGAGGTTTCTGCCATCCTTCACATAGGTATACGTCGTCATGCACATATATTAGAGGGAGGTACCAAAACTAAGGTTAAAGGTTGAAATAAGACTACAAACTCATGTTTATATATATTCTTAAATCTTGACTTTTTATTTCATTTTTAGTGGTGTAATTAAGTATATGTGTTATTTAGGAGGTATATCCTAACTAACACTATGTACCTCCCAATAATAAAAAAACCTTGTCATTGCCAATTATAAATTTATCTTCTTATCAATTAATCAGTGTTATTTATTATCACTAAAATAATAAGGAGGAGGCATATGCCTCTTCAAGGATGGGAAAAAACTCCATGGTAATATTCCTCTTGAACTATTGTTTTCCTCTATATGCATATCTGGAAAAAAATGTATTGAATGGTGTTGCTGCCTGAAATTGGTCTAACAGCAAGATATAGTTGTTTTGTGAAGAATAAAATGGATATGTTTTCTTGATGTGTGGGCTATTGTTGATTTCGGGTATTATGTATTTTTATACTATGTTGGTTAATCAATTGGAGTGTAAGCACTATTACGAGAGAACATATCAAAAAGAACTTTTTTCCTTTAATTCTACACCGATTAAGGGATTTAATTAATTAGTAGCAATTGAAGTGTCATCGATCTCATCCGTACAAACTAAACGATGGCCGTGATTTTTTGCCAAATCCAACTGGCGCGGTTGGCCAGGGAACCTCACCCGTCGCTGCCTCCTGTCATTGTGAGACATCGACGGAAACGTCGGGGAGGAAACCGACCAGTCGGAAGAAAGGTAGTAATAGAAAGAATCAACCCGGTTTTGTTTGCTTGCAACCCAGGGTTTGCAATGCCGGCGGTATATGCCGTGTCGCCCTCGGCGGCACGGCAAATTTCGTCGAAATTCGTGAAAGCCGGCGGTAATGAACAGTAAAAATTTGAATTTGGACGATTTCGTGCGTAGCGCGAAAAACCGTGAAAACCGCGCGAAAACCGTGCAAAACCGCGAAAACCGCGCGAAATCCGCGAAAGCCACGAAAACCGTAAAAACCGTGAAAACCGTAATTTAAATTTGAACTAAATCGAAATCCGCGTCGTGCCGCGGATTTCGCGAAACCACGCGAAAACCGCGTCGTATACCACGGTTTTCACGACAAACATCACGAAATTTATATTTTTTATAAAAATATATATTTTTGTATTAAAATGAATTTTTTTAAATTTTTTGAATTTTTACGAAATTATTTGAACGAAACCGCGGGGATGCCGTGCCGCACCCCACGAAACCATCGAATTTCGCGGCTTTCATGTCGAAATTCGTGAAATCGGAACCCTGCTTGCACCTGTAATCCGGGTGGAGATATGCACACATATCCTTGTGTCTATCCGAAACATCGCATATCCGTACAGAACAAGTCCAATCCAACCTGGCTACCTGCAGTGTATGTTTATAGTAGCACGTTGCTACAAGATTCTAATTAACGAAAATTACCATTAACTTATTATTATCAATATTTTCTATATACATTGCCTCTTAATTTGTACGTAAATTTATTACTAACATATCACTACCGGGCTTAGGCTGTTTGTCGAGTGTCCGGGACACTCGGTGAAGCCCATATTCAATCGGCAAAGGTTTGCCGAGAGGAGCACTCGGCAAACCCTCTCGACAAACACGAGTCGGCAAAAGACTATTTGTCGAGTGCTAAACTATGGACACTCGGCAAACTCTTTGCCGAGAGATGCACCTCGGCAAAGGGAAGAGACTTTCTTGAGTGTCGACCTCTCGGCAAAGGCTCTACTTTTTGCCGAGTGCCGTCCACTTGGTAAAGTTTCTTCTCTTTCTTGAGTGCAGTGCACTCGGCAAAGTCTTTTTCTTTGCTGAGTGCATGACACTCGGCAAAAAGTAGCCTTTTGGGCGGCCGGCACTCGGCAAAAGAAAATTGGCAGCACTCGCGCGAAAAATGGCAGCACTCGGCAAACAATGTCAAGGAATAGGTCCGGAAAGCCTCTTTGCTGAGTGCTGCATTAGGCAAACCCCTCTTTGCCAAGTGCTACACTAGACAAACATGCATCCCGATCCCCTAATGTATTTAATCCTTTCCGTAACTCATCACAAATACACAATCATCATAAGCATTCCACAATCATCATCACAGACATTCCACAATCATCATCACAGGCATAATTCGCGAGTAATCATCACGGCATAACAAATATATCACAAGAAGCATCAAAGGACTACAATATGTAACCTCAATATCACAAAGACCATCACAAGTAAATATATCATAACAATCATCCGTAACCATAATTTTAACTCCGATGCGACAAGTACACAACATTCGAACCACAAATGGAGATACAGTGCTTTGTTTCACATGCATGTAGAACTTGTTCTCTAGTAGTTTCACAACATTCGAACCACAAATTAAGATAGGGTGCTTACATAGATAGTGGTCTACGGTCGCCGGCGACAAATCCACATCCCGAGGCCCAACATTCGATGCCAACGAGGTATACTTGCACAATGGGAAGAAGAATGCATGTGAAATGAAGCTATAATGTTATGCTATATGAAATGAAACTACAATGTTCTCGGGTGACTCATAGGAGTGCCCATAAGAGCTGGCGGAGTGGCCATAACAAGTGATAGAGATGGCAAGACCATCGTTGGTGGAGGCGGAGGCTGACCCATGTTCTGAGAAAGAGTCTGCATGTATTGATAGAACTGCTACATTTGGGCCTTGTTGCCGCCGTACCTCCATTAGTTGGATCTAATGTGTACGTTGCATCTCCTCTCGTAGCCTCCTTTCTTCGACTAGCTGGGCCTATAGTATTAATTGCATCTCAATGATACAATGCACATCAAACATTTGTAAAAATCAATGGACGACGAGTGAAACAGAAAAAACCTGTAGTGCCATCATCTAGGACTGTGTAGGGGTCGGGCGTGACCGTATGGCCGGGCCTGACCCCGTGCTCCTCGCTCGAATCTCAGCGAGACTAGGAGTACTCGCCATGTCGATCACGCTGTCACCCATCCATAACCGCCCGTGCCGCCTACCCCTCCCACCCTCATGACGATTTCACCGTCAAGGTCATGGGCGCTCGAATCGAACTCGACCCGTGGATCTCTCTTGCCATCGCGAGTAATCGGTGAGGCGCTTGTGCACACCTGGATTGCAGTGACACCGAGGGCGGGTCGTCGGGTTGTGGGAGACGTCGGACGCCGCCTTGCCCTTGCGGGCGAGCATACGCCCGGAACGTGTTAATAGGTGGCCACCATGTGCTTTCGACTGCGAAAACAGCCAATATGATTAGAAATTATACAGAATTCAGCGTTACAATAAAGAAATGAATTTGCATACATATTTCTAGGCATAGCGTCTGAGGCTCCTGTTGCCCTGACGGTGTGATGCACCTTCCATCATCAAACGTCGACCTGCAAGCACGCGAGATGCTGGGCCTGCCAACGGGAGCACCACTCGTCCACCATGGCTACCTAGCACTCGTCTAGGTCCGCACACCAACCCAGAATCACCGCACGTCATCAAGTAAATGACATAAGACATCGAATTGAGTTTACTAAACCTAAGTGAAAATCAGTCTGTTGGCTCTATATTTACCGCCAAGTATTGTTCTCGGGTCAAGCTCTTGGTTCTTGCTTCGGTTTTGCTGATCTTATGTCCTTCATCAGCCCAGTGCGATACGACAGCCTAGAGGCGCACCTCATAATACATGTCATTCACGCGGTCCTTTGCCACTTTCTCAATCACGCATCCGGCGGCGCTCGTGTATAGCTTTCATCAAGTGCGTAGAAATTCTACATACGACATAATTTATCCAATCATTAGTTCAAGAATGTACACTAATGAATATCATGTGTTGAACAATGTAATGCGACGAAGACGTACCCATAGCTCGGCTTTGATCCGCTCCGCTTTGTTGGCGAAAACCCCGCCCATTAGATCACGAACATCGGGGTAGACTTATAGTGGGCCGATGTCCAGCAGACTCCATTTTACCCGCATGGTACACCAAGCCGGGAAGTGTTCCTTGCAAAAAGACAGATGATGTTGTTGACGAGGCGTGTGTGATCACCGGTCCGACCACCTCCTAATACATTATTAGTTTCCATTGTAATTTTATATTAGAAAATAATGACCACATGGAAATGTTACTTACTTATCCCCATCGGGTTGAATCACCGGCCGTTTGTGAAGAGGTGGTTGCCTTGGCGATTCGAGGGACCTCTCAGCCCAATAGTCGGCGGTCCACTACCCGCCGTCACCGCCTCCTGACCGGATCGTGACTCCTCGACTCCCGATCCGCCGCCTCCTCCGACCGTGACTCCTCCGCATTCTAATCCTCCTCCTCCCCCACCTCCTCCTCGTCCTCCTCGGTGGGTGGTGGTGACGGCTCTCGACGCCGCGGTCGACTCTTCCCACCACCCCGACCACCGCTCGTGCCTCCACTACCACTAGAGCCTCCACCACCTCCTCGTCCCGCACTATTTTTGCCGAAAACGAACTCACCGCTTCTTCAAACCACCACCGCCCACCATATTTGTACAATCACCTGCAATAAAAGAGTAAACAATCGGCACGGATATACAAATTGTACTTACAATGAGATGTGCAAAATTAACGAACTTAATTACAAAATAACATGGTATTAGAAAATAATAAAATCAATTAGTACGGATCATACATGTATTAGAAATAGTTGTCGGGATCAGGATTAGTTGGATCATAAGTCTCATCATCACTATTGTCAACAAAATCAATCCCGTACTCCGAATCCAAGTCATCAACACTTGTCATTGTCTAAATGTAATCGTTGAAGTAATTTCAAGTCCTTCACATTACGAACTTCATCTCCAACATCATCGTCAACAACCCTATCATTATCTACTTCCATTTCGATTGTTGTGCTTAGGTCGATCACAAAACTCCCTTGCAGCCCATCTTCTTGAAAGATCTCTCCGATGTATGTGTTTGGATCTATGTTATAATCTTCATTGTTTGGGACAGTAGTTTACCGTGTGGCGATACCTTGTGCACAACATCCCAACCCTTAAGTCGGCCTACATTTTGGCACGGGTAAGAGAGATAATAAACTTGTGTGGCCTGTTGAGCCACAATATAGACATCGTCTCCGTCATGACGGATGATTGTTAAATTTTGACTAGCACAAGATTAGGGTCTGTCTCTACTCGGCCTAACCGAGACTTTAGGGCCATTAGACGTGCAATGGCATCCGGTTGAGAAACCTTGGTATGCCCGTGAAGGGGTTCTTGTGCCCGCAACATCTGGTAATATGCCTTTACGGTTTCCTCGCTCGTCCTCCATACACCCTTCATCATAGTCATGTAACATATCTCCTACCCCGGCATCCGAATCATATTCATCGATTCGTTGTCTCACGACCTCCTCTCTCGCACGATGGCGCTCACCATGTAAGGTCCACCGGATATAGTTTGGCATAAATCCTTTCCTCACAAGATGTTCACCCAACCACTTCTTTGATTGTTGACACTTGTTTCGACAATCAGCACATGGATACTAAGTAGTAGGCTTTCCATTAAGCCTCGGCAAAATCCCCTCGATGAAAGCATTGGTCTTGTTAATCCATTCAAGAGTCATCCTGCACACATTTTGGCGGCTCGTGTACATCCACTCACGGTCATCCATCCTCTAACAAATAATATAAGAATTGTTTGAATCTACGAGTGTCTATACTCTCTAATAGGTGAGGATAGGTCCTAATCCTACCCAAGGATGTGTAGACGGGGTTAGTTTTCATGCCCTACTCCGGTTCGAGCTAGAATTTCGGCAGCGCTCCTGTTGTTCTCCAAATACACGTCCCGTCGGGAGATTGTGTATCCAGAGAACAATAGGGAGGTGTTGTCGAAACCCCGTCTCGGACTGGAGTAAGGCATGAAAACTAAACTCATCTACACATCCTCGAGCTGTCCAAAAAACATGGACAATTCAAAATAGATACGGTTTCAAATATGCAAAGATCTGCATATCTACTCTAATCGTATCTCTTTCGAACGGGAGACGGCTAACTAGGTTACGTGATACACCTACATCATACCTAGTTAATGTAAGTGTGCAAGAGAATCCCGAGATCTCTCACCTAGGTGCCTCTCGGGCTAGACGGATGACGGCGTCGGTGAAGGCAGTGAGGAAGCCGTGTAGTAGAAGGAGGCGGCGACGAACTCGTAGTACACCCCTAGTATCGAAGGAGCCACGGCTACACAAGTCGAGGTAGGTGCAAAGATCTGTTGAAAAACATAATCATGTCAATTAAAAATTTCGCGCACACCTCCCTCGCAGGGGGAGGTTTCAAAACCTGCAACAAACGAGACGGCACGATGGCCGACAACCACATACACATATAATAGGACATATATGCACCACATATACAAACTAGCTATAAACAATAAAATCACCATATATGGACTACATCAACTTCCTATATTTTCTTTTGTCGAATATCACAATACTTAGTCTATACTAAATAGTTACTCTATACTAAAATCTACTTTTGCTCCATTAAACACCAACATTTTATCTAATTTTAATCAATCTAATAGTACCTTTGAAGAGCCGGAGGAGGCCGGCGCCGGTGGCGGGTCGGGAGGCCGGCCGGTGGAGAGGCTCGTGCGTGGGGACGGTGGCGCGGCCCGTGAGGCGACGGCCGGGAAGGACGGCCGGGGCCGCGGCGGTGGCGCGTGCCTGGGGCTGTTGATGAGAATTTTTCCATGCGCTCGGCCGGAAGATCGCTTAACTCTAGGTCCAAAATTGGTTGCCTTTGGTGATTGTGCGAGACGTGCGGTTGGTTTGATCCCGTAACCAACAAGAAACAAAGAATAGGCGATCAAGTTAATATTAGATCCTACTCGATCGCTATAGATATTCATGATACATAATTACCATTCCAAAATATATTTAAACTAAGTGATTGGGATAGATCGGTAGTATACCGAGACAATATAAATCACTTATATCTAAAAACACGCGAATACTAATTACATATATTTATAGCTTAGTCGATGTCGTAGATCTAATGTAAATCGGCTAGTACTCCGATATATTTTATACGAAGATATTAACTGAGCTAAATATGCTAAACCAAGATCAATCACTGTTAACATGACTTAACATATTGATACCAAGCTTAGCATATTTAAATAGATTAAGATCTTAATATAAAAGGTGGTTCTAACACATCTAATCAGTAATAATACATAAAAGATGGCTAAAACAGATAAGACCGGTTGAAACTTCGGTGCTATCTCTAATAATAATCATTGAGTCGAATAGATCTATATGATTTTGAAAGCGACTTAATAGATCAATTTGATGCAGCATTAAGTACAAAAAGAAGCACGAGATCTAAATAAGCTAATGAGAATTCCTCGAGATGATGGATACGCCATATAACCTAAATCAACCTCCGAATCTAGCTCTATCCTGCTATCTTCAGAAACATTAGTCGATTAAGAGATAGATCTAGACATTGATCTAGATTATATGTCGCATATGATAGATTAAGCAATTTGTAACATCGGGATCGAGTGTCGGGATGATGGAAGCACTAACCCGGATAACACAAACCGCTTGTAACAAGAGATTACCTTGTCGGAGATCGAAACCCGATGCAGCCCAAGAATGAGGTAAAAACTCGTCGAAAGAGTAAAACCGAAAAGGTTGGCGATGCGCCGAAGTTGTATTGATGTGTGTCTATTTTGATTACATGGTCTCGGTCATACTTATACCCGGATATACAATGAGTCCGTAACGACATGATTCCTATTACACATTAGATCACAAATATTTCTAAATAAACCAACATTATCTATAAAGGAAACTATACAAAATATCCTAATTTGAAGATACAATTACCATTGTAGGACATTATCCATAGATGACAACATCTTTGAAGCACTTTAGAAACTGAATCCAATGATTATCTCTTAGCTTTCCTTCCGGGATTGGCTCCACCTTTTGTTTCCAATTGGAATCGGCTATCGGCTATCCCGGTCCGACTCGGATTCGACCGACTAGCCCCGTAGCCTATTCGAGACTTAGCCGATGCGACCTCTGTTTCCAAGAATCACGCATTTCCCGATTCCGCTTCAATCCTTGCTTCAAACTCGGGATTTCCTTACCAAATTTGGTCGTTAACACATGCCCCCAAGTCCGAGATATTGATAATGTTGCGGATTTCGTGCAATCCTATCCTGGAGAAACCCTAAGTCGAGTCTGTTTTGGCCGTTACAAAACTCTTTAAATAATGCCCCTTCCGCGCTGAACAAACTCACGCCGTCAACACAATCCACAAAATCAGCAACTACTCTCGAGCTCGCCGGCGACTTCTTTGGCTTCCTCGAGCTCACCGCAGCGATCCCCTTTCTCCGACGACAAGAACGAGGTGATGGCGGGCCCCGCCGCTCCATCTAGGTCCGCTCCCGCCGAGTTCCCGAGGTATGCCCCATCGGCTGAATCCTTTTGTTCCCGCCTTAAGTCACATACCTGAATTCTAGGTTTTCCAAATCTTAATTTTGCCCCTTTTTCCGATTGTAGCATCTTGCGCATCGGATAGTGATTCCGGCCTTATCAATGATAAAATATATTTGCTAGGGTCTATTGGCAACACGGATCCCACTAAGTTTATCATAGCCGAAACCGATAGAGTGCCCTATAGGACAAAGAACCCCAATTTAGGCCACTAGAATGGCACCTTCAAGTCTGGCCCAGATGGTACAAAAGGATGCAACCTAGCAAACAAACACATTAGGAAGAAGTAGGCATAGCTCAATGCCTAGCCTTGTCTACGTAGCCGATATGTCAAAGAAGAACCACTAGCATTGGCTACCACCTACGGAACAACACCCTTAATGCCTTTCTTTTTCAGCAAGGCCCAATGACCCCCACATTAGCCGATGTCCGCATGATCACGGGACTGGATGTACGTCGTCGGCTAACCCTAACCAGCTGGACAATAAGGGGCAATTCTCCTTCAAGAACAAATCTATCGGAGGCTGGAACGGCTATATTTCTATGAATATGGGCACCGGACCAATCACTCCCCAGAGCACGCGACCTTCTTGATGATGTGGTGAAGAAATTTGTGTTTTACGATCTAGTTGTGGTCTCATGACCAACCGCAAGTAGTAGCCGAAGCCTTGGTCGATAGGAAGAAAATTTCTTTAGGCAAATTCTTGCTGGGATACCTTTATCACACACCGAGCCGGGCATCGGCTAAGATAGCCGTGGATGCATAAATCGACACCGGAGGCCCTGGTGGTTCTTGCAGCTATGGCTTGTACCGCCGACCCAAAAATTGCCGGACGATGCGACTAGGCCGACGCGTGCTTCCCCCTGTTGGAGCCGATCAAAGATGTTGAAGGGAACGAAATAACCACCGGAGGTGTCTGTCCTATGGGAAGGCCGCATCCACTCACGCCGGATCAAAGCAATCAAGCGAACTTCGGTCAATTGGTTTATATCCTTCTATGATGGCCTTGCGAAAAGCAATCGGACTTGGTTTTTCTATGAAGACCGAGCAGAGTTCGAGTTGCCAATTGAGCTGAACTTGGATGAAATCAACTCATAAGAATACCCCAAGTGCGACTGGGATACACCAAGGCCGAAACATGCGAAGACTTACGAATTTTACTATCCCGCATCGGCTGGAAGGCAACTTGGTCTCGGGCATTGCGCGATCACGCTATTATGCCGACAAGATTGAGACCCGAGGGGTGCTTGATTCAAAGCTTATGATGAACAAGCTGATGGAGATAGAAAGCCCACCCCTCGGCAGTATTGGAATCTGGAGGCCGACAAAAGGAGTGCGGCCTATGACAAGTGGTGGGTGGAGATCAAGCAACACATCTTCCATCAACACGCCTCCATGTACCTCACCACGCTTCTACGGACGAAATCCCTTCGTAAGTATTTTCATCCTTAAACATTTTTCTCGAGCAATCGGTTGTCGTCATTTCTTAACACTTAGTTACTTTTTCCTTGCGGACGATAGACTCGGATCCTCCCACGGTGAGCAAGTTGGGCATTGCCATCAAGTATCACACAGGCGTCATCCCAAACGGGGGCGGTTATGCTCCATTGGCCATAGGCTGGGATGCGCCGAAGGTGAAAACGTTGCTATATGGCCAAACCCGCCAAGCTATAATGAGGAAGAAGAGAGCCGCTTCGTCGGTTGTGGGTCCACCGGCGTACGACAAAGAAAGGAAAAAGTCGAAGCCCGCCGTACCGGCCGACGGCCTACCCTCTCTTGACCCCAGCATAAAGGAAGCACTTAACGAAGAGGTCGGGGATGAAGAGATCTCCCAAGCCGTCGAAGAGGCGGCGACATCAAGCAGCTCAAATCAAAGTGCAACCACATCGTTAGCCGATGACCCGACTCGAAGAACCCCTCACCCAAAGCGACCGGTATGTACCCTCGCTTCTTCAACTTGGTCTTCAAATTACTATCCTTTGATTCCTAACCAAATTCTTTCTTGTAGTTCAAAAGACTAGCCAATCGGCCTCCTCGTCCGACTTCTTCAAGAACTTCTATTTTATCTTTTCCTTATCCACCTATTTTTACTTGGCCAACTAGTACTAACACTTGCCCCTTTGTGTAGCTCGCTCGTCTTCATGTTTGCCTCCCATGCGTCAAGCGAGAGAACTCCATCGGCTATGGGCAGCCACCATGTTGAAGAAGAGCCTACGCCGCCCCGCCGTCCGAGTAAGAAAACTTCCTCTTCTTCCAAGAGCTTATATCAGTTGTCATGTTTCATCTTGATGACTCGAATCCTTCTTGCGAGACTCTAGCCGATCTAATCGCATTTGCTATCAAAGAGTTCATCGACGAAGAAGAAGAAGCTACTAGCCAGGACAGGCCGCTATAGTCGACGATCTCAAGGAAAAGCTTCAAGACATCCATCGTCGGCTGGACATTAACATGGACCAATTGGTTATGGAGTGTGGGCCGACCGAGCACACTTCAATGATATTCAAAACCAGCTCCATGAAGACTTGGCCAAAACAATCTCCCATGTATTCATCGACCTCCATCGGTTCAAGTTGGAACGGGCCGTGCGGAGGATGATTGATCGCGAGCTCAAGCTGACAGTGGCCACAATTGATGTCACCGTGCAAAACTTAGTAACCGAAAAGGCCAAGTTGGACGAGCGGCGGGCGGACCATCGACTACACAAGCAAAAATCAGCCGCCTTGAAGCGGAGGAAGCCGATCTACAGGCGAAGCTGGAGCAATGATGAGCCAAGATCACCGAAGAGAAACAAATATTGGCCGATCTCCTAAGGCCACCGAAGAACAAAGAGCGAAGGTGACTTCTACCATCAAGTAGTTAGGAGATCTAAACAAATCGGCTAAGGCGATTGTTGGTATGATCTTTTACACGCACCGGCCCGGGAGGTCTACTTAACTCTAATGCGGGTCCAAATCGATCGCCTCTGGTGATTGAGCGGGCGTGCGTTGGTTTGATCCTGTAACAACAAGAAAACAAAAGTTAGGCGTTTGGTTAGGGTTAGGTCCTACTCAATCGGCTATGGATATTAATAAATATACAATTGCTATCCTAAAGCACATTTAGATTAAGTGATTAGGATAGATCGGTAGTATACGAGACGGTATAAATCACTTAGATCAAAATGTACATTAGGACCACGATGATATATATTCATGACCTAGCCGATGTTGCAGATCTAATGTAAATCGGCTAGTACTATGATATGTTTTATAAAAGATATTAATCTGAATTAAATACATTAATCCAATATCAATCGGTTGTTAATGTAAACTAACAGATTGATACCGAGCTTAATACATTTAAGTAGATTAGGATCTTAATATAAAAGGCAGCTCTAATATATTTACAAGTAAAAGTACATAAAAATAATTAGAGCGAGATAAGACCTACTGAAACCCGGTTCTATCTCTAGTAGCAAACATTGAACCGAATAAATCTAAATAGTTCTAAAGGCGACTTAATAGATTGATTAGATGAAGCATTAAGTTACAAAAGAATTATAGGATTTATATAGGCTAATGAGAACTCTTCGAGATGGTAGATACGACATATAACCTAAGTCAACCTCGGATCTAGCTCGTCGGCCGTTATCTTCAAAGAGATATTAGCGATCACGAGATAGATCTAGACATTGATCTAGATTATATGTCGCATATGATAAATTAAGTAGTTTGCAACATCGAATCGAGTATAATAATGATGGAAGCACTGCCCCGATACCACAAGCCGCTTGTAACAAGAAATTACCTTTCCGGAGATCAAAGTCGATGCAGCCCGAGGTCAAAGCAAGAACTCGTCAAGAAAAGTAAAGCAAAAAGGTTGGATAATGTTGCGGATTTTATCCAATCTTCTCTTTAGCACAACCCTAGGTCAAATCTATTTCGGTCGTTACAAAACCCTTTAAATAATGCCTCTTCGCCCGAACAACTCACGGCGTTAACAAAATCCACAAATTAGCAAACGTCCTCGTGTTCCCGGTGACCTCTCCGGCTTCCTTGGCTCCGCCGCGGCGATCCCATGTCTCCGGTGACCTCAACCGCCGCAATGGTGACCCCCGCTGCTCAACCAGGGCTCTCCACCCGTCGAGTTCCCCGAGGTATGCCCAATTGGCTCAACCTTTTCTTTTCCCGCCTTTTTAGCCGTAGGTCCGATTTTAGGTCTTCCGAATCCGAGATCCATCTCTTTTCCTGATTGTAGCATCTCGCTCATCAAATAGCAATCCCAAGCCTAGTTAGCGATGAGAGATACTACTTAGGGCCTATCGGCAATAAGGATTCGGACCGAGTTCATCATAGCCGAGACCAATAGAGTGCCCTATAGAATGAGGAACCCGCACCTAGGCCCTTTGGAACAACACCTTTAAGTCTTGGCCTTCAACTGACAAGTCATGGCCATCATGGTACAAGAGGATGCAAGCCAGCAAACAAAGTCATTGGGAAGAAATTGGCATAGTCCAATGCCTCACTCTATCCATAGCCGACATGCCGAAGGACGAACCACTAATGTCGGCTGCCACATATTTTTGTAACAACACACTGAATGCCTTTCAGTTTCAACAAGGCCCAATGACTCCAACCTTAGCCGATGTCTTCATGCTAACCGGACTTGACATTACATCATCGGCTAACCCCAACCAACTGGACAGCAAGGGCCAATTTTCCTTCAAGACCAAAGCAATTGGGGGTTGGAACGGGTACATGGCCATGAACATGGGAACTAGGCCGATCAATGCCAGAGAGCATACCGCCTTTCTGATGATGTGGCTAGAGAAGTTTGTATTGTGCGGATCAAGCTGCGGCCCGACAGCCAACTGACAAATACTAGCCGAGGCCTTGGTCGACAAGAAAAAACTCCCCCTAGGGAACTTCCTCCTCGTCTACCTTTATCGGATGTTGAGCCAAAGCGTGTCAAAAATTGCAGCCGATGCCACTATTAGCACTAGAGGCCCTTGGTGGTTTCGCTGCTCTAGCTCGTGTTGCTAACACAAAAAGTGTCCGGTCGGCCAAGGCTAGCCGACGCTTGCTTCCCTCTCCCGGAGCCGATTGAAGATGACGATGGAAACAAAATAACTACCGGGAGATGCCTCGTCCTTCGAGGAAGCGGCGGCCACCCATACGGGATCAAGGAGTCCAGTGAGCTATTGGCCGAGTGGTTTATTTCCTTTTATGACTGCTCGCGAAGAATAATCGGACTTGGTTCTTCTACGAAGACCAAATGGAATCCGAGTTGCCAATTGATTTGAACTTAGATGAGATCAACTCGATACAATTACCCCAAGTGCGGAGAAATATTCACCGCAGCAATAATTCCATGCATCTTGCCGACTGGAGTGCATCAAGGTCGGAATGTAACAAGGACTTATGAGTCAATGTCGGCTGGAAGACAACTTGGGCTCGGGCAGTGCCGATCGGCTGCTATTACGCCGACAAGATAGAGACCCGACGGGTGGTAGACTCAAGCCTCGTGATGAGCAGTTAATGGAAATAAAGAGCCCACCCTCGGTAGCATTGGGACTTCGAGTTGGACCACAAAAGGAGCATGGCTTATGACAAGTGGTCGGTGGAAATCAAGCAACATATATTCCATCAACGTGCCTCCATGTATGTAACATCCACGAAAATCGAAGAAACCAAAATCGGAACGTAAAATCGGAACTTTCAAAAACCTTCCCTTGTTGCTTCTTTCTCGGGTTTGTTGCTTCTTATTTGCCACTCAATTGCATAAATTTAGACATGATCAATTTTCCTTTCGGTGTTTTTGGATAATTTGGAGTCGTCGAAATGAAAGATGCGAAAGTCCAGTAACCGGGATTTTTAAAAAGAAATCGGGAAAGCGCGGATTTATGAAAACACGATTTGGAAAATATAAAATAAAAATTATGGTTGGAAGAAGATAAATTAGGGCACAAAAGAAATAATAAAATATTCGAAGTCGCGTCGAAATCCGAGAAAATTTTGGAAATAAAGGGAGAATATTGAGTTTTGAAAAGAGGGATTTTAAATAAATAAATATGAAAAATATTGTGGGAAAATAAAAGTGGAGAAAAGTTGAAAATATTGTGTTAAAAATTATTTTTGAATTATATGAATTTATTTTGGAATTTTTAGAAGGAAGGAAAATGGAAAATGGAAATTAAAATTGAAAAGAATAATTTTTAAAAGGGCGGCGCCGTCCTTTGTGCCGCACCACCGCCGCTTCCTCCCTCTCCACGCCGCCGCGCCCCTAACCACCGGCCGTCGTCGCCGTTGTTGCGGCGCGCCGACGCCCGAGCCCCGCCGCCCTAACCGCCGTGAACCGCCATCGCCGGTAAGCCCACGCCGCCACCCCTTTTTCCTCTCGTGCTAGCGCCAACCGCCGCCTCTGTTTCTCCTCCGGCACCGGTCGAACACCTTGCGGGCATTGAACGGTGCGAGAGAAAAAGAAAAAGAAAAAGAAAAGAATAAAAAAAGAAAAATAGGGAAAAATTAGGAAAAATTTTGGAAAATTTGGAAAATATTTTGGGAAGACTTGAGTAAAATTTTGGGCAAAAATAAATTATTTTCTTGCATGTTTTCTCGGTGCAAAGTTTGAAAAATCGAAATCGGACTTTTCCGAATTTCGTTTCGCGTCGTTTAAATCCGGACTTCGTTTAATTCTTTCTCTCCATTTAAATATGCTTCTATTTTGTGCTCAAACCTTTAAAACCTCGAGCACGAATTCCTCCGCCGACATTTCCAAACCTAATTTCTCAAATAATTGCGATCGTCTTTGCGAAAACCCTAGGACATCAACTCGATTCCAAAACTCGGATTTTTCCTAGCGACCCTTGTCCTAACTCAAGTAGAATCTTAGGCAAAACATTTGGAGTCGTTTTCATGGCCTTTATGGGTCTTTTCGATCTCTCGGTATTTTATTGAATTCTAATTGAATTCAATTGATCTTTCGCACGTACGGGTAGCTTTGAAGAAACTGCATCGACCCCGTTGAAGATACCACCCCTCAAGCGTGCGAGCAAGGCAAGTCATCACACTCTTTGAACATATTGAACCTACTTTGTGAAATGATGTTAATTTCAAAGTATAAATTGCATGCTATACACAAACAAGTACCTATGCTGGATATACCCTGCTTTGATGTTGAACACCATTAGAATTATTCTTTGTAACCTTCGATGTGATATGACTGGAGGCTAGCTTCGGTAAAAATGCTTAGCCTTGCTTATACTAGATCCCCTGCATACTCATGATTTTACAAAAAAGCTTTGTGCTTGGGCAACTACCTTAGCGAAGGTAGTTGAAATGCGGCTTTGTGGAGACATGAGCGCCACATGACCATGAGAATGATGAACTAAGTTTGATGAAAATTGAAATGCTATACAAATGTTTTAGACTGGGCGGCCGGATGATTTGGGGTGGATTCCGAAAAAGGCAAGTGTCGACCCTGGTCAATTAAGGACCGAGCCATGAGATAGCCGGGAAACGAGCCAGTACAACCGTACTTCTCGAATGGGTATAGACCTAGCTGACTAGATAGCCGAGCGGAGACGAGTATCCTTGCATAGATGGTTCTCTATGAAGTGGTTTATGTGATGAGAATGAGGCTGCGGCCCTTGCTTGTGCATGGTGGAATTAAATCGATATTAATTGAACTTAAAGATTGAGGAAGTTTTCCCTTACCCGGGTGCGCAGAACTCCTCTCACTTTGCTAGAAAATGACGGCTAGAGTGCATGAGGGCTTAAGTTCATGGAGCGGATACGCCAAAGCAAGGTTATCGAAAGGCTTTGCCGTGACCGTCTCATGAGTTGGGACGTAGGCTCATTTGTTGGGCTGTCGCGGAGTACGGGTAAAGTGTACATCCACTGCGGTGTGAGTGAATCAATCTATTCGAATAGTCGTGCTCGCGGATATCGAGCATCGTGACAAGACTTTCGCTTGGCTAGACTTTAAACTTAAAACTGCTGGGATGGGTTTGCATGATAATTTCATTATTTGGTAGATCAACTTCTCGAGATGCGAGAAGGGGTGGATTCCCAGAAAATCATGACGAATCGGAGGCGGGAAGCCATCCTTGGGATCACGATGGATGGTAGACGAACCGTCGCCGGATGAATGAACTATGGAACTAAAACTTGATTTGGCTAGTTGATAGGCTTGTAAAAAGAATTGTGAAAATTGGCTTTATGCAAAAGAACTCCAGCCATTCCGTGTATAACCCTATCATGTGCATCAATTCCGTGTTGGCTTGCTGAGTACGGTTGGTACTCACCCTTGCTATACGCACAAACCTTCAGGTGATGAAAATGAAGAGCCGGAGGATCCCTACGCTTACTACCAGGAGGGTGAAGGAACTGATGGCGCTTACTAGATCTTAGCTCCGGTCGTTGCACGTGGCAAATGACATGCCGCTGCCTCTATTCCGCGCCGTATTTAAATTCGCTTTTTGTGTGGTATTCGAACCATGAGGTCTGTGTGTTGAACATGGCCTTTGGGCCTATTGTTGTAATAATGTCGCCGTAAGACTATTCGTGCATGTGCACTGATTGTTCAAGATCTGTATTTCGTGGGTACCAACTACTCGATCCAGGGAATGGTACTAAGAACACGAAAGATTCCCGTCTCAAAAACGGGGTCCACAATGTACCTCACCACCCTCCGCGACGAAATCCCTTACGTAAGTATTTCTATCCCTTATTATTTTTATCTTCAATCGATCGGCTATCATCTTGTGCTAATACTTCAAACATTCTCTCCTCTTGTAGACGACAGGACTCGGATCCCCACGGTGAGCAACTCCGGCATCCCCATCGAATACCGCCCGGGGGTTCTTGTGAACGGATGCGGATACGCTCCATTGGCCATCGGCTGGGATGCGCCAAAGCTAAAGACCTTAATGCATGGCCAAACCCGTCAAGCCGTGTCAAGAAAGAAAAGAGCCACCCCATCGGCTGCGGGACCGTCGACCACTCTGTGAAGAAGCAAAGGAAACCAAAGCCGACGCACCAGCCCGATAGCCTGCCCTCACTTGACCCCAGGATTGACGAGGCCCTCCACAAAGAAGTTATGGACGAAGAAATTTGAAGCGTGAAAGAGGCGGCTGAATCGAGCAACTCCAGACCATTACTCCGTCAGCCCGCCGGCCGATGATATCCAATTCCACCAAGCCCTCCTGGCTGTGAAACGATCGGTAAGTATCTTGTCTTTTCTAACTCGCCTTTAAATTATAACCATTCAAACCCCGACCAAATCTTCTTTGTAGTTCAAGAGACTAGCCAACCGACGTCCTCGCCTAGCTTCACCGATAATTTCTGAACTCACTTTTGCTTATGCTTGCATTGGCCGATTCGTATTAACACTTATATTTATTGGCAGCCCCGATCTCCGTCGGCTGCCCCTCGAGTATCTAGCGAGCGAACCCTATCCGCTACGAGCAACCACCATGCGAAGAAGGAGTTGCGCCGGCTCTGCTGTATGAGTAAGTCCACTTCTCTTCCTTCTCAAAAGTTTAGGATCGGCCGTCATGCTTTGTTTTAATTGTGAAAATCTTCCTGTAGACTCTAGCCGATTTGCTTCCATTTGACATTAAAGAGTTTGTCGTGACGAAGAAGAAGCCACCAGCCAAGACCAAAGCGCCATAGCCAATGACCTCAAGGATAAGCTTCAAGATATCCATCGTCGGCTCGGCATCGATGTGGATCAACTGGTGATGGAGTGCGGGCCAGCTCGAGCGCGCTTTAATGACATTCAGGATCAGCTCCCTAATGACTTGGCTAAGAAAATTTCCCGGGCCGTCTTCATCGACCAGCACCGATTCAAGCTGGAGAAGGTCGTACAAAGAATGGTCGATCGGCGAGCTCAAGCCGAATTGGCAGCCTCGATCAACGCTACCGTGGAGAACATAGTGGCCGAGAAGGCTAAATTGGACAACCGACGGGTGAGCCATCGGCTACACAAACCAAGATTGGCCTTCTCGAAGAAGAAGGCGGCATGTTGGCAAAGCTCGAGCGGCAGGGCCAAACTTGGAGAAGGGCAAGTGCTAGCCGATCTCCCCAAGGCGACCGAAGAACAAAAGGCCTAGGTGACCTCCACTATCAAGTACTTGGGAGAGCTGCATAAATCGGCTAGAACGATCCCGGGCACCGAAGAAAAATATGTGGCGATGGTCGAAGAGAACAAGGCCAATATAGACGACGGCACGACGGCCATAGAGCACTTTCGAGAATGTAATAGAACTTAGCCTCCGAACTTTTGACGTCCTCATCGTACCTTGATTACGTACATATAACATTGTAATCGGCTTGCCTTATGCTGATTCATTTATGTCCATGTCCTGAACTGCTTGAAAATTTTCTCAGTCCCAAAAATTTTGACCTCTCTCGATTGTGATTTCGACTTCGTATAATATATGCCCCCTAATTTTCTCAATGTTGTCCTCGACATTGATAAAATTATAAGTCAACTTTGCATCACCCGTCGGCTAGATTCAGCCGATTGGAAAGACTTAGGAGGAAAAACTTAGAGCAAATATGTCCTAAAGGCGATGTGCATTACACATTGGCTAGCATGTATCGGCAAGAACTTAGCCGAATCATGAGTTGATCCAAACACTTGGGTAATATTTCTTCAAGTATTTACCATTAGAGCTCTTCCAAATACCTCTCCATCTAATCCTTCTAGCATGTAGGCTCCTTTAGAGACGCATTTATGGATCTTGAAAAGCCCTTCCCAATTAGGTGACCACTTGCCGAATTTGCTTTCTCTCGAGCCGATCGGCGTAGCAGTTTCCAAACAAGCTCGCTTTCTTCAAAAGACTTAAGCACAACCTTCTTATTGTAGCGACAAGCCACTCGTTCTTTATCTCTAGTCACTTTTTCCAAGGCACGCATCCTTGACAAAACTAGGTCTTGATTCATCCACCATCGATTATAATAGTCATCGGTACGTCAACTCGTCCCGCAATGAATCCTTCTTGAGCCGATGATATTCTCCCATGGCAAAAGCGCTTCGCCCATAGACCAACTTGTAGGGAGGCACACTGGATTGATCCATGACAGGCCATCCGATAAGCCCATAGTGACTCGGCCAATCGGCTATGCCATTATTTTGGGTACTCAGCAATTTTCCTCTTTATCAACTTGATTAAACTTTTATTCAAAGCTTCAGCTTGTCCATTAGCCTGAGCATAATATGGTGAAGAATTTAACAATTTAATCCCTATGCTATTGGCAAATTGAACAAACTCGTCGGAAACAAAGATAGATCCCGATGTAGTGATAGTACGAGAGACGCCAAATCGTATATGATATGTTCCTTAACAAACCCTATTGCATCCCCGAGTCAACCTTTTTCAAAGGAATTGCCTCCACCCACTTGGTAAAATAATCGTTGTCACCAATATAAACTTGTGTCCTTTACTTGAGAGTGGATTGATCGGCCTATAATGTCGATTCCCCAACCTCTAAACGGCGAAGGCTTGATGATAGGGTTCATAGCCGTCTTTGCCGGTGCCCTTTGGATAGCTCCAAACTTCGACATCGGCCCTTATAATACTTGAAGCAATCTTCTAGCATAGTTGGCCAAAAGTAGCCCGCTCTGAAGTAACCACTTCATCTTGTGCGCCGATTGATGAGTGCTACTGATTCCTTCGTGCACCTCTCCTATGGCGACTTTAGCTTGATCCGTACTTAGGCACTTGAGTAGCACGCCATCAATCGTCGATAGTATAAACCATCGTCGAGCAAAATATATCGCAAAACCTTGTAGTGCAATTTCCTTGAAGACAAGCGAGAAGGGTTCTCGTAGATAATTATAGATGTCATACCTCCGGTCGACGGTGAGATGGCTCCATTCTCCACTTCAACATCTTTTGTCATCGGCTTGTAGCTCGATGCCCCTTGAGCCGATCATTTGCTTCAGATTTGTTCTCTAGGGATGTGTTTTAAGGTTACTAGCCAAAAATTGTCCATCAACTCTTGGCATTTTTGATAGTATACCATCGCGCGTCATTTTTGCATTCATATTCTCCTAATAACTAGCGATGACCAACGGTGAGTCGCCCATTATCTCGATGGCGTCGGCTTCAACTTCCTTGGCCTGCAAACCTTTGAGAACGGCTTTGTATTCGGCTTGATTGTCTGTGGCATGGGCGCGTAATGGAAAAAGCAAACTCAAAGCTTGCCCCCGTAGGAGAAATTATCACCAAGCCGATGCCGCATCCATTTGTGCAAATCAATCCATCGAAAGTCAATGTCCAAGGCATGGTATCAACGAGCCGATTGAGTCATCTCTGTGTTCCACGATAAAATCGGCTATGGCTTGCCCTTTCACGCCTTAGGTGCTTGATACCTCAAATCAAACTCTTTTGAAGCAAATATCCACTTCCCAACTCACCCCTTCAAAACTGGAGCCAATAGCATATATTTTACTATGTCGACTTTACAAACTATGGCGCACTTGTTGGATAACAAATAATGCCTTTAACTTTGTACATGAAAAATATAGGCACAAAGACAACTTCTCCATGGGAGAGTACCTCATTTCTACATCCGAAGTCTTCGCAAGATAGAAAATTGCCTTCTCCTTTCCTTCGAGCTCTTGAATCAAAGCGAGCCGATAGACTTCTCATCGGCTGATAGATATAGCTTGAACGACACTCCCTTTTGCGGAGGAATCAACACCGCAGGGGAACTTAGATAATCCTTAATGTTATCCAAAGCCTTCTGCTGCTCTGCCCCCCAAGTAAACGCTTGATCGACTTTTAGCTGTAGTAGAGTCGTGAACGGCTCCATCTTCTCGGATATATTGGCTATGAAGTTAATTTTGCCGATCAGAGATTGCAACTGCTTCTTGTCCTGAGGAGGCTAAATAGTCTTGATCGCGTTGATGCTCCCTCGTGTCACCTCAATCCCCCTTTCGTGAACAAGAAAACTCAGAACGGGCCAGCCAATACGCCAAAGGCACACTTTGTGGGGTTCATCTCCGAGGCCATATTTTCGGTTCTCTCCAGGACTTCTCTTAAATCAGCTATGTGGTATTCTACTTCCTTGGATTTGACAACAACATCGTCGATATAAATTTCCACCAAGAAGCCGATTAGGTCATGAAAATGTAATTCATGAAGCCTTGCCACTAGATTAAGCTTTGATGCATTGTAGAAGGGATGCAAGCAGTTGGCGTGGATCTAATGCCTTCCGAGCGTAGGATGTAGGATCCATTCCCGTCGATGACGAAAAATGTTGTGGGCACGGTTTTGCTACCAACGGTTAGCTCGACATTGAGAACTCCCTTGGCCTCGATGGATTCCGCGCCGAAGTCCTTGAGCATCATGTTGGTTTTATCAAGTCATCGGCTCCCCGCGACTTCCTAAAAGTAGTATAAGGGATGAGATTGATGGCGGCCCCTCCATCGACTAGCATCTCCGACATCGGCTTCCCGTTTACAAATCCTTTAACGTATAGGGGCTTCGGTGCGATTTTCAGTCCCCGGGTTTTTGAATATGGCCTATTCTAGGGACAACACTAGCTTGGCCAAGGTCTCTTCGACGGTGTACGCATCGGCCTCAGGCCTCAAATTTGGTGGCAATATGAACACCATATTGACCGATGTGCAGCTATTCTTTTACCTTTTGCCGCCCTTTTGGCCAGTCGGCTGGACTCTCATCGACCGAGGCGGCATCTTTCTTTACGCGTCACTTGTCTCCTTGGGTGGTTTTGTTCCTATTTCTTCTTCACCGATAGTCGATCTCGGCTGGACTTCTTTCGGCCGATCCTCGCTCTTTAGCCGTTGCACCTTCCGCTTTTGTGTTTTTGTGAAAATGTTGGAAGGACACCATTGAGGATTGGCGATCTGTTCTTCTTCGTCCTCTTCTTCATCCTCGCCCGGGAGAAGTCACAGTGAATTGGGCCAAGCCGTTCGTGGATGGAGAGTTTTCGCTGGTTGAGGTGAACGGCTCGGGGATGAATCGGTGGGCTCGCAATCGGCTCTTGCCCTGGACTCATCTTCCTCGAATTCGCTGCAGTGGGCAATTTTCTAAGGTGGGCAGCCGCATCCCCTGCTCCCAGCGAGACCTAAAGAACTTGCACCGCCAATGAAGGTCGCATCCGTCATGGCGACGGATGTAGGCCGTTCTCATGCCGACCGAATTTTTGGCGAAAGATTTTGCATCGTTGGTGCTTGTGGGAGGTGGTGTTGTGCTTGCTTACAATATTTGTTTTTCTTGAGCTCCTCGGCGATGGATGACGTGATTGGCCGAAGGCGTATTTGCCTCTCCCGCAGCAGCGAGATCAAAATCCTATTGACTTTGGTGATGTCAAAGTCATATCTCTCCTCCTTAGCTGATTTCTTTAGCCACTACATGTTATTGCCTTCTTCTTTCGATCCACTCGCGCCGCCACTTCCACATCGCTATCACTCAAGTGAGTCCGATGCGTAGCGACAAGGCTAACTTTTTTAAAGGCCTTCTTGGATTCTTGGAAACGTTGCTCGTGGGCCGTCACCTTTTGGGCCAAGTGGGCCAAGCTCTTGAAGTCTGAGCCGAAAACCTTTCCCGATGGGGCCAAGAGGACATGGAAGGCTAAATCAGCTAGTTGCGAATCGATAGCACCGAGGCTATAACATCGGTTCCTCATATCCCTAAAGCGCTGGATGTAGTCCTGAACCGATTCTTCATGCCTTTGTCTGATGCTGGTGAGGTCCGACAGCTTCATCTCATGTGTGCCGGAGTAAAAGTAGCTATGAAACTGCTTCTCGAGATCGGCCCAGCTCTATACCAAGTTGTAGGTAGTGATGAAAACCAAGTAAAGGCCGATCCCGAGAGGAGAGTGGGAACAAGCGCACTCTCGGTGCGTTCGTAGCCGATGCTTCGCCGCATTGAGCCAAGAATCGGCGACGTGTTCGTAGGTCGACACATTATCTTGCCCAGAGAACTTTGAAAAATCCGACACCTTTTGCCGGTTTGGCAGGGCACTCTCTCAAAGTATTCCGGATAAGGCTAGCGGTACATGTTGCGGAGTCCTTCGATTTGAGACCGAACTGATCACACATGACATCTGCGATCAGATCGGCCCAAGGCTTGTTTTCTTGAGCTTGTACATATGATATCGCTCGTATTGCTCATATTGCATGGGGCTGGCCGATACCGCATCTACGGTGAATGAGGTTGGTAGTACTTGCTCGTAGTTGCCTCACGGGTACCGATGTTGGACCTGGTTCGGGACGGAGGCGGCCGTGGTATCAACGGAGGCCGCTGCTCAAGGGAAGGTCGAGCACCGCTAGAGTTGTGAGTGGGTCGATGTGTAATTGCCAACCTGCACTTTGTGTAGGGAGAGGCCGCCGATTGGTCTTGAGCATGTTCTTCATCTACTCCTGAGTTAGTACTGGGGTCCTGTGGTCCTGATGCTGAGGTTGTTGCCTGGTCAGAAGCTTGGGTGTTGGTTTCGCAGCCGATGATTGTACATTCGGCTGAATAGGGGCTCCCCTCTGGAGAAGTTGGCTGTCCCAGGTGGAGGAATTGGCAGCCCTTGCATTCACGAGTCTGTAAGGTGGGAATAGGCCATCGGGAAATAGGTCGGCCCCCTTGCGCTGTTGCTCGGCTATCTTTGAGTCAACCACTTATTAACGACCAAATTTGGTAACCAAATCCCTAAGTTCAAGGCTGAAACTGAAGTGAAATCGGATTGGAAGATGATCTCGCAGAGAAAACGGAGGTTGCATCAGCCACGATCAAATCGGTTTGGAAGACTAGTCGCGAGGCCGAATCGGACGGGGATAGCCGATAGCCAATTCCAATTCGAGAGGGAGATGGAACCATTTCCGATGAAGAAGCTTGAAGAAAAAGGAAGATTCGGTTCCTAAATATGCGTTAAGATATTGTCATCTACGGATAAAGTCCGTAATGACAATTGTATCTCGTAAAATAGGGTTTTGTTTAGATATTTCCTTCGTAATGCAACATGGACCGTATCCCGGGCTATTGTCGTATTTTGAATAGTAGATTAGATAGAAACCATATTCTACATGGACTTTGTTGTACTTGGGTATAAATAGGACCCGAGACCTATTGTAAATAAGAATCATAATCAATCATACATCAGTACAACTTCGGCGCATCGCCACCTATTTTCTTTTAGATGAGTTCTTGGTCCGACTTTGGGTGCATCGATTCGAACCCCAAATAAGGTAAATTCTCGTCATTAGTGGTTTATTCCGTCGAATCTAGTGCTTACATCGTCATGACACTCTAGGTTTAATGTTATAAACTGCAGCAAGTTATCATATACGGCATATAATCTAGAACAATGTCTAGATCTATCTCGCCGCCCTGCTCGTTTCTCTCGGGACACGCAGCCAACGAGCTAGATTTAGATGTTGGACTAGTTTATATGTTGTATCTACCATCTTGAAGGGTTTACATCATCTATATAGATCTAATACTATCTTTTTGTACTTAATGCTGCATCATCTATGATCGTTAAGTCGCTTTTAGAAGTATTTAGAACTATTTGATTAGATGCCCTTTTAGAGACAAGTCTTGGGTTTCACCACCTTACCTGTTTTAATAATCTTTTAGCATTATTTACTATTAGATATATTAAAGCTGCCTCTTATATTAAGATCTTAATCTGGTTAAATGCCTTAAGCCGGTATCATTCTATTGGCATCGACCAATAGCCGACGATCTAAGTTTAACGCATTTAGGTTAGATTGATATCTTTTCATAAGGCACATCGAGTAATAGCCAATACACATTAGATCTGCAACATCGGCTAGGTTATAAATACATATATTTGTTGCCCTGATGTATATTTAGATTAAGTGATTTACTGTCTGGCATAGCCGATCTATCCTAGTCACTTAGTTTAAATGTGCTTCGGGATAGCCAATAAATGTCAAGTGATTCCCGAGCCGATCCGGTAGGATCTTATTTTAACCTTAACGCATGTATCGTTTATTATTTCTTATTGGTTAGCAGATCAAACCAATTGGCACACCTAGATCATCACGGGTAGCCAAGGACGACACCTGCACTGGAGCTAAGCGGATCTCCCGAGCCAGCGTGTGAGAGAAATTTCTCATCAACACGCTTCTGGCACGACCGGTGGGACCATCGACTCGGCTAGAGCACTTCGACAAAGCCGACGTGATGGTTAACGTCAAGAGCCCTAAAATCAGCCGAAGAGAACATAATTCTGTCAAGATGGAAAAACTATCGGTGAGCAATTAGCCGACTACAAGAAGATGGTGGAGGAATTGAGGCCAACTATATGCAATCTTTCGCCGCACCTGTGTCCGGGGCCATCCACCGAAGTACAAGTTTAGCATAGATGACTTCAAGGCGTCCTCCTTAGACGATGCAAAAGGAAAACACGAATGGAGGAGCCGAAGCAAGAACAAGATGATTCGAACGCATACTCGTAAGACCGGATCAATTCTGGCCGTGCATCATGCACTCGTCAATCAAAGTGGCATCTTGGTCAATACCCCGAATAATATGATTGCCACTATGGTCGATTCCAAGATTGCCGATCAGCCGCAACACCCCCAACCTACTTCACAGACGGCCGCTTCCCCAATTACGGGTCTTGGCAACCTGAACCGGCCGATCCCGCCTCCGATATAGCCGGGACCACCGGAGGAGTCCTCAATCGCCCGATTGCAGCCGCATCGGCTTCAAGACCATCGCCCATTGTTCAATCGGCAGCAACCTCCTTCCCGGGAGCAGCTAGCGGTATGTTCAACTTCAATCGGCAGCAAGAGCCGGTTGCCAATCTCATTCAAGGGGCACAGATACAATGCCAGTGGCCGACGGCTCTTTCAGATCCGCGAGACACCCCCGGTGAATCGGCCGCCTCCCGCCGGCAACGCACTTCGATCGCACGTGGGAGGCCATCAAGACTAGCATTATTGGCCTCGAGATGCCACCTCGCATCGGCAAGCACCCATGCGTATGATCAATATGAGTCGATACAACGGGTTCAAGACAACAAGACTTGGGCCGATTTGATTGCCGACGTCATGCGCGATCAATTCGGCCTTAAGCCAAAAGATCTCGGGAACATGTATCGGTATCCATACCCAGAGCACTTTGAGAGGGTACCATTGCCCAACCGATACAAAGTCCCAGCACTTCTCCAAATTCTCGGGCGGGACATTACTTCAACATATGGGCACGTCGGCCGATTCTTGGCCCAAGTGCGAGAGAGGCATCGGCTACGCACGCCCGAGAGTTCGTTTATTCCCACTCTCGCCGTCGGGATCAGCTTTCACTTGGTTTTCTTCATTGCCCTATAACTCTATCCGTAGCTGGGCCGATCTCGAGAAGCAATTTCACGACTATTTCTACACCGACAATCACAAGATGAAATTGTCGAACCCGACAAGCATTAGGTAGAAGCATGAAGAATTGGTTCAAGACTACATTCGAGGTTTAGGGAGATGAGGAACCGATGCTACGCTTGGTGTTGTTCGATTCCCAGGTTACCCGATTTGGCTTTCCATGGATCGCCGCCGCAGTGGCGTGAAAGGTTTTCGGCTCAAGACTTTGACAGCTCTAGCCCACTTGGCGCGAAGGTGATGGCCCACGAGCAATGATTTCGGGAATCAAGGAAGGCCGTCAAGAAGGTTGCCCACGTCATCGTCGAATCTGATTCGGAAAAAGCGACGATGACGCGAAGTTGCAACAAACGAATGGACCAAAAATAAAAAGGCCATCGTCGCCGATGGCTCCTTAAAACAGCTAAGGAGGAGAAGTACGACTTTGACATCACCAAGGCTGATAGGATCTTTGATTTATTCTTGAAGGAGAAGCGATTCAGCTTTCTCCCAACCACACGATCCCATCGGTGAAGAACTTAAGAAGAAGAAGTACCGTAAGTGGCACAACTCCACCTCCCATAGCACTAACGATTGTAAAGTTTTTAGGCAAGCAAATCCAGTCGGCAATTGAGGCCGGGAAGCTCAAGTTTGTCGATTCACCTCAACCGATGAAAGTGGATGGGAACCCCTTGTTAGTGATATGCCCTAGAGGCAACATGGAGATGTTGGATATCACGTCAATGTTTATGTATAAATGAATAAAGTGTTATTCAGTTCCATGAAATAGACATCTTGTATTGATCAATAAGTACGTGACTTATTTATGAGACTCGATATGTATGAATCTATTTCTAAACGATCCCCGATCATATGTCATATTGTTGGAACAAATATGATTCTAAGATCGGCATGTTTATTGATTGATGATCATGTCTCATAGATCATGGGTATGGAGATACCAAATCAATAAACATGGACATATGTGTTAGAGAACACATTGTTGGATAGACCCACCATGAGACACTACAGAATTAATGTGCCATTAGTTGGTCTCGGGTAGTGTTGGTACAAAGTCCTTAGACCTGAGATCACCATGGATTCCAACATGTGTAGTAGCCTACTTTAGGACTACCAAACGCTATTCCGTAATCGGGTAGTTATAAAGGTAGTTTTCGGGTTTGCTATGAAACATGGAGTGGGATGTGAGTGATCAAGATGGAATTTGCCCCTCCTTTGGAGAGATATCTCGGGCCCCTCGAGGTAATGGATTATGGAAATGCATGGCCATGCTAAGTTGATTGAGGAGTCAATCAACGACGATAATCCAATACGGTTCGAGTGAATGGTTAAGCTATTGAAGGGATGGCACACATCTTGCCTATAGCTTAACCGGTGTCGTGAGGCAAAGGGATTTGTGTACACATTACAGGTTCGAGCCGATATTATTCTTGTATACTATGGTGTCAATATGTGCTGCTAGGCGCCGTCGTTGACGGGTCGGCTGAGTTGGACTCGAGCCGACGATCGGCTAAGTTAGACTATGGCCGAAACCGAGTATACCTGAACCTACTGTGGTCGCACGCTTAAGGGGATAGAATAGATATTCGAGTTGGACTCGGATACGGCTCGATCGGATAGGGATCCGATCGGATAGAGTCCTATAGGCTTACGACGTATGGGCGGCCAACTCTATGAGATACGGATGAGATCCGGTTCAAAAATAGAGTCCTGATCGGTCACTAGTCCTAGTCGGCCGACTCTATATAAAGGAGGGAGGGGTGGAGAGTTGCGACACATCAATTGCATCGTGTGCAACAGTCGCCGAGATCAATCTCCACGGAAACCCTCCCCACTTTCGAGCCAAACCCTAGCCTTGCATCGCGTGCTAGCACACGGGTGTACGGCGTTCGTCCCCGGACGTGTGGATACCGGTAGAGGCGCTGCTACGTTGCGCGCTCTTGATCGGCTTCGGATCGGCCGCAATGAGCGATCGGGCGTGGTGGAATCGGCTGCGGTCGGGCGCATCGGAGCGAGGCGTGAGAACGCGGCGGACGACTCGAATTGGCTGATTGGTGAATCGGCTGTCTCAGGAATCGGCTACACTGTTCGGATCGGATTGCCCCGATTGGCTATTCCGCCGCACTCTACTCCAATCGGTAACGATCTATCGGCCCTTACTTGCAAGTGTTCCTGGTTTGCGCGGTAGATTTTTTTGTTTTTGGCTAGCGTAGCCTCCGCGTAACCCTTGTGGTATCGAGCTTCTCTTGCTTAGTTCGGGTTTTAGATTGGATCGGAACAAGTTTTGCGCACGGGTTGATTAGATCAATCGTTTTACGGATTTGTTGAGGAGAGTTCATGGTAATTGCGTTCCTTGATAGTGTATCGGAACGGCGTAATGTGATTATGTCGAAGCAATATCCATAGAACTCGGTTTGAGTCGGCTTCGAGATAGCGTTCCTTGATAGTGTATCGGAACGGTATAATGTGATTATGCCGAAGCTATCTCGTAGTCCGATCTTGTTTGCCTCGCGCCGCGCAAACCATCTCCCTTGATAGTGTATCGGGACGGCATAATGTGATTATGCCGATATGGTTTCCGTAAGCGATAGCGGGACCGCCGTGTGCGTACCCCCTTATAGGTCGTCTCGATGCCGTAGCTCTGCGATAAGTAGAAAACGTTTCTACGCCTAACTTGTTTTTACAGAGAATGCTTTGAGATGGTATGGCCCTATTGTATGTATGAGATGTATGAGATGCATGTGATGCATGTAATATTCTTTCATATGTGCAATCGTTGTAATATTCTTTCATACGTGCAATGCTTGTAATATTCTTTCACGACCGCGAGTCGATGTAATCTTCAATTAGAGCTTCTATAGTAGTAGCTTAGTTTGAAGAAATCAAGCATCATGCACATTGGAAGATGGTGTCGAAGATGGAGATCCTCGCGCCGACATGGAGATGGAGATCACCATGTGAAGGGGGCCATACTATTTCATTATATGCTATTCTACCTTTCATATATGTGATATGTTTGTTTGATAGGATAGCATCCCTCGTAAAATTAAGTAGTAATGATGCCCTTCCAAATGTTGCACCCGTCACCGTTATGCTCGTCAATGGTGGGTCGCCAAAGCAGAGTGCCATTCTCTATCATAACACGAGGGGGTATATGTCGACATATACATGCAGGAGCATTTGGTTTACTTAACAAGGCTATCAAAACAGTTTTGGGCCTTGGGGCATAGGTTGGCGCCGGGGCATGAAGATGCCACACCAACAACAAGAGTCACATAGAGATGTGATTAGCAAGGAGTTGCTTATCGATGTTACTAATTTTCTAGCAAAGTGATGCCAAAGCTCACTAGAAAATTAATTAACATGTGGATCTTGACCCAATACGTAACCTAGAGGGAAGGTGGAAAATACGTAATGGGAGTCTAATGTTAAATTGTTTAACAATAGACATAGCATAAACATTGTGCTAAACTTTGCTTTTTCTATTGTAGAATAAATGGCGGTTAATACTACACCCAATATCTTTAATTTGCGATCTATTCTCGAAAAGGAAAAATTAAATGGAACAAACTTTATGGATTGGTATCGCAACTTGAGAATTGTTCTCAAGCAAGAGCGTAAGGAGTACGTTCTTGAAGTACCCTATCCCGAGGATTTGCCTAATAACGCCACCGCAACGGCACGGAGGGCTTATGAGAAGCACACTAATGATGCCCTAGATATAAGCTGTCTCATGCTTGCTACAATGTCCCCCGAGCTTCGAAGCAATGATGAGAAACGATGCTCACACTATTATTCGGGGACTGCGTGGCATGTTTGAGAACCAAGCTCGGGCCGAGAGGTTCACACCTCAAAGTCCTTGTTTGCGTGCGAGGCTTGTTGAGGGAATCCCGTCGGTCCACATGTGATAAAGATGATTGGCTATATCGAGAGTCCGGAAAAACTAGGTTTTCCCCTTAGCCAAGAGTTGGCTACGATGTGATTCTCCGCCGCTCCCTCCGAGCTTCGAGCCATTCATATTAAACTATCACATGAACAACATGGATAGAACCTTGGCTGAATTGCATGGGATGCTAAAGACAGTGAGGAGAGTATCCAGAAAAATGGTCATCATGTGATGATGATGCGAAGGCTAAGCGCAAACCATTGCCAAGAAACTTTGCACCAAGAGGAAGTTAACTCCCGATGAGATCGCGAGTGCCTCTAATGCAAACAAGGGCAAGAAGGGGTCGGCGGCATCGGATGCCGTTTGCTTCTACCGCAAGGAGACAGCCACTTGGAAAAGGAACCGCAAGAAGTACATGGAGGATATCAAGAAGAAGCAAAGTACGACTTTCGCTCTGGTATTAATGTTATAGACATTAATCTTGCTACTTCACCCTACGACTCTTGGGTATTTGATACCGGATCGGTAGCTCATATTTGCAAGTCGTTGCGGGGAATGAGAAGAAGTAGAGGATTGAGAAGGGGCGAGGTGAACCTGCGCGTCGGTAATGGAGCAAGCGTTGCTACGCTTCTTGTCGGCACAAGTACCACTTCATCTACCTTCAGGATTAGTTTTGGAATTGAATAATTGTTATTGTGTTCCAACACTATGTCAAAACGTTATTTCCGCTTCATGTTTGCAAGCGGAAGGATATGATTTTAGATCAATGAACAATGGTTGTTCAATATATCTCACGATATGTTCTATTTTCATGCTCCATTGGTGAATGGATTATACGTTTTGAATCTTGAAGCGTCTCCCATCTATAACATTAATACAAAAAGGCAACTCTCTAATGATATAAACCTCACGTTTATCGGCATTGTCGCTTAGGCCATATAAATCGAAACGCATGGAGAAGCTCCATAAGGATGGACTCGCTTCACTCTTTTGATTTTGAATCATTTGAGACATGTGAGTCTTGTTTACTTGGTAAGATGACAAAGGCACCTTTCACGGGACATAGTGAGAGAGCAAGTGACTTATTGTCACTCGTACATACCGATGTATGTGGACCAATGAGCTCAACGGCGAGGTGGTTATCGGTACTTCATTACCTTTACCGATGACTTTAGTAGATATGGTTATATCTACTTAATGAGGTATATGTCCGAATCCTTTGAAAAGTTCAAAGAATTCCGAATGAAGTACGATAATCATTTAGGGAAAATAATCAAGTTTCTACGATCGGATCGTGGAGGGAATACTTGAGCCAAGAGTTTGGTAATCATCCGAAAGATTGTGGAATTGTTCCACGTTGACTCCGCCAGAACTCCACAATGGAATGGGGTGTCCGAACGGGGAAATCGCACCTTGTTGGACATGGTGCGGTCAATGATGAGCCAAAGTGATCTTTCGTTATCCTTACGGGGATATGCTCTTGAAACATTGCGCTCACACTAAATAGAGTTCCATCTAAGTCGGTTGAAAAGACACCATATAAGATATGGACAGGGCAACCCCTAGTTTGTCTTTTCTCAAAATTTGGGGATGTGAGGCTTATGTAAAACGTTTACGATCGACAAGCTCACACCCAAATCGACAAGTGCTTCTTTGTGGGATATCCTAAGGAAACTAAGGGATATTACTTTTATAATCGGGAACAAGGCAAAGTGTTTGTCGCCCGACACGGTGTCTTCTTGGAGAAAGAGTTTCTTTCAAGAAGGGTTAGTGGGAGCAGGGTGCATCTTGAAGAAGTTCAAGAAACACCGAGAAAATGTTTCGCGACCACGGAACCACAACAGGAGGAGCAAAGAGTTGCGCCATCGGTTGTAGATACACCAGCCCCACGGAGGTCCGAAAGATCACGTCGTGCGCCCGACAGTACACAAAGTGCGGAACAACGTGATATATTGTTGTTGGACAACGATGAACCTAAGACCTATGAGGAAGCGATGGTGGGACCCGATTCCAACAAGTGGCTTGGAGCCATGAAATCCGAAATAGAATCCATGTACGACAATCAAGTTTGGAACTTGGTTGATCCACTGATGGTGTCAAAACCATTGAGTGCAAATGGGTTTTTAAGAAAAGGCCGATATGGATGGAAATGTTCACATCTATAAGGCGCGATTGGTGGCGAAAGGTTTTAAACAGATTCAAGGAGTTGATTATGATGAAACCTTCTCGCCCGTCGCAATGCTTAAATCTATTCGGATTATCCTAGCGATTGCTGCATATTTCGATTATGAGATATGGCAGATGGATGTCAAAACGGCTTTCCGAATGGAAACCTAAGCGAGGATGTATACATGATACAACCTCGGGGTTTTGTCGATCCGAGATCGCCTGGAAAGATATGCAAGCTACGAAATCCATTTATGGATTGAAGCAAGCATCTCGGAGTTGGAATATTCGTTTTGATGAAGTAATCAAAGGGTTTGGTTTCATCAAAAATGAAGAAGAGGCCTGTGTTTACAAAAAGGTCAGTGGGAGCGCAATTGTATTTCTAATCTTATATGTGGATGACATATTACTGATTGGAAATGATATCCCTATGCTTGAATCCGTCAAGTCTTCATTGAAAAATAGTTTTTCCATGAAAGACTTAGGGAGGCAGCATATATATTAGCATTCGGATCTATAGAGATAGATCCAAGAGGCTAATTGCATTAAGCCAAAGTACATACATTGACAAGGTGTTGAAAAGGTTCAACATGCATGATTCCAAGAAAGGTTTCTTGCCTATGTCACATGGCATCAATCTTAGCAAGAATCAGTGTCCTCAGACACATGATGAGCGGAATAAGATGGGTATGGTTCCATATGCTTCGGCAATTGGATCCATCATGTATGCCATGCTTTGTACACGCCCAGATGTCTCGTACGCTTTGAGTGCTACGAGCGAGATACCGTCGATCCAGTGAAGGTCACTGATTGCCGTAAAGAATATCCTTAAGTATTTGAGAAGAACTAAGGATATGTTCCTAGTCTATGGAGGTGAAGAAGAGCTCGTTGTAAGTGGTTACACCGATGCTAGCTTCCAAACGACAAGGATGATTATAGATCGCAATCTGGGTTCGTGTTCTGCCTGAACGGAGGCGCAGTCAGCTGGAAGAGTTCCAAGCAGGATACTGTTGCTGATTCTACAACGGAGGCCGAGTACATTGCTGCTTCGGAAGCTGCAAAGGGCTGTTTGGATCAGTAGCCGGCCGATCTCGAGAAGCAATTTCACATGCTATTTCTACACCGACAATCACAAGATGAAATTGTCGAACCCGACAAGCATTAGGTAGAAGCATGAAGAATTGGTTCAAGACTACATTCGGAGGTTTAGGGAGATGAGGAACCGATGCTACAGCTTGGTGTTGTTCGATTCCCGCACCCGATTTGGCTTTCCATGGATCGTGCCGCCGCAGTGGCGTGAAAGGTTTTCGGCTCAAGACTTTGAGTGCCCTAGCCCACTTGGCGCGAAGGTGATGGCCCACGAGCAATGATTTCAGGAATCAAGGAAGGCCGTCAAGAAGGTTGCCCACGTCATCGTCGAATCTGATTCGAAAAGCGACGATGACGCAGAAGTTGCAACAAACGAATGGACCAAAATAAAAAGGCCATCGTCGCCGATGGCTCCTTAAAACAACTAAGGAGGAGAAGTACGACTTTGACATCACCAAGGCTGATAGGATCTTTGATTTATTGCTGAAGGAGAAGCAGATTCAGCTTTCTCCCAACCACACGATCCCATTTGAAGAACTTAAGAAGAAGAAGTACCGTAAGTGGCACAACTCCACCTCCCATAGCACTAACGATTGTAAAGTTTTTAGGCAGCAAATCCAATCGGCAATTGAGGCCGGAAGCTCAAGTTTGTCGATTCATCTCAACCGATGAAAGTGGATGGGAACCCCTTGTTAGTGATATGCCCTAGAGGCAACATGGAGATGTTGGATATCACGTCAATGTTTATGTATAAATGAATAAAGTGTTATTCAGCCCATGAAATAGACATCTTGTATTGATCAATAAGTACGTGACTTATTTATGAGACTCGATATGTATGAATCTATTTCTAAACGATCCCTCGATCATATGTCATATTGTTGGAACAAATATGATTCTAAGATCGGCATGTTTATTGATTGATGATCATGTCTCATAGATCATGGGTATGGAGATACCAAATCAATAAACATGGACATATGTGTTAGAGAACACATTGTTGGATAGACCCACCATGAGACACTACAGAATTAATGTGCCATTAGTTGGTCTCGTGTAGTGTTGGTACAAAGTCCTTAGACCGAGATCACCATGGATTCCAACATGTGTAGTAGCCTACTTTAGGACTACCAAACGCTATTCCGTAATCGGGTAGTTATAAAGGTAGTTTTCGGGTTTGCTATGAAACATGGAGTGGGATGTGAGTGATCAAGATGGAATTTGCCCCTCCTTTGGAGAGATATCTCTGGGCCCTCGAGGTAATGGATTATGGAAATGCATGGCCATGCTAAGTTGATTGAGGAGTCAATCAACACGATAATCCAATACGGTTCGAGTGAATGGTTAAGCTATTGAAGGGATGGCACACATCTTGCCTATAGCTTAACCGGTATCGTGAGGCAAAGGGATTTGTGTACACATTACAGGTTGAGCCGATATTATTCTTGTATACTATGGTGTCAATATGTGCTGCTAGGCGCCGTGGTTGACGGGCCTGGTGAGTTGGACTCGAGCCGACGATCGGCTAAGTTAGACTATGGCCGAAACCGAGTATACCGAACCTACGTGGTCGCACGCTTAAGGGGATAGAATAGATATTCGAGTTGGACTCGGATACGGCTCGATCGGATAGGGATCCGATCGGATAGAGTCCTATAGGCTTACGACGTATGGGCGGCCAACTCTATGAGATACGGATGAGATCCGGTTCAAAATAGAGTCCCGATCGGTCACTAGTCCTAGTCGGCCGACTCTATATAAAGGAGGGAGGGGTGGAGAGCTGCGACACATCAATTGCATCGTGTGCAATGAAGTCGCCGAGATCAATCTCCACGGAAACCCTCCCCACTTTCGAGCCAAACCCTAGCCTTGCATCGCGTGCTAGCACACGGGTGTACGGCGTTCGTCCCCGGACGTGTGGATACCGGTAGAGGCGCTCGCTACGTTGCGCGCTCTTGATCGGCTTCGGATCGGCTGCACCGGAGCGATCGGTGTGGTGGAATCTGGCTGCGGTCAAGCGCACGGAGCGAGGCGTGAGAACGCGCCGGACGACTCGAATTGGCGATTGGTGAATCGGCATCTCCGGGAATCGGCTACACCTGTTCCGGGATCGGATTGCCCCGATTGGCTATTCCGCTGCACTCTACTCCAATCGGTAACGATCTATCGGCCCTTACTTGCAAGTGTTCCCGGTTTGCGCGGTAGATTTTTTGTTTTTGGCTAGCGTAGCCTCCGCGTAACCCTTCACCCCTTCCCGGTCAACATGGTTCAAGCCAGCCCGTGCGAGCGATCGACATAACATAATGGCGTACAAGCCTTAGCCGAAACTCTCGAGGGGGTCAAGGCGAGAAGAGGACAACTGGAGACCAATCTCGCACCGATTAACATGGTGCGTCCCGGCAATCAGCCGATCAACGGTCGATCCGCATGGACAGCCGACGCCGTTTCCAAGGTTTTGGCGGGAAGAGGAAGCCCGGCACAAAGCCTTATGTGAGGGAGGCCGAGGTTACAAAGCGTCCATTACATTAGGCATCACAACATCGCGATCCGCACCGGCGGTGCGAGTTTTTCGATTTTGTTGGGAGTCGGGATGAAGCCGCCGATGATAGACAACCGCCCGCCTGCGCGGTGAATATCGTGAGGACGAGTACAAGGACCCACCAATGCATAGCCCCACGCTCATTCGCCCCCGGAGCCATGCGGCTAAACCAACGGTGACAGTCGTGCACGATCGGCTCGGGCCGATTCATCGAGACTTCTTCGAAGATGAAGAGGATAATGATGAGGAATATGACAAAGAACGCAACACAACGAGCAATCGGCTAATCCACAATGGTGCCCTCCAACCTCGTTCACCAAGACGCAAAAAAAAAGAAGAATTCAAAGGTCAAGAGGGAAGGGCAGGAGGAGGAGGTTCGACAATTGATCCAAAGATCGCGCCGTCGGGCGGGGCAAGAAATAGTGGAGGCCCAAGAAGAAAACGCCTCAGCCGACGCAAACCCGGCCGACAAAGCGCAGCATGACCAAGCTAGAAGGGCGGCTAAAGGAAAAGGAAAGGTTTGCATCGACGGTCATATTACCAGCCTGAATTCGACGCTCCCGAGGGCGATGCGGATAATGTCGAAGACACCTTGGCAAAGCCGACCTGTCCCCGGATCAAGCCATCTTTGAGAAATACGAGGGACCGAGAATCGGCACCTTAAACCACTCTACATGAAGGGATTCGTTAATGGAAAGCCGATGTCCAAAATGCTTTGGTCGATGGGGGGCTGCAGTTAATCTCATGCCCTATGCCACATTTCATAAGTTGGGCAATGGAGCCGAAGATCTAATCAAGACGAACATGGTGCTTAAAGACTTCGGCGGCAATCCATCGGAGGCCAAGGGTGTGCTTAACGTCGAGCTGACCGTTGGCAGCAAAACCATGCCCACAACATTCTTTGTCATCGACGGGAAGGGATCTTACAACCTGCTACTTTGGAGGGACTGGATTCATGCAAACTATTGTGTCCCTTCCAAATGCATCAAAGTCTAATCCAATGGCAAGGCGACAAGATTGAAATCGTGCCCCGACGACAGTCGTGAGCGTTGCTAACGCCGATTTTCCACTTTGGGAAATCGACGGTATTGATTGTCCTGTCCGGCAAAGTTTGGCAAGCCAATTATCTAAAAGTGTCCGACTCGCCATACAACCTATTGGAGACGAAGAGCCCCAATTATTACTTTGAGAGCGTCGTGGAGGGCTCGAGCGTCTACGACAAGGAAACCGCGGACGACGACGATGGCAAGCTTGGGCAAGGGTTTATGTCGGCGATGAGCTAGAGGAAATAGATATCGGCTCTGGAGATAGGCCTAGGCCGACATATATTAGTAAAAATTTGTCTTCTCATTGTAGATCCCAGCTTATTGATCTATTAAAGGAATATAAAGATTGTTTTGCTTGGGAGTACTTCGAGATGCCTAGTCTTAGCCCATCTATTGTTGTGCATCTACGCCTATCAAGCCGGGTTATTGGCCATTCAAACAGTCTCCTAGGAGATTTAAGGCCAATATGTATGATGCAATCAAAGCCGAAATCACTGGCTATATGACGTTGGATTCTTTCAGCCCTTTCGATATGCCGAGTGGGTCTCGAATATTGTTCCAGTAATGAAAAAGAATGGCAAACTTAGGGTGTGTATCGATTTGGGACTTAAACAAAGTTACCCTAAGGACGAGTACCCAATGTCCATAGCTGATTTACTAGTGGATGCCGCTTTGGCCACAAGATAATAAGTTTCATGGATGGTAATGCAGGTTATAATAAATTTTTTATGGCCAAAGAAGACATTCACAAGACGTTTCGATGCCCGGGAGCAATCGACTTGTATGAATGGGTTGTCATGACATTTGGGTTGAAGAATGCCGGAGCAACTTATCAAAGGGCCATGAATTACATTTTCCATGATATGATCGGCTCCCGGTAGAGATTTACATTTATGATGTCATTGTCAAGTCCAGTGGAAGCAGAAAAATCACATAACCGATCTTAGATAGGTTTTGGAGCGAACAAGGAAATATGGCCTCAAGATGAATCCACTGCAGTGCGCGTTTGGCATGTCGGTGGGCAATTTTTAGGGTTTCTTGTTCATGAGAAGGGGATCGAAGTTACACCAAGGAACATCAATGCTATCAAGACGATACAACCTTTGAAGGTCAAGAAGCAACTGCAATCTCCGATCGGTAAAATCAACTTCATCAGCGATTTATAGCCAATCTTTCGTAAAAGATGGAGCCGTTCACACCATTGCTTCGGCTTAAGGCCGATCAAGCATTCACTTGGGGGCGGAAGAGAAAGCATTGGATAACATCAAGAAAATTATTTAAGCTCATCTCCGTTCTGATTTCTCGACAAAAAGGGATACCATTCAAGTTATATCTATCAACCGATGATAAGTCAATCGGCTCGCCTTGATCCAAGAGGTCGAAGGGAAGGAAAAGCCATCTTTTATCTCAGAGGGCTATTGGACGCGTAAACAAGGTATTCACCAAAGTGGAGAAATTGTGCCTCCGCCGTATTTTTCATGTACCAAGTTAAGACATTATTTGTTATCCAATGAGTGCACTATAATATGCAAAGCCGATGTAGTCAAGTATATGCTATCGGCTCCAAGTGTTAAAAGGATCGTTGGAAAGTGGATTTTTGCTTTAACGAGTTTGATTTAAGATACTAGGCACCCACTAAGTTAAAAGACAAGCTATAGCCGATTTTATAGTGGAACACGAAATGATTCAATCGGCTCGGTGGAAATTACGCCTTGGACTTTGACGTTCGATGGCTCGATTTGCACGAGTGGATGCGGTATCGGCTTGGTAATTATATCCCCAAGGGGGAAGTTTTGAATTCGCATTCTCAATCAACCCCCACGCCACAAACAACCAAGCCGAATACGAGGCAGTGCTCAAAGGATTGCATCTTCTCAAGGAAGTCGAAGCCGACGCCGTCGAAATCATGGGGATTTCTTGTTGGTCATCAGCCGGTTGTCGGGAGAATACAAGTGTAAAATGACGCGCTGATGGTCTACTATCAACGATGCCGAGAATTGATGGACAGCTTTCGGCTAGTTACATTGAAGCATATCCCCAGGGAGCAGAATGCAGAAGCCAATAATTTGGCTCAAGGGGCATCGGGTTACAAGCCGATAACAAAATATATTGAGATAGAGATTTCCACCATAAAAGCCGACGACTGGAGGTTTGAAGTCTACAGTTATTTACAGAACCCTTCCCAGTCGGCTTCAAGGAAATTCCGCTACAAGGCTTTAAGATATGTCCGCTCGATGGAGATTTATACTACTCGGACGATTGATGGCGTGCTACTCAAGTGCCTCAGTGCCGATCAAGCCAAGGTGGCTATCGGAGAAGTGCATGAAGGGATGCGTGGCACGCACCAATCGGCTCATAAGATGAAGTGGCTACTACGAAGAGTGTGGTATTTTTGGCCAACAATGCCGGAGGATTGTTTCAAGTACTACAAAGGCCTGCCAGGATTGTCGAAATTTGGAGCTATACAAAGGGCACCAAGATCGGCTATGAACCCAATAATAAAGCCTTGGTCGTTCGGAGGTTGGGGAATAGATATGATCGGCCGATCAATCCACCCTCAAGTAAGGGACATAAATTCATATTGGTGGCAACAAAGTTATTTCACGAAGTGGGTGGAAGCAATTCCTCTAAAGAAGGTCGATTCGAAGGACGCAATCAAGTTTGTTAAAGAACACATCGTGTATCGATTCGGCGTCCCTCAAACAATAACAACAGATCAAGGTCTATCTTCATATCGGATGAGTTTGTTCAGTTTGTCGACGACATGGGAATTAAGCTACTCAATTCTTCGCCGTATTATGCTCAAAGCCAACGGGCAAGCAGAGGCTTCAAACAAGAGCTTGACTAAGCTAATAAAGAGGAAGATTTCGAGTATCCCAAGCAATGGCATAGCCGATTAGCCGAATCACTTTGGGCCTATCGGATGACTTGCCACAGATCTATCCAAGTCCCTCCATATAAACTAGTCTATGGGCACGAAGCGTCTTACCATGGGAAAACATCATCGGCTCTAGAAGAATTCAGTTACAAGATCAGCTTACAGCCGATGATTACTACAACCTCATGGTAGATGAATCAGAAGATTTGGTGTTGTCGCGGATGAGGGCCTTGGACAAAGTAACAAAGGATAAGGTACGAGTAGCCCGCCATTATAACAAGAAGGTTGTCCCTAAGTCGTTCAAAGAGGGCGAACTCATTTGAAAATTGATATTGGCGTTCAAGAGACAATAAGTTCAGCAAATTGTCACCAAATTGGGAAGGGTCATTCAAGATCCACAAATGCGTCTCTAAAGGAGCTTATATGCTAGAGGGTTTGGACAGAGAAGTGTTTGGGAGGGCTCGAACGGCAAATATTTAAAGAAATATTACCCAAGTGTATGGATCAACTCGTGATTCGGCTATGGTCATGCCGATTCATGTTAGCCGATGCGTTATAACGTACGTGTCGCCTTTAGGCGTTTTCACGCCAAGTTTTTCCCGTAATCTTCATACATCGGCTCATTAGCCGACAACAACAAGATATTTGACTTGATAATTTTGTTAACGTTGGGAACACCATCAACAAAATTATGGGGCATATACGACACAACACGAATATCAAGAAGGCAGAGGAGACATAACGATTTTTTAAAAAAATTTTGATGCCTTCAAGCAAGTTGGGGGTGATCGGCAAGCATGCATTAATTGGCGATCCAGTAAGGCAAGCCGATTACGAAGTCGCTCGAATCATTTACAAGAGTCGACGAAAGCCGATTACAAAACAGTTGGATTAGAAGACGTGCGAGTTCGTGCCCCATACAACTATTACAGCTGACTCGGTGCCCAAGGAATTCAGCAATAGCCGATATCGCCTTACGACGGATCCCGTCTATCTCTTCAATGGCCTTCGCATCGGCTGCGTCGTTCCTGGGATTGGCTTCATCGCCTTGGCCATGTCGGAAAGATTTGACACGACCGCCTTAATCTTTGCTCGCCGGTCCTCGATTTCCTTGGTAGGCCGGCCACACGTTGTTCCTTGGCCATGATATTGGCTTCAATCTTGGCAAGTTCGGCTATCAGCTCCTCCCAACGCTTGTGAAGCCGATCAAGTTCAGCGATCGGTTCGGTCTTCAAAGCATCAAACTTAGCCTTCTTGGCAGTAATCTCTTGCTGACTGGCCTTGATGGTGGCCTCCAATGCTTGGTTTTTGCGGCGGTCGGCTATCCTCTGTTTAGCTCGTTCGAGTTTGTGCCGATGTGCCTCCATAAATGTGGCCGGTGCAATGATATCAGCCAGTTGGTTCGGCAGTCGATCTTGGATGTCCTCAAACCGACTACGGATGGAACTGCAGTTGGTGACCAAAAAATTGAGGGAGCACTCTAGCCGTTTGGCTATGTCTGACAAAGTTGCCCGTAGCTCCTCGTCCGATACCACCATGGCCTTATTGGCGCCTTCGTCGGGATCAAGAAATTCGGAGGAGGTCGAAATCCGGGAGATCGGCTACGACGCGAAATGGTTAGGAGAGCCGACAAAGCTGAAAAGCCGATTTATAAAACTGAACATGACTTACTCGAGATAGCTGAACCGAGGTAGCCATATCCTCGCGTCACCATCACTGCGCCATCGGCGTCGACTCCCTTGATGCATGGGGGGAGGTGTTGGAGCACGGGGAGGCGGAAAAGATGCAAGTTAGAAATTTGGCTGTGCTAATAAGAAGGAAATGAAGGGTGATAAAGCTTACCGAAGGAGGAGGAGCCGTTTTCCTCTTGTGGCCATTTTCTTGGCTGCGGCACACAGCAAGCCAATGAATCATAATAAAAGTGAATGATGAGACTAAGTGATGAAAAATGCTTACTGGGGACGAGGGGCGTGTTTCGGAGGGCTTGGAGTTCGCTCTATGGTCGCTCGGCCGATGGAGTCCAAGCGTACTTGTCCGAAGTGCTCATTTTCTGCGCGCGTTGAATGACTTGCTCCATTTCCTTGTCCCTAACTTCCTCTTCAAGGACCGCGTCCACATCCGGTCGATTAGGGGCAAGTTGTTGGCTGGGGTTGTTTTGCGTTTTTTTGAAGCTCGTTTTCTCTTCTCGGCAGCTAGAGTAGCAGCCGACGACGTCGCCCTTTTCGCCGATGTAATGGCGCACGGGTTTGGCCGTGAAGTAGAGTGACCACCTTCGGCGCATGGCAGCCGATGATGGACGGGGCCAGCCCATAGCCGCCGGATAGCACGCCGTGGGCATAAAGGATTGCCACCCCGTATTACTTGTGTGAGGAGGGGAGGTATCGGTCGTCTACAAAGGAACAAGACATGATTAGTCAATAATACAAGAAGTGGCCGAAGAAAGCTAAGACAAAGAAATAAAAGAGAGATACTTACTGATGGGGTCATCTCCGGGTCAATGATGGTTAAGTACATCGAGGCCGATTGATGGAACAAATGACGCTTCCATTAATGTTGTCAATACTCGCCAAGAGGGGGCCAGAATGCTTGAGTAGCTGATTCATCATCATATCTCCTCGATCTTGCTTCGGATTGGATCTTGTCCGAGTAGTAGAGGCCGATTGGCAACTGACCCATGCCAAGTTGTCTTGCGGCCGCCATCGGATGATAGAACTCATAAGATGTTTGAATATTGCGCCCTTGGTGGATGCCGATAGGGAGGATGCAAGGCGGGATAGCCGACGTATAGATTTCTCTTGGTTTTTCATATCCCTCGGAGTTGAGCTCATCCAGCCGAAGATCATCTGGGAGTTCGAATCTATCAAAGTCTTCGTAAGCAAACCATACCCTTGAGCTGCTTGGGAAGCCGCTGTACAAGTTGCCGAACCAGTTTTTGAAGTGTTCGGCTGTTAGCTTGGATCCAGGGTAGGTTGCTGCCGCTTCCCCATATGATAGGCATTGGCGGGTGGTCACTTCTTCATCCTCTTCGAACCTTGGCTCGATTAGAGGGAAATCGGCCTCCAATGAGGTATGCCTTTCTGCAACTCGATAGAGGTGAAGGTTTAGCCACAACTGCAGTAGCCACCAGGGCCCTCCTGTGTTGATGGCTTGTTAAGCTAGCCGAGCCGATGCATTACTTAACATCTGGTATAGATAGCCGAGCAAATATTTCCCCAAAGGGACTTGTTTTTTGCTGACTAAGGCTTTGGCTATATGTCGCTAGTTGCTAGTCGGCCACACTCGATCCGTAGAAAACATACTTTTCCACCACATTAAAAGGAAAGCGGTGTGTTCTCTCTCTAAATTGGGCCGTCTTTCATGTTCATGGATATGAAGCCGCTCCACCCCTATGCTTTTGGTCTTAAAATTGTGGGAACACTTGATGTTGAGGCCGACTAGATCAAGCTGTGGATGTTATATCCAATCCCGTGATCATCACTATATCCGTAAGGGTTGGTGTCATCGGCCCTTGCTCGAAATGGAATGCTTTGATATATCGGCTATCGTCGAGTGGCTAGGCATTCGCTTATTCCTATCTCGCCAGTGGGTTTGCTACCTAGCCGACATCCGTGAATACCAAGCCGGCCAAGATTTATCTCGTTGAGGGCCAAGACTTGAAGGCAACGGACGTGGGCTAGGTCAGAATGGAAAATGAGGGGATTTGGTTCGTTTCAGCATTAATGAACTCGCTAGGGTCTACGTTGCCGATCGGCCCTAACAAGAACTGATTAGGACTAGCGAGGTCCGGAATGGCAATTTGGTGGGCGAGATGCTGCAATTTAAAGGATGGAAAAACAAGATTACAAAAGATGAAAGCCAAATTGCAAGGAGTAAAGGGCGTAGCCGATGAAACTTACCTTGGGTATTCCGATTGGGCCGTTTCGGAATGGGTGCTTGAGGACGCCATTGATGAGCGGGATTGTCGCCGTAGAAAGGGTTTGTTGTGATGTCGCGCTTCGGGTCCGACGAGGTCGCCGAGGAGACGAAGAGTTTTTTTGGCTAGGGCTTGAGAGATGGAAATAACAGCGTGGCTTGTTTCGGCGCAAGACAGGTGCTATTTAAAGAGGTTTCTTGACAGTAGAGACAGAATCGAACGGGAGTTGCACGGGAATTCGAAAGCGGCAAATCCATGATATTATCTTATCACGGACTTGGGGGCATGTGTTAACGACCAAATTTGGAAACCAAATCCCGAGTTCAAGGCTTAAACTAAAGTGGAATCGGATTTGAAAATGATCTGGAGAAAATGAGAGGCTACATCGGCCACGATCAAATCGGTGGAAGGCCGGTCGGTTGAGGCTGAATCGGACAGGGATAGCCGATAGCCGATTCCGATTCGAGAGGGAGATGGAACCGTTTCGATGAAGAAGCTTGAAGATAAAAGGAAGTTTTGATTCCTTAATATGCGTTAAGATATTGCCATCTACGGATAAAGTCCTCGTAACGACAATTGTATCTCGTAAAATAGGGTTTTGTTTAGATATTTCCTTTTGTAATGCGACATGGGACCGTATCCCGGCTATTGTCGTATTTTAAATAGTAGGTTAGATAGAAACCATGTTCTACATGGACTTTGTTGTACTTGGGTATAAATAGGACCCGAGATCTCTTGTAAATAAGAATCATAATCAATCATACATCAATACAACTTGGCGCATCACCTCCTATTTTCTTTTAAACGAGTTCTTGGTCCGGCTTCGGGTTGCATTGATTCGAACCCGAATAAGGTAAATTCTCGTCATTAGTGGTTTATTCCGTCGAATCTAGTGCTTACATCGTCATGACACTCTAGGTTTAATGTTATAAACTGCGCAAGTTTTCATATACGTCATATAATCTAGAACAATGTCTAGATCTATCTCGCGTCGGCTCATTTCTCTCGGGAGAAGCAATTTACGTGAGCTAGATTTAGATGTTGGACTAGTTTACATGTTGTATCTACCGCCTTGAAGGGTTTACATCAGTCTATATAGATCTAATACTATCTTTTTATACTTTATCTTGCATCATCTATGATCGTTAAGTCGCTTTTAGAAGTATTTAGAACTATTTGATTAGATGCCCGCTTGTAGAGACAAAGGATCTTTGGGTTTTAGTCGGCCTTACCTGTTTTAATAATCTTTTAGCATTATTTACTATTAGATATATTAAAGCTTGCCTCTTATATTAAGATCTCAATCTAGTTAAATGCCTTAAGCCGTGTCGTGTTGGCATCACCGATAGCCGACGATCTAGGTTTAACGCATTTAGGTCGATTGATATCTTTTCATAAGACACATCGGAGTAATAGCCGATACACATTAGATCTCGCAACATCGCCTAGGTTATAAATACATATATTTGTTGCCCCGATGTATATTTAGATTAAGTGATTTATCTTGTCTCGGCATAGCCGATCTATCCTAGTCACTTAGTTTAAATGTGCTTTAGGATAGCCTATAAATGTCAAGTGATTCCCGAGTCGATCCGGGTAGGATCTAACTTTAACCTTAACGCTTGTATTTAGACTAAGTGATTGGGATAGACCGGTAGTATACTCGAGACATTATAAATCACTTATATCTAAAAACACGTTAGAATACTAATTACATATATTTATAGCTTAGCCGATGTCGTACATCTAATGTAAATCGGCTAGTACTCCGACATATTTTATACGAAGATATTAACTGAGCTAAATACGCTAAACTAAGATCAATCGGTCGTTAATATGACTTAACGATTGATACCAGCTTAGCATATTTAAATAGATTAAGATCTTAATATAAAGGCGGTTCTAACACATCTAATCGTAATAATACATAAAAGATGGCTAAAACAGATAAGACCGGCTAAAACTCCGGTGCTATCTCTAATAATAAATATTGAGCCAAATAGATCTATATAATTCGAAAGCGACTTAATAGATCAATTTGATGCGGCATTAAGTACAAAAAGAAGCACGAGATCTACATAAGCTAATGATAATTTCTCGAGATGGTGGATATGCCATATAACCTAAATCAACCTCGGATCTAGCTCTATCGGCTGCTATCTTTAGGAAACATTAGTCGATTGAGAGATAGATCTAGACATTGATTTAGATTATATATCGCATATGATAGATTAAGCAATTTGTAACATCGGGATCGAGTGTCAAGATGATGGAAGCACTAACCCCGATAACACAAACCGCTTGTAACAAGAGATTACCTTGTCTGGAGATCGAAACCGATGTAGCCCGAGAATGAGGTAAAACTCGTCGAAAGAGTAAAAACGAAAAGGTTGGCGATGCGCTGAAGTTGTATTGATGTGTGTCTATTTTGATTACATGGTCTTGGGTCATACTTATACCCGGATATAGAATGAGTCCGTAACGGACACAATTTCTATTACAGATTAGATCAAAAAAATTTCTAAACAAACCGACATTATCTACAAAGAAACTAAACTATACAAAATATCCTAACTTGAAGATACAATTGCCGTTATAGGACATTATCGAGATGGCGACATCTTTGAAGCACTTTAAAAACATAATCCAATGATTATCTCTAAGCTTTCCTTCCGGGTTTGGCTCCACCTTTTGTTTCTAATCAGAATTGGCTATCGGCTATCTTGGTCCGACTCGGACTTAGCCGACCGGCTCCGTAGCCAATCCGGACTTAGCCGATGCGACCTCTGTTTCAAAGAATCACGCATTTCCTCCGATTCCGCTTCAATCTTTGCTTCAAATTCAGGGATTTGCTTACAAAATTTGGTCGTTAACTGGGCGTGCGACGGTGTGGGGTCCAAGCTAGCCGGGGAGAGAGGGAGGGCCGGGGGCGGTGTGGGGGCGCTGGCCGGGGCGTGGGGCCGGAGGGGGTTGAGGGGCGGGCTGGAGTGGCGTGCGGCGTCGACCGGCGGCGTCGAGCCGGAGCGGAGCGGAGGCGTCGGCGGGAGCTCCGAGGCCGAGCGCCGGGCGGGTCGCCGGCGGGGGCGGCGGGCGGAGGGGGCGATGGACGGGAGGCCGGCGCGTAACCGAGCTGAAGCGGCGTGTGTGTTGTATGTGTTTTGTTGTGTGCGGCCGGCTAAATTTTGTTAAGTGTTCGACTAGTTTGTCGGCGCCTTAGATCCGGCCTTTGGCAAAGGCTTTGCCGAGTGCTACATGTCGGGGCACTCAGCAAACTTAAATATTTTTTTACGTTTGTCGAGTGCCCCGTGCAATGTACTCAGCAAAGGCTTTGCCGAGTGCTACCCGGCCGGGCACTCGGCAAATTTAAATAATTTTTTAGGTTTGCCGAGTGCTTAATGTCGCGGTACTCGGCAAACAATTTTTTTCCTATCGGCCTGGGTAGAGGCCACGTGTCAATCTTTGCCGAGAGTCCCTAGGAAGGCGTCGGCAAAGGCTTTGTTGAGTGCTTTATTGAGAGGCACTCGGCAAAGTAATTACCTACTACATGAAAAAATAATTAAAAATTTTTAAATTGATTGAAAAAATTCCATAACTTGGCATGGTGCCATATATGTTATATATTACGTGCACAAAAGTTTTGAAACCAATTTATAAATTCGACCATCATTGTGGCTCTAAATGTGTGAGATGAGTATAAACTCTTGTATTCTTATTCGGAGATGCTTCGGTTTGTAAGCGTCATACGTGACAAAATGTACGAAACCTTTTCAATTTTTTACCACAGCCTCAATGTCCGATTTCATGATACTCGACAAATCTTGTGATTTTTGGACTTTAATTTTTTTTAATAATTTAAAAACTGAGCGGACTTTATTTGACTCACGGTCTTACTTAATAAGATCTTTAAAATTACTTTCTATTTCCTAGATATGGCCTCAAAATAGACTCAATAACATGAATATCATTTTTTAACACATTTTATTTCATTATTCGAATCACTTATAGTTCAAATGTGGCACTATTAAAGAAATTTCTACATATATAAAAATTATTTAAATATAGCAAACAATTAGAAAATTATATCTAATTTTAACATGTAGTAATTCATGTTGTATATGGGGGCGTGGAAAAGTTTGGAGGGCGTTATACAACAAAATCTTAAAATTTTGCCGAGTGCATCGGCGAAGCACTCGGCAAACAATAATATTTGCCGAGTACGTTGGGGAGACTCGGCAAAGACCACTTTGTCGAGTGTCTCCTTGTGACACTCGGAAAATTAAAGTTTTGCCGAAGGCCGTGGTGAAACAATCAAGAAAGGTGAAGATTTGCCGAGTGGCGGCTTTGCCGAGAGCAACATTCGCAAACAAGAATGTTTGTCGAGTGCCGAGATTACGCACTCGGCAAACTTCGGGCACTAGACAAACGTTGGGATTCGGTAGTGTATGGTCCTTATGATCTCATACTATCTTTTTTTCTTCCTACAAAGGGTAAAGTTGGTGACGAGGATGACTGACATATGGAACCTTTGGCTTCATATGTGTTTTTCCCATTTGAAAAAGGTAGGTAGTTGGTGGTAGGGTGATGACAGATTTATCACTTATCATCATCACTATTGTTTTTTAAAAGAGTATAGACGTGCAGTTTGATACATATATGGAATGATTTTTTCGTAAATTGTAATAGTGGTTCTCCGTGCAAGTGTGAGACAAGGATCCAAATTTGGACTCTTGCCGGCGATCGGTTAGTGTTCACGCATAGTCGTGACCTATTAACCGATCTACTTCATCTATTGCCCTATAGTTTAACAAACCTGCATAGGATTATATATGTCTTTATTTTCGACGGTAAGTGTGCAGACTATGGTAATCGGGTATCTACATGGCAAGTTTATCCGACCGGAGGTACGGATAGATTGCGCCTACCATATCGTAAACCAAATATGACTTGGGTATTACGTTGCTGATTGAGATAAGGCAACGGCCTATAGTCACGGTTTGGTAAGATTGAGGAAACCGGCTTAGAGTAAGGTAGGGTTTTCGATCCGTAAGCCCACCTCCCAAGACTATATAAGGGGGTAAGGGGCGTCCCTTGAGGGATATCATATGCTTTATGAGCTTTTAGCCTTCAGCCTTAGATCTTGAGATCAATAAAGACACTCGGCGGATCGAATCCCGAAACAGGAGTAGGGTATTACCTCATGAGAGGGCCCGAACCCGCCTAAACCTCGTTCTCCAATCTAACCCATTGTGCTTGGCGATCTTGATCGCACCCCCAAATTTCTATTGCCAAAACCAAGTTTCGACGGTTGGCGCGCCGTAGGGGATCCGCACGTCAATACTTCTTCAACAATCTCGCCGACAAGCGTGATGGGATCTTCTTCGCATTCGGCGACTTCGCAGCCAACGACTTCGACAAGTTCTCCTCCTTCGACTCGGACTCGAACCGCCGGAAGGAGAGACCCACTCGACGCCGCTCGGGCTCCCGAACAGCGGCGAGATCTACGACGACATCTTGAAGTCCAAGATGCGATCCGCCCACTCCGACGAAGGAATTCACTCGGCACCGTTCGGACTACCGAACGCCACCAAAATCTGCACCGATCTCTTCATCCCCCAACGAGACGATCTACTCGGAAGAAGACCTCTCGGCGCCGTTTGGATTACCAAACGCTGCTGAGATCTACGGCAAGCTCCTCCCCGAGTCGAGGTCGACCCACTCGGAGGAGTCCGCGTCCTCAAGCTCGACTCGGACCGGAACGATCCGATCGAGCATCCCAGGATCGAGGAGGTCGTCATCATCCTCCAGCCATTCGGCTCATGCTCATCTTCGGAGCTCAACGAGTATCTTAGCTCCGCAGTTTGACGACCTATATGGCATCCCCTCGGACGAGCCGACGACTCCGAGTGCAACAAGGACTACGAGCCGAAGTGCTTCGATGTCCTCATGGCCGAGGTGGCCAAGTCCGACTCGGCGATGGCCCACAGCTCGCGGAAGAAGAGCGAGCCAGATCGAGCAGAGCGCAAGCCGGCGTAAGAGGAGAAGAAACACAAAGAATAAGCCGACAAGAGAAAGCAGGATCTACGGGCAATGGACGGTCCGCGCAGGAGGCTATTCTTCAAACGCGAGTCCGCAACACCAATATCTTCCAGACGCCTGGGCAGTAACGCGTTGCTGCCCTCACACTCTTGGACACCGTCATCGAGACGGCACCCCGACGTGACTCCAATATTAGACAAGATCAAGACCATCGCCGCAGCCTACGCCCAACGGTCATCCCTCCACCTCGGCACGAAGGCCGATCGAGTCCGTGGCTGAAACGCCCAACAAGCCGGCTCCCGCCGCTAAGGTCGAGACTACAAGAGGCCCGAGCGACCGGTCGACGACTAGGCCAAGAGGCCCACGCCACGAGTCCACGCGAAGCATCGGGAGCAAACGGCCGACTCCCGCGAGAAGCGACATGGACGTCCACCCGTCCACCACCGCGTCCACCGCAACAACGGCTCCAACGAACCAGCCAACCGAGGACACCGCCGAGCGATTCGCAGGGAAGTCCTCGATCGACGCTACCAAGAGCGAGATCAACGCACTTGGGAAGATCGGGGATCACCCGATAGCAATGACGATGGAGTACCAAAGCATTCACTGGGAGCTTCGCCGAGTGCACCGGCCGAATGGATTCAAGCCAACCGAATAGAGAAGTATGACGGCAAGACCGACTCCCGAGTCGTGGCTTACCGTGTACACTCTCGCCATCCGCGCATCGGCGGCGACAACAAGGCTATGGCCAATTACTTGCCCGTGACCTCGCCAACTCAGCCTAGGAACCGGCTCACGAGTCCGCCAAGAGGCTCAATCGATCGTGGTGCGAGCCGAGGGACCACTTCATCGCCAACTTTCAGGGCACCTTCGAGAGGCCCGGCACCCACTTCGACCTATACAATGTCATCCAGAAGCCGGACGAACCTCTGAAGGACTACATCCAGCGCTTCTCTGAAAAGCGCTACAAGATCCCCAACATCACTGACGACATCATCATCGCCGCCATCCAGAAGAGAGTCCGTGATGAGCTGTTAATCAAAAAATTCGGGCGCAAGCCACCGAAGACGGTGAAGCAGATGTTTGAAATGGCAAACTCTTATGCCAAATCCAATGATGCCATCAAAGCAGCGCGCCAAGACCGGCCCGACAGGAGGGATGAGAAGCAGGCGAGAGGAAGCCGGAATCCTAAGAAGGATAACGGCAACAACAACAATCAGGGCCAAAAAGACTGCAAGCGCCGATTCGAAGATCTGGTTGCCGCAACCTCCAACCCTCAACGCCGCCCCCGAGTCGCGGCCTACGACGCCATCATGAACGCTCAATGCACTCATCATCCCAATCACAAGCACGCGGCTAAGGACTCGCTTCATTTATAAATAGTTCGCCGAGCAGTATGCGGCACAACTCAACAAGAAGCCGACTGATGAAGCCGGTCCATCGGGCGCCAAGAAAAACAACACGGCCGAGAATGCCGAGCCCTTTCAAGACCCCGTGGGTGAGCTCACTCACATCTTCGGGGGGCCGCTAGCCTATGAATCCAAGAGGAAACAGAAGCTAACCGACCGCGAGGTCAACGCGGCGCAACCCGAGGTCCCACTGAACCTACGATGGTCGGAGGTGACCATCACTTTTGACTGCCGGATCACCCCGACCGAGTGGTTCACCCGGATGCTATCCACTGCCTTGGACCCGGTGGTCCGCAACATCAAGCTTAAGCGTGTCCTCATTGATGGGGCAGCGCCCTCAACATTCTCGTTCGCCAAGACCATGGACGAGATGCATCCCAAGGGCCGAACTAAAGGCAAGCTCAGCCCTTCCATGGAGTTATCCTGTGGCTGTCATCTACACCACTGACACACGCCCTCCCAGCCACACGCTTTTTCTCCGTAAGGGCTTCGGCACGTGCCCGTTACTAGTTGGGCCATAGCTAGATCCACGTATACGAACTTCTCTAGCCACATAATGAGGAAGGCGGTGTGCTCTCTGTCCAAATCGGCCCGTCTTTCATATTCATAGAGATGAAGCCGCTCCACTGCCGATGCTTTTGGTCTTGAAGTTGTGTTGGCACTTGCGTTGAAGATCACTTGGGCCGACTGTGGAGGTAATATCCAAGCTTTCTATCATTGCCACATCCATCGGGTGGGGTCATCGGCCCTTGTCTAAATAAAAGGTGTTGAGCGTATCGGACCAAAAGTAGTAAGCAAATGATAGAAGGGATTCGTTCTTGGGCATGTCGGCTATTATTAGTTCCAAACATTGAGCTATTCCAAGTTCGGTCCAAGGTGTCCTTTTCCTAGCCGACATCCTTAAAAACCAAGTTGGCCAGACTTGTCGGTTGATGGCCATGATTTGAAGGCGCTGGTCCAAGACGACAAGTTTGGGGTTGAAAACCTAAAAGCGATCCGATCGGTTTCAACGTTTATTAGTTCGCTTGGGTCCAAATTGCTGATCGGCCCTAGGAAGTATTGGTTCGATGGGCTAAGTTGGGGATTGCGATTTGGTGGGTTAAATGCTACAGAATGAGGAAAGGAACAAGGAATTACAAAGAGGTGGTAGCCAAATTGCAGAAAGAAAAAAAGGAATGAAGTCAATAGGTTTACCTCAGGATAAGGTGGCTATTGCGGCGCGGCGGAAGGGGTGCTCGAAGAAGCCATTGCCGGTGATTGCCGCTCTTAGACTTCACCGGGAAGATGAGATCGCCGAGGTCGCCGAGGTCGCCGAGTTCGCCGAGGAGGTCGCCGGAGAGCTCGAGGGTTGTTGAGGTGGCTGTTCGAGTGTGGCAATATGACACGTGCGGTGGCGAAGGCGGTATTTGAAGGATATTTTTGGGCAGCCAAACGGTTTCGGCCTGAGAAAGCAGAATTTGGAAAGGTAGCACATCCGCAATATTATCTTATCACGGACTTGGGAGGCATGTGTTAACGAACAAATTTGGCAACCAAATCCCTAAGTTCGAGAAGCGGAATTGGATTGGCAGAATAATTTGTAGAGAAGCAGAGGCTGCGTCGGCTATGCTCAAATCAACTGAGTAACGATCGGCTACGAGGTCAATCGGCCGAGGCCGAACGAATGAGGCAGCCGATAGCCGATGCCGAGTCAGAGAAGGCAAAACGTTTCCGGTGAAAGTAGTTGAAGATAAATAGATGATTCGGTTTTCAAATTACACGTTAAAAGATATTGCCATCTATGGATAGAGTCTTGTAATGACAATTGTATCTCTAAATTAGGAGTTTGTTTAAACTGTTTGTTGTAATGTGGCATGGGTCCTTCCCTGGATATTGTCGTATTTTAAATAATAGTTTAGATAGAGTCCAAGGTCCTGTACGATAATGTTATTCTTGGGTATAAATAGGACCCGAGATCCCCGTAATTAGTAATTCACACACAATCAATACAACCTTCGGCGCATCGCCTCCTTTTTCTTCGACGAACAATTGATCCGACTTCAGCCGCATCGTTTCGATCCCCAAGTTCGTAAATGTTTGTCATTAGTGGTGTATCTCGTCGAATTTATTGCTTCCATCGTCATGACACTTTAAATTCGATGATTTATGATGCGCTATTTATCATATATTGCATATAATTTAGAATAATGTTTAGATCTGTCTCGCCATTGGCTCACTGTCAGGAACCTGGCAGGTAGAGCTAGATCTAAAGGTTGCGTGGTTATATGCGATATCCACCGTCTCGAGGTATTTACATCGTACAATAGATCGATTGTTCTTTTTATACTTAATGTTGCATCGTTGTTGAACTTTTAAGTCGTTTTTAGAGCTTTTATGATCTGTTCGCTAGATGTATTTTGCTTAGAGACAAGGCTGAGGTTTCAGCCGGCCTTATCCGTTTTAATGTTCTTTTGATATATTTGTTATCGGGATTTTTAAAACCACCTCTTATATTAAGATCTTGCTCTAGTTAAATGCCCTAAGCCAGATCGCCTTGTCGCCTTTAGCCGACACCGACTCGACCTAGATTTAGTGCATTTAGCTCGCATCAATATCTTTTCATAAGATAAATCGAGTATTAGCCGATTCACGCTTGGACTTATGACATCGGCTAAGTTTGTTAAAGCATGCATCTATTATTCTCGTGGTATATTTAGGTTAAGTGGCTAATACTATCTCGGCTACAATGTACGATCTATTCTAGTCACTTAGTTTAAATACACTTTGGAATAAAATATATACGTAGATTAACTCCTGCAAGCGATCCAAAGAGGATCTAACTTAATACTTAACACATATGTCGATGTCGTAGATCGACACGTTGTGGATCTAGGGACCCCCTTTTGGTTCGGCACTGGGAGCGGTGTATCCTGGTTCAAACTCGTAGAAAGAATGAAGTAATGCAGATGAGGCGGGGATTTATACAGGTTTGGGCCACCAAGACGGTGTAATACCCTACTCCTCTATGTATGTAGTATATGAGGCAAGTTGCCAAGAACAATGAGAATGTTTCTCTCCCTTAGACTCAGTGGAGGATGAGAGACTTCGCCGCTAGCCTGGAGAGGCGAAGCTTGTGTTCTATATGGAGAAGCGAACGTATATTCCAACCGGCCTCTCTTTTATGATGGACTTGGGTCTCCTTTTATATAGCAAGGGAACACCACAGTGGTCCTCCCCTTTCTCTACTTCACTCCAAGTGAGGGAGTGGTTTTTGCCTTGTCTTGTCGGAGAAGTCATCCCATTCCTACTCCTTCCTATTTGTCGCGTCATGGAAAGCGGAAAAGGAGTGGTCGTCGTGGTAGCCATGCCACCGACGTGATGATGGTCCGCCACAGTCCAACGGGACCCACCGGTCGAGACCCATCTCGCGGGTAGGCACCGGCACCGTGCCTCCCGCGCTTGCACTCTCTCTCCCACGCAGCCGCCCAATACATTAAATGCGACCGGACAGGCGTGAGGGGGCGCAGAGACCCATCTCGCGGTAGGCACCGGCACCGTGCCTCCCGCGCCGCACTCTCTCTCCCACGCAGCCTCGCCCAATATATTAAATGCGACCGGACAGGCATGAGGGGCGTGCGCGGAGTGGGCGCACGGCCATACCACGGTCTTAGTCAAAGACTTTTAGCCCCTTTGCATTATAATAGGCAAAAAGGGGTGATGATGAGAGCAATCGACAGCCCGCGCTCACATCGCATTGAATGCGGCGGGCAGCGCCGCCTTTCCTCCATTTGAGCATTAAATGGGTTGGTCGGTAGTTGTATTCGCCCTCTCTCGAGAGGTGCGGGTGGAGGATGGGGGTCCTGGGTGATCCCGGACCCACCGACGTGGAACCGGAGATCCCGGACCCCGCCGCTTGGGAGTATGGTGGCCTCGGGCAGCCTCCGGCGCCCCGGGCGGCCACGTGGCCGCCCGTGGCCGAGACTCGCCTAGCCTTTCAAGGCATAACTTTGACGCTCCTTGATGGACAAGGGCGCCTTCCTTTTCTTAAATGCCATGCCCCGACATACCCCCAGCCCATATCACCGACGTAGCCCCGACGTTGATCGGGGCCGAGTCGGGCTCTGGGCGCGGTTGACGCCATTTCCTTGAGCGTGTGGGCCCGGGCATTTGGGCACTTTTACCATAGCAGGTGGCCGTACGCGACAACCGATGTCGCACCGGCCAAGCTTTTCCTTAGGATGGGGGCGAGTTTGTTTGGGCCACGCGCACGGGGCCCATTCAAACCGCCTAGCACTCTCCGTCCCGCGTAGTACGTCCGGCGGGCGCGGAACCCCAGCGGCACGAAATCCAAACGGCACGGGAATCCAAGGATGCGAAAATCGAAAGGGCGCGGAGACGAGGAGGCGCTTCGTGTGGTAGTGGGGCGAATTTAATGCCGTGGAATCCGAGGGGGCGGTGATAGCTTATAAAACCGGCTCCGCATGGAGGGGATCGGTTTCTACGCTTTTCACCGCCATCACCTCTCATTGCCATTCGCCCTTCGTCTACCTAGCGCCTCCTCGCCCCTTCTATTTCCTTTCTTTCGCCTTCGCCTTCCCTTTCCGTATTTCCGCATCCACCCCGCAATGGGTCGTGACTCGCCTCGGAGCCGGGAGTGTGCTCCCCAAGTCTTTAGTGCGTACTGCGGAGGCTCGCAGCCTCTTCAACAAGTTCTTGCCGAGCGGCACGCAGCGGCGGTGATATCCCTGAGGAGCGGCCTCCCCACAGATGGTGTTCTTCGCCTCCTTCACCATGGTCGGGCCGGTGCCGCCCTTATCCCGCTTCTTCCTTGACGTCCCGGAGTTCTATGACCTCCCGGCTGCACCACCTCAACCCCAACGCTTAAGGGTTACGCGGAGGCTACGCTAGCCGAAAACAAAAATTTTACCGCGCAAACCAGAACACTTGCAAGTAAGGGCCAATAGATCGTTACCGATTGAGTAGAGTGCAGAATAGCCAATCGTGGCAATCCGATCGGAACAAGTAGCCAACTCCCGGAGACAACACCATCAACAGCAAGCAATGTAGAAGCGCTCTCTACCGTATCCACACGTCCGGGACGTAACGTCGTACACCCGTGTGCTAGCACGCGATGCAAGGCTAGGGTTTGGCTCGAAAGTGGGGAGGGTTTCCGTGGAGATTGATCTCGGCGACTTCGTTGCACGTGATCCAATTGATATGCAGCAGCTCTCCACCCTCCCTCCTTTATATAGAGTTGGCCGATGGGATTAGTAGCCGCTCAGACTCTATTTTGAATTGGATCTCATCCGTATCTCATATAGAGTTGGCCGCTCACACGTCGTAAGCCCATAGGACTCTATTTTGAATTGGATCTCATCCGTATCTCATATAGAGTTGGCCGCTCACACGTCGTAAGCCCATAGGACTCTATTTTGAATTGGATCTCATCCGTATCTCATATAGAGTTGGTCGCCCACACGTCGTAAGCCCATAGGACTCTATCCGATCGGATCCCTATCCGATCGAGCCGTATCCGAGTCCAACTCGAATGCCTGTTCTTATCCCCTTAAGCGTGCGACCCCGTAGGTTCAGGTATACTGGTTTCGGCTATAGTCTAACTTAGCCGATCGTCGGCTCGAGTCCAACTCAGCCGACCTGTCAACGGCGCCTAGCAAGACATATTGACACCATAGTATACAAGAATATAATATCGGCTCGAACCCGTAATGTGTACACAAATCCCTTTGCCTCACGATACCAGTTAAGCTATAGGCAAGATGTGTGCCATCCCTTCAATAACTTAACCATTCACTCGAACCGTATTGGATTATCTGTCTATTGATTGACTCCTCAATCAACTTAGCATGGCCATGCATTTCCATAATCCATTACCTCGAGGGGCCTGAGATATCTCTCCAAAGGAGGGGCAAATTCCATCTTGATCACTCACATCCCACTCCATGTTTCATAGCAAACCCGAAAACTACCTTTATAACTACCCAGCCACGGAATAGCGTTTGGTAGTCCCAAAGTAGGCTACTACACATGTTGGAATCCATGGTGATCTCAGGTCTAAGGACTTTGTACCAACACTACCCGAGACCAACTAATGGCACATTAATTCCCGTAGTGTCTCATGGTGGGTCTATCCAACAATGTGTTCTCCAACACATATGTCCATGTTTATTGATTTGGTATCACCATACCCATGATCTATGAGACATGATCATCAATCAATAAACATGCCGATCTTAGAATCATATTTGTTCCAACAATATGACATATGATCGTGATCGTTTAGAAATAGATTCATACATATCGAGTCTCATAAATAAGTCACGTACTTATTGATCAATACAAGATGTCTATTTCATGGAACTGAATAACACTTTATTCATAAATACATAAACATTGACGTGATATCCAACATCTCCATGTTGCCTCTAGGGCATATCACTAACAACGCCGTCTTCTACCTCGCCGTGTTCGCCCACACCCGCGAGATGTTCGTGGGGGTGAGGCCTTCTCTTCACCTCTTCCAGCAATTCTTCCGGTGTGCTGGTGGCTCCCCGTGCGGCCGGCCGGTACGTGGCAATCCACCACGAAACGACAGGTGGTCGGCACTCCCTTCATACACATCCACCCCCGCTCCAGTGGGAGAACCGGAGGGCGTTCGGTTCTACACCGCCGGCGACCACCCCCGCTCTCCCGCCGACGGGGATCCCGTGAATCGAGGAACCGGGCGCGCCCGCGAGCTAGGAGGGAGCTGGACGGGGTGCCGGACCGGATCGCTACCTTGGCGGGGGCTCATCCACCACGCGGTCTTCCGCGATTTCCGATGAGGCGCATAGTGCCGCTCGCAGAGAGGTCGCGCCCGCCTACATGTACTGGGCCCCAACGACGCCATACGGACCCATGTGGGCGCCGCCGATCGGGATGGGAGGGACCTCCTCGGACCCCGGTTCGCCGCAGCCTCCGCATCACGGAGATGGACTTGGCGCAGCCTCCCGCCCGGCCGGGTGCCGCTATGCCAGACTCGCGCGCCCGGAGATCCCGCACTGCCGCAGTGGTGGGCGACGGCGTGGGCTCGCGCCGGCCGCACCGGAGGCTGCACCCGAGGCTGCCCGAGGGCGGAGGCGGAGACGCCAACAACGATGCCGACGACCACATCCCGATCGGCGGTTGAACCGCGGGTCCGGCCGAAGCGACCCGGGGCCCCGACCCAAAAGGGAAGAGGAAGAGGCCAGAGGAGGACCCTCTCCTCCCCCATCTCCACCACGAGGCGGCGGAGCAGTAGCGCGCCGCACCACCCCGAGACCGGGGCTCGCGGCGACGGGCCCATCCCCGAGGGCCACCACGCCGAGGGCCAGCCGCCACAAGCGGCGACAACGACGGCGGGAGGCTCGGGGCGCGCCCCCGGCGAGTACACCGCGGCGGGGAGGCGCGGGCGCATCTTGGGCGAGCACGCCGGTGGCGGGGTCCATCCGCGACCCTAGCATCGTGGACGCGCGAGCAAGAGCCCGACAAGTCCTCCGAGCCGCCCTACAAAGAAGAAGAGGGCTATCTCGGGATCTCCCGGGACTTCAACCCCGCCCGCAGTACGCCTTTGCCGATGTGTGGATGTCTATTAGGTTTTACATTTTTGTCTCTATTTTTGGATTCCTTGTTGTGTTTTTGTTTTGTTTCCAAATGCGAGCATGACATTTTCGCCCAAGGGTTGTCCATAAGGGCGGTTCGCTCGGGCTCGGGAGGGCGCACAGAGAGGCCCGGAGCGCCCGAGCCCCCAAGGTCCGGCCGCCCTTCGGCTCGGTCCCGATCCGGTGCGATCCGGGAGGGGGCCCACCCCAGCCTGGATCGCCGGCCGCCCATGAAGGGCAAGCGCGGGCGGCGCCAAGCACCGAGGGGCAGCGGAGGGCGGCGGAGAGCAACCTCGGGGTCCTCCGCGGCAACCATCGCCGCCGCCACAACAGCCTCGCCTCGCGCGCACTCGGCGGCGCCATCGCCCCTGGCTACCATTAAACCCGCCGGCGCAGCCTACCGCGAGCCCCCAAGGCAAGAAGGGCGGCGCCGGCCACCGGGGTCTTCGGCGGCTCGGCCGGCGCAGCGGCCGATCCCGGCCGAGCTCCGACTCGAGTCCGGGGGTGCCCGGCTCGGGTTCGTGGCCGCCTTGGACACGGACCCTCTCGTCCGGCCGCAGAGCGGGCGAGGGAGGTCGTCTCCGTGGTGCCGGAGGCGGCCAACGCCATCTCCTCGGAGGGGCTTCGTGCCCATCTCCCCGGAGGCGGCCACTAAAGATGCCTTTGTGGCGGTTGGTGTTACCAACCGGAACTAAACATGCCCCGCCCGACAACCTCTCGACAACATTTGAACCGGGACTAGAGGTGATCTTTAGTCCCGGTTTGTGACACGAACCGGGAATAAAGTTCCTAGAGAGCCATTAAATTTTTAAACCGAGACTAGAGATCATCTCTAGTCGGGGTGCAACTCAAACCGGAACTACCGTGGTTTTTGCCACTTCAACCAATGATGGTTTCTCCAAGAGTGGCGTCAAGCACCTAGCCTCGTGCTCGGCGTTTGGTTCAGCAACGCCGCAGCATGCCACCGCGTCGCTCTAGCCCCACCTAATCGGATCGCAACACTAGAAGGCCACGCCTTAACCGAGACAAGGAGGGCGACAACGAGTTGCCACTACGATGCCGGAAATATGCATGTCGAGCACTGGCGTGCGCTCGACCAATCTCGCCTCGCACCACCACACCCACAATGTTGCCTTCGCCTTGAGTCCTACGACCGGGAGCACGACGAGTATAATCGATGCATGAAGGACGATGCTACAGCCGCGAACGAAGCTCGAACCACAAGCTCGACCGTGTTAAATTCTTATTTACCGATGCATGAATTGTTTTGCCCAACATCATCGCCCCTAATGCGGAATTTGGTGATGACTCGACTATTTTGAGATGCCATGCAGATGCCTTCTTGTCTGCTTCGTTTTTCTTTCTTGATTGCCACCTTGAACTAGGAAGGCTTGATTAGGTTGGCCACTTCGAACTCCACTTCTTGGCCGCCGCAAGGTGAGCAAGCATACCCACCGCTCCTCTTCGCGCCCTAGTTGTAGCATCGTAGCCGTTAGGCCAAAGGATCGTTAGGGCCATCATGCTTGATGTGCCGCCGTGCCGTGTATGGACCGCAACGGCCGGCCTTGACGCCGCACTGCGCTTGCCATTGTCCGAGCAAGCCGGTTGAGCCCTCGCCGGTATGTGTCCCTAGGACTCGGTAGCTGCCCGGAACTTGGCTTCTCCATTGGTGCTGCCACACCTAGTGCCCACTTCCGCCAGCCCGCGGCCACGCTCATGGCAAAATCCGCTCCGCTCGCTCGCGACCATAACCCCGAATGGCCTTTCTTCATGACCCGCCATTCCACACCAAGCCGCTTCGCCTCAACCTTATGCACCCTCCAAGGAAGCAGTGGACCCTAGCCAATTTTGGAAGATCCACCACCGCACCGCCGCGCATAGGTGGCCAAACGGGCCGCGCGGCCGCCCGGCACGCCACGGCATGGCCCGCTGCAAGCACAGCTCCCGTAGCGGGCCGTGTCGGCACGACCCACATGCCGAGCCCCGCCCAAGCATGGCCCACGGGGTGGCTCGGCCTGTGCGTGTCCGCACGGGCCCGTTAAAGGCCCGTGGGCCTGTAGGTCCGTGACACCGTTTTGTACCGTTTTTTACTATTTTGCATTGTTTTGCCGATTAAAGGCCCACGGGCTGCATTAACACCGCCGCAATATTTGCTACAAGTGCTTGCGATACATTATATGCTACATAGCACGGCCGTGCCATGCGGCCCACTGCTCGCCCGACAGCCCAAGCACGGCACGGCCACTCGTGTTGTGCCGCCCACTGCTACGCCCGTGTCGTGCCCGGCCATGCCTACTATAGGGAGACCGTGCCCGGCCGGCCCACTATGGCACGGCCCATTGGGCCACCTCTAGCCACGCCCGCTCTTGCTACCACGTAACCACACGGTGACAAGCCACACCAGCCAAGTCGTGGTCAAGAAAGGCTAAATTTAGGAACTCCTCGACTTATAGAGCCATAGTTCACCGCCTCCCTTCCCTCCCGAACCACCTCGCCATCGCAACCGGCTCACACCCCCGAGCGCCCGTCGCAGCCCACTCGCCATCACCCGTAGATAATTGACTTCCAAGCCACTCTTGTCACCATCTTCCTTGCGCCAGCCGATCGGCCCGCTTGTGCACGCGAGAGAGCTAGGAGCCACGGGAGGAAAATGAGAAACAGGACAGTAAAGAGAGAAGGGAGACTAACACCGGGCTCCACTTGTCATTAAAAACTAATGCTAACAAAGAAGTTAAACCCAAGATTAGTTGCTAGAATGACAAGTGGGTCCCGCTTGTTATAGAAACTAATTAAAACCCACATCAAACTCCGTCTCACCGACATCCGGGACCACTTTTGTACTCAAGCTTGACCTGGTCAGCTTTGACCATGGACCCACCTCAAGAATCGAAACATTTTTCTTACAAAAATAAATCAGAAAATGTATAAAAATTGTTCATAGGAGTTGCGCTGCCTGGTTAGTCCCGTCACTTCGATCGGCATGGTACAATGACCAAACTCACCGAGCCTACGTTGGTCTTTCCAATCCTTTGACCAAACTAATGACCGCACACCAAGCCTTTTGGTTTTTTGGATTCAGTCTTTGGTTTTTTCGAGTGCGGTATTTGGTTTTTATGCCAACCCCTTAGGCCCTAGCCGGTCAAGCTACCAAACTACGTGGGGATTAACAGATGGCCATCATGAATGTCGAGGGAACTACCACACCATCTTCTCTCGTGTGTCGAGGGAACCAATGGACCAGGATTTGGATCTTGTGTGTGTGTGCCAAGGGAACCAATGGACTAGGGACTTGGAGATGTTGACCGAGGGGTGAAATGGTGTTCTCTTAGCACTTAGGAGATGGCCGCTAATACAAAACCGATGATAATGTTGTTACCGTCCTTTGATTTGTTGTTTTGATGTTTGTTTCGGTGGTTTGCTAAACTTTTGTGAGGAAGTGAGGTTGTGAGTGTGTCTTGATGCAATGATATGCAATTCTCCCGCACATTCGAGAAAAAAATCACCTATAAACCGAACCATCGCAATATAGCAATAGCTACGTTGGTTCGCATTCACAAACACCAAAATCCTCGGATCCCGCCCGCACCGCCCCGCCCTGTGGTGCAAAGATGTAGCAGTTCATTGCAACCAAAAAGTGCCCCACTCCATTCATCAAATGAAATCAATACCCCAAAAAGTAACCTCATATTAAGATCAAAATCCCTTTGATCTGTTGGAAATATGGTCATAATTCGGTATATTTTAATCCGAAAATTGAGATAATAAACATGACATATGCAGCAGGAATTGATCTAGTACAATTGCTAAATGAACATACTAATAACTAGAAAATGTCATTCTCGATCATGTTTAACATTATAACAAAGAATGCAACATACCCGAAGAACGCTCCGATCGGGTGAGGCATTGTTGTTGTTGCCTCCATTGATGGAGTCGTTCTCGCCTCCTCCAAGAGCACGCTGCCGTCACCATTGTCGCCGTTGCCTTCCCAGAGACATGTCGAAGTAGTGGAAGTAGACGAAGCGTAACTAGAGTTGATGTAGAGGAAGTAGACGATGCAAAGTGCAGAACCGATGTAGCGTAACCAAAGTAGTCATGCAAAGGACGCTCCTTAAAACAACGCCCGCCTACTGCGGTACTCAAGCGGATGGAGTTTCTGAGGCCTACTCGTTAGAAAGACCCGTGAGCGCAGTGATCGGGACCAGAGACACGAAGCAACACAGAACCGAGAGTGCCGACGAGAATGAGGAAGACGAACAGAATTGGGTGCTCCTCTATCTATCCCGGCGGTGGGTTTATATAGTGCGCAAGAGAGTAATGTTCGAGAGTAATCAATTGAAATCATCCGATTGAATTCTGCGATTAAGAATGAAATCAATCCGAGGAATTAAGTCGAGATTGAATTCATTCACCCATGTAATTAATCAACCGAATCAATATGATTTAATTCCCGTACGTTACAAAACATTAGAGAGAAAGGGCAGCAGAGCTGCCAACCACGCCACGCCTTGCCCCGCCCGCCCCGGATGACCGACTCTGGCGCGCACGCGTGTGGCGCCCCTCCACCATCTCAACCGCTCAATGTGTTCTCTCCAATATCATCCTATTTAAGTTGAGATCCTCCACATTGATTTCCAAGGTGGTATTAATCTCTTAACATTGATTGTGGGCTTATGGAATTTATTGGGAATAAATTGGGCCAAGCCCATTTAATCCAACAATCCCCACCAAATTTCGTAGCTCACAAGAAATGTTCTCGGTTCTAAACCTCGTTTGTTATACCAGTGTTTCAATGGAGGCCGTTAAGTTGAACTTCCATCTTAGAAAAGGAGTTGTACCTAGCCACAACCGAACAATGGACAAAGCCTTAAATTATCAGTCTTGTATAGTTAGGCTTTACTCAATTCCTTAACCGATACTAGGTTGCCATTAGCATCCTCTCCGTTTGGAGCATATAAGTCATGCTCCGTGCCTTCTCATGAGTATCTAGAGATCACCCGAATCTCATAGACTGTGACTAGCGCTTGGACTCACATAGGTGTGTATCTTCTAAAATGTTCTCGTAGGACAAGATCTCTCGCTTTAAGAAAACCACTCGATCATATTAAGGTATACACTATCCCGCCATACGTAAAGAGAGAGAGAAGTACATCAAAGAGATGGGCCCATTTTGGTCTCTCCTCCCTGGTCACTCAATAGCTTGTTTCACCGTCCTAATTTGCGGGATCTCCGATCACATAGGACAGGTTACCACTATTGTGTAACTCAAGTGGGTCTCAAGCCCATCTCCCTCGATGCACTGTCTATCATATTACGCGATAGTCTCTTAGTAAACCGATCTGCTAGATTTTTAGCAGCCTAGACATAGTCCAATGCTATTACTCAAGTTTTCAGCTTTCGACGTACTTTAGTCTTCTCTTTATATGCCTAGATGACTTCATGTTGTCCTTCAAACTGCTCACCTTATAATCACCGTTTGATTATCACAATTCATCGTGATAGCTGTGTACTGGTTTTTGAACCATCGCAAATCCATCAGAGCTCCCAAAGCCACTCAACCTCAACCGTGGTAATGTCTAATGCCGTGAGTTCTGCTTCCATAGTTGACCTCGTGAAGATGGTCTCGCTTATAAGACTTCCAGAAATAATGTCACCTCCAAGTGTAACACATATGTACTTGTGGCTTTTTATCTCATTAACATCGATATCTAGTTTGAATCACTATAGCCCTCTAGAACTTTTGGGTACCTAGCATAGTGAATTCCATAGCTCAAAGTACCTTTTAGATAGTGCATTACTCTTTCCGAGCATGTCGTGATCATCTCCCTGATTTAACAAACCGGCTCAATTTGCTCATAGCAAATGAGATGTCGTCTTGTTGCACTAGCTAAATACATCATGAACCAATGATCTTGAATATCTCGCTGATCCCTTGCTATTCTTCGGTTTTTCCTCAATAGCACACCGGGATCATAAGGAGTAGGAGCCGGCTTGCAATCACTATACCCAAAGCAACTCAAGACCTTGTCCACATAGTGAGATTGCACGAGTGTAATCCCACCATCATCTCCTCTCGCAGCTTAATGTTAATGATAATATCACCCACTCCCAAATCTTTCATCTCAAAGCTTTTGGACAGAAAGTCCTTGACCTCCTCAATCACATTGAGGCGGTCCTTAAAGATCAATATGTCATCGACATATAGACACAAGATCACCCCCTCTCCCTCACCATAGCGATAGTAAAGACATTTGTCGGCTTCGTTCACAACAAAGCCAAGAAATGTCGAGTTTTGTCAAACTTCTCATGCCATTGCTTAGGTGCTTGCTTAAGGCCATACAAGGATTTCAACAGCTTGCACACCGGTCCCTCTTGACCTTCTAATACATACTGCTCTGTTGATTGTAACATCCCGAAAATCAAAGGAGTGGAATTGAACGTGAAAATCGGAACTCACAAAAACTTTTTTGGAATCATTACTTCTTATCGTGTTTTTCGATCTTAATTGCCGCTCAGCGATATAAGATTTTCCTCTAGAATTACTTTGAGGTAAAATGGAATAAAACCCTAAGCTTTGCAATCCCAATAGTGAAAACAATTTCAAAATATACATGTGTGTACCCGAAAAGAGCATATAGATATATATATGTATATAATATGGTGCATTACAAAAAGAATATATTAATGTTTAAATCCTAATTGATGGAGGAAAGATAATGAATAATTGGAATTTGGATAAAAATATATATTGAAAAGGAGAAATGAAATTTGAAATTTGTCTTCAATCAAAATCCCATTTTCTTGAATTTAAGAGAAGAAACAAAATAAAAATGGAAAATATATATAAAGAAAAATTATAGGGAAAAGTGGAAAATATAATTTTAAAGATTGTTCGAGAAGTACCAAAATTTATTTGGGATTTTTTTGAAGGAAGAAAATGGAAATGGGGAAATAGGTTTTTAATTCGGGAAAATAGGAAATGGCATCTGTTCATTGATCGCCAGGTGTTCGACCGGTTACACCACCCCGTTCGCAGCCGCCGCGCGTCACCCGCCGTACTCGAGACCTCGCGCGTGCACGTTCCCAACGTCATTGGCTCCGGTCACGCACAAGAATCGCCGGCACAGCCGCGCCATGCCGATTGCTCCCAAAGTCGACGCCGTACACGCTAGCCATGCCGCCGTTAGCGCGCGCATGCACGCCCGCGCCACGCCGCCCTGGCCGCGGCGCTCGCACTCCCGCCTGCGCACGCCTCACGCGCTGCGCCGTACACGCGCGTGGCTGCGCTTGCCGCACGCCGCCGCGACGTGCGCGCGCTCGTCGCCCTACCGCCGCACTAGGTCGACCGAACCATCTCACCGTCGACCGCCTATAAATCGGCCTCCCTGCACTCCAGCTGGCCACATAGCAAATCCTCCCCATTGCTCACTCGTGCTTTTCCCCGATTTCCCCAAAAGTTAGCCATTGCATTGCTTGAATTTTGGGAAGGATCGGAGCTCGGCCGGTAGAACCCCTAACTCGACCGCCCGTGCAACACTACGAAATTCGTCACCTCGCCGATTTCTTCCCGAATTGAAGGTACCATCATTATCCCCATGCTCTAAGTGTTATTTCCCTAAGCTTCCCGAGCCAAATGGTCGCCGGAAAATCGCCGCGACGAGCCCCTCGACTCCCCCGTCTCGGCCGCCGCCACCCCGCCGCCGCCAAGACGCTCGGCGCGCTCCCCGGCCGAACCAAACCCCTCTAGCATCCCTAGGGCTCACTGATGCTCGTAGACCCCTTGCTTTGGCCAAAACCTCGCCGGAGTTTGCCGCCGACGAGCGCCACCGCCGCCGAACCACCCCGCCGTCGCCAGCCCTCTTCACCGCTCCCTGGCCTCTCGACCGAGTGAAGAAATGGGACCCCCGTGGTCCCAAGATGGTGAAAAGCCCCTCCTTCCCTAGCTCCGGCCCTCCTCACCGTCGGCGCCTCCCTCGCCGTCGCCGCCGATGGAAGCAAAGAGTAGGAAGAAGGAAGAAAAAAAAGAGGAAATAAGAAAAAGGAAAAAGAAAAGAAAAGAAAAAAAAAAAAGAAAAAGAAGGAAAAGAAAAATAGTAAAGGAATAGGGGTAAAGGTAAAAATTATTTTGGAAATATTTTAGGATAAAATAAGGTTTTTGAAATATTATTATTTAGGAATAAGTATAATATTCTTTCTCCTTCTAAAAAGAAATACCTTGTAAAGATGACTTATAGATTAAATTTTTCTTTTATAAATTCAAATATTGTTCAACCTTTAAATTGTTATCGAAGTTCACATGAGACCTTTTAAATATTGGTTAAGCATGGATGACATTATCCTGTCGTTAGAATTTCAAAAACCCTAATAAATATAATTGCAACATTAAAGATCAATTATTGGAGATATAAAAATTAGAAACCTAATTATTCTAGGATATCTTCAAATTTAAGTGCAAAATACATATTAATTACAAGATGGTTCGCTCGGTTTAACCGAACCTCTTTTCGTTGATTCAACTTTTAAGATTTCCGAAGTTTGAGGTTGTGTTTGGAATCCGCTTTCCGCGATCATTTTGAGATCTCTTTCTTTTCGTTGATGTTGTTGAATTCTAATTGATTCAACCCTTCTTTTCGCACGTACGGATAGCGTCCGAAGAGGTGAACACCGACTACGCGAAAGAACCCACTCAACCGTGCGAGCAAGGCAAGTCTTCACACCCTTTGAACATATCGATCCCAATTGCGAAATGATGTTATTTTAAACTCTAAACATGCATGCTTTACGGAATTACCTACACTTGTTATGCCATACCTTGCTATTGATTACCTTTAGAATTACTCCTTGTAACTCGCGATGTGATACAAACAACCGAAGCATAACTTCGGTAAACCGCTTAGCCATGCTATGCTTAGATTTATGCATACTCATGACTTTATGAAAAGCTTTGTGCTTGGGCAACTACCTTAGGGAAGGTAGTTGAGGTATGGCATGTGGAGACATGAGCGCCACATGGCCATGAGAATGGAGAACCAAGTTTGATGAAAATTTAAAGTACTATACAAATGTTTTAGACTGGGTGGCCGGATGATTTGGGCGGATTCCGGAAAAGGCAAGTGCCGACCCCGGTCGCTAAGGACTCGAGCCATGAGATAGCCGGAAACGAGCCGCACAACCGTATTCTCGAATGGGTATAGACCTAGCCGACTAGATAGCCGAGCGGAGGCAGTATCCTTGCATAGATGGTTCTCTATGATGTGGTTAAGGGATGCGAATGAGGCTGCGGCCTTTGTTATGAATGGTGGAATTAAACCGATGTTAATTAAACTTAAAAGATTTGGAAAGTTTTCCCTTACCCCGGTGCGCTGTAACTCCTCTCACCGCTAGAAAAGGACGGCTAGAGTGCATGAGGGCATAAGTTCATGGAGCGGTACGCCAAAGTGAGGTTATCGAAAGGCTTTGCCGTGACTGCCTCATGTGTTGAGGCGTAGGCTCATTTGTTGGGCTGTCGCGAGTACGGTAAAGTGTACATCCACCGCAAAGGTGAATGAATCAATCTATTTGAATAGCCGTGCTCGCGGATATTGAGCATCGTGACAAGACTTTCGCTTGGCTAGACTTTGAACTTAAAAATGCTGGGATGGGTTTGCATGATGATTTTATTCGCCGGTGGATCAACTTCTCGAGATGCGAGAAGGGGTGGACACCCCGTAAAACCATGACGAACCGGAGGCGGGAAGCCATCCTTGGAATCACGATGGATGGTAGACGTAACCGTCGCCGGGTAATGAACTATGAAAGTAAAACTTGATTTGGCTAGTCGATAGGTTTGTGAAAAGAATCGTGAAAACCGGCTTTACGCAAAATAACCCTAGCCATGTTCTTTGAATAACCCTATCATATGCATCAATTCGTGTTGGCTTGCCGAGTACGGTTGGTACTCACCCTTGCTATACGCACAAACCTCCGTCGATGGGAGTGAAGAGCCGAAGATCCATACGCATATCACCGGAGGACGAAGGAACCGACGGCGCATATTAGACCTTAGCTCTGGCCGTTGCCGTGGGTACTGACAAGCCGCCGCCTCTTTCCGCCGCCTTATCTAAATTCGTTTTTATGTTGTATTCGGACCATAAGGTCCTGTGGGATGAACAATGCCTTCGGGCCTATTAATGTAATAATGGTAATGTAAGACTATTCGTGCATGTGCACTTGATTATCCAAAGATCAGTATTCGTGGGTACCAACTACTCGATCCAGTGGAAATGGTACTATGAACACGAAAGATTCCCGCCTCAAAACGGGGTCCACGAGCTGGTATCGAGCCATGCGACCGTAGGCTAAGACCAAATGGCGCCCTACCCCTAACTAGATGGCTAAAGGGAAATATCCCTCCAATAGGATCGCTTTAAACTATTATTTCCAAAAATGCAAATATACCTTTTCTACATCTCGTATTTCCTTTTACCAAATGATTATGATAGCTCTCTCCCGCTAACCCTAAGTTGCCTACAAAAAAGCATGTCAAACCACGACGGAACCCGGAAGTCACTATTCCGCGAGACGAGGGGTTTGTGGTACAACTTCAGTCCCTACTATGGTGTTTGAGGTACCCGAACCACCCACCTATCACACCAAAAGGCATGGCTCCGAAGTGTATCCAGCCTGGGAGGCAGCCGTATCCATAGAAGCCCGCATGGGAAGTGAGACATCCTTCTGCTTCCACACTCGCTACCACCGGGACCTAGCGTATGGCCTATTCAGATGCGGCTCGCGAAGCCTTCCTTCGCCTTAATGCGAGACATTGTGCCGAACTCACGGTGACGGAGTTCGTGCATCATCCTTATCGCGCGAGGGCAACCTGGGCCGCACCGTGGAGGCTACCCCCGCTACAACCCGATGGTCACGCGTCTATCACGTTGGGCGGAGACATGGACGACAGCGTTATGAGGAGGCCCCGCTCGAGATCAACGATCGCCAGCCACGCTCAATGATCCGGTCAATGTACCACCAAGGCCGTGGAGACCGATAAACATGCCGCAGACTCGCCCGCAGCCAATGGTGCCCAAGATGAGCAACTCTCGGACCGCTACATGGCCCGTGGGAAGCTCGTAGAGCTGGAAGAGCAGCTCAGAAGAGCAAGCAAGCAAATCAACCAACCTGGAGGAGCAATGCGCACTCGTCCCGTCTACACCGCAGTACTTCCACCGAGCCTATACCATCACCTCCCGCCCGTGTGCCCGACCACTATTACCTTATGACTCCAAAGATGCTTAGATACTTTTCAAGCCATGATGGAGCAAGCTTTTATGTTGAACACGAGCCCGCACCGCACTGGTAGACCCCATCAGCCGCCGCGTCCATGGGACCCACCCCGAGCTCCGTACAGCACCATCCGAGCCGGGATCGAGAGGATAACCCCATCCGCATCTACACCGACACGGAGTCCGAGGCAGAGCCCATGGAGATCAAATGGGAGTCTAGCGACACCGACCCAATGGAGGAGGAAGCTCCCCCTCGCCGCCCGACTCACACCGGAGGCCCTCACCCGCCAAACCGCTCACAAGAGTACGCGACCACCGAGTCGGAAGATTCGGCGTGACTCGAGGCCACCACCTCCGAGCCATGGGTACTCCGGTTTGCTTCAGCAGCGGACCACCCACTTCCGGCGCCTCGGCTCTTGCGGATGGTTGGATGACTAGGCGGGAGGACCTTCCGGTTCGGCAAAGACAAACCACTCTCTATTCCCCTTAATTGGTTGATGTAGTTGGATGATATAATTGTTGTTGCTATCATGGCATGAAGGGCTGTGTGTGTACATCCATGTATCCCCTTATGTAATATGATGAACCTAAGCATCGCTTTGTGGTGTCTTAAATCGTAAGCTTATTATTATTTTACCCCGTCTCGTTGATTGAAGATCATTCAAAAGAACTTGAAGAAAATCCCCTTGGGAACCATAACCTAAACCGGCCCGATCTCTTAATTCATCTATTTTCTCCGATGGCACATCGCCGCAGAGCCGCAAAGCAACCAACGAGAACCCACCGTAACCCAACCCTTCCACCTCGGCGCAGGTCATGGCTTTGCACTCCGCTACTCCAAGCGATTGCTAATAACTGTGGAGGTCGAGGAGGATCGAGCCTCGGGAGAATTCATGAGAGCTAAGCCACCCACTTTTTCCACGACCGAAGAACCTATGGATGCCGAAGATTGGCTAAGAGTGATAGAGAAGAAGCTAACCCTCGTCGAATCCGAGAAGCCGATAGAGTTGTCTTCGCTACTAACCACGTGGAGGGCCCCGCAAGTGATCCGGTGGTACACCTACAAGGAAACGCGAGCCGAAGACGCCGCGAACCAACATGGGAGGAATTCACGGCTGCGTTCCGTGAGAATTTCGTGCCACCTGCAGTTATGAGGATGAAGAAAACGAGTTCCGCAGATGCGTCAAGGGAACACCTCGCACAAGAATACCCGAACAAGTTCACCCAGCTTGCCCGTTACGCCACCAAGGACTCAGACCGACGAAGAATAAAAGATAGACAAATTCATTGAGGGACTAAATGACGAACCGAGGGGACCAATGATCGGGCAGATCACACCGCTTCCAAAGCCTCATCAACAAGGTCGTCCGACTTGAGCATGACCAAAAGGTGGTAGACAATAACCGCAAGAGGAGGCTCGCTATGGCTCGCCCATTTCGTGGAACGCCACAACGCCCCAAGGGAGCCACCCCGTCGGATGGAAGCCAACGCGTTCCTAAGCAACCGGACGTTCTCCCGCTTCGACCATGTCAACAGTCGCCTACACCTCGCCTTCGTACACCCACACCAACCCTAGCCGCTCCAGAAGAAAGAATGTGAGCCGCTTCAATTGCGGAGAATTCGGGCACTACTCCAATAGCGCCCAAAACCACGCAACGCCCCGTGCGCACCGGGCGCCAATGCAACGCCCGTCCGAGGAACCCCCACCCCTGCGGCGGACGAGGTCCGTTAGGACCCCGCTACCCAACGAGGCCGCCACCGGGTTTCGACGTGGCCGGTGAATCATGTGCGGGCGAAGAAGCTCGGGAGGACCAGAGCGTATTGATGGGTATGTTCTCTATCAACTCGCACCAATTAAAGTTTTATTCGATTCGGAGCCTCACATTCATTCATATCTTCCCGAGTAAGCAAACAACACCACCTACACCAAGTAGCACTTAGGAGACCTATGCCGGTACATTCACCCGGGGAGACATAACCGTACCCCATGCTCGCATTAATGTGCCCATACGGATTAGAGACGTGGTGTTTCTCTCAAACCTTATGGAGCTATCACCCCAAACCATAGATGTCATACTGAATGGATTGGTTGACCAAAAATAATGGAATTATAGACTCGGCAATCGAAGGAAGTCACAGTATCCACCCCATGGGGATCACCGATGAGCATAACTATGGATCAAAACCCAAAGCTATGTGAGCAAGCTGCGGGAGTGTTCACCATGCTACCTCTAGGCGGAATGCCGTAGTACAAGAATACCCGGATGTGTTTCCCGAGGAATTGCCCGGAATGCCCCGGATCGCGACGTAGAGTTCATCATCGATCTAATGCCCGGTACGCCCCCATATCCAAGAGGCCTTATCGAATGCCGCCAACGAGTTAGAGGAACTCAAGAAGCAAATAAGGGAACTACAAGAGAAGGGATTTGTACGCCCCAGCTCTTATCCTGGGAGCCCCAAGATTTTCGTCAAAAGAAGGATGGGAGTATGAGAATGTGTGTGGACTACCGATCGTGAATGAAGTAACTATCAAGAACAAGTACCCGCTACCTCGGATCGATGACCTATTCGATCAACTTAAGGGTGCGCAGTGTTCTCCAAGATTGATCTACGGTCGGGATATCATCGCTGAAGATTAGAGCCGGAGATATTCCTAAAATGGCGTTTTCTACACGTTACGGCTTATACGAGCTTACGTAATGTCCTTTGATTGACCAATGCCCCGCATATTTTATGAATCGATGAACAAGGTATTCATGGAGTACCTGGACAAATTCGTAGTGGTATTCATCGACGATATACTTATCTACTCCAAAACGATGAGGAACACGCGGAACATCTACGCTAGTACTTGGAAAAACTACGAGCGCACCATGTATGCAAAATTTAGCAAATGCGAGTTCCGCTCAAGGAAGTCGCTTTTCTTGGCCACGTGGTTTCAGTGGAGGAGTAGCGGTAGACCCCGCTAAGGTCGAAGCCGTCACGAAATGGAAGGCACCCACGTCGTGACGGAAGTTCGGAGTTTCTTGGGCTTGGCCGGTTATTACCGACGGTTTATCGAAGGGTTTTCCACTGTAGCCCGACCTATGACTCAACTTCAAGAAGGAAAAGAAGTTTGAGTGGAATGAGAAGTGTCAAAAGCCTTCGACCAATTAAAAGAAAAGTTAACCACCGCCCCAATCTTGACCTTACCCGACAACGGAAGGACTTCGTGATGTACTCGTGATGCATCCCTGCAAGGATTAGGAGGAGTATTAATGCAGGATGGGAAGGTCGTAGCCTATGCCTCGCGACGCATTACTGACCCCACGAAGAGAATTATCCCACACACGACTGGAATTAGCCGCGGTTGTACACGCATTGAAGATCTCGGAGACACTATCTCGATCGGGAATCATTATGATGTGTATACCGATCACAAGAGCTTGAAATACTTCTTTACTCAGCTGATCTCAACCTACGACAGAGGCGATGGCTGGAGTTGATCAAGGATTACGATCTAGGAATCCATTATCATCCCAAGAAGGCAAATGTAGTGGCCGATGCGCCGAGCCGCAAAGCCCAATGCAACCACATGGAATTGGGAGGTGTGGCTAATGAGCTCCAAGAAGAAATGGCTCGACTCAATCTACACCCGATTCCACACGGAGGAGTAAGCTCACTGAAATCCAACCCCTACCGAGAACTCAAATAGAGGAAGCCCAAAAAGGGAATGAGGAAACCCAGAAATCAAGGGACGCATGGCGCTGGACGCGCTCGGAGTTTTCGTAGATGACAAGGGAATCTTGTGGTACAAGAAAAGAATCTCGTGTGCCCGAACGAGGCGGTTTGAGAGGATTGATCTTAAAAGAAGCTCACGAGTCGGCATATTCGTTACATCCCGAAAGCACGAAAATGTACCGTGATTTGAAAGGAGAATACTTGGTGGCCCAATATGAAGAGAGATGTAGCCGAATACGTAGCCGTGTGCGATGTGTTCCAAAGGGTGAAAGCCGAGCATCAACGGCCCGGGCTTGCTGCAGCCACTCAAGATTCCCGAATGGAAATGGGACGAGATAGGCATGGATTTCATAGTAGGACTACCCAAAACTACTACTGGTTACGATTCCATTTGGGTAATAGTAGATCGGCTCACCAAGATCGCCATTTATTCCCGTGAAAACTAACTACAACAAGCCAAGCTAGCGGAACTATATATGAGTAGGATTGTATGTCTCCACGGTGTACCAAAGAGGATTATATCGGATCGTGGTACCCAATTCACATCTCATTTTTGGAGCAAAGTCCACGAGGCACTTGGAAGTCATCTCGCTTCGCACCGCTTATCACCTGCACCGATGGGCGACCGAGAGGACGAATCAAGTATTGGAAGATATGCCGAGAGCTCGTGCATTGGATTTCACCAAGGATTGGGAAAATGTTTGCCGTACGCCGAGTTCTCCTACAACAATAGCTATCAAGCCGCTGAAGATGTCGCCAAACGAAGCTCTATTTGGTCGCCGATGTCGAACCCCATTGATGTGGTCGAAACCGGTGAACGAACCGTATTCGGGCCGACATAATCAAGGAGGCCGAGGAAAAGGTTCGCCCGATCCGGACCGACTACAAGCCGCTCAATCACGACAAAAGAGCTACGTGGATACCCGACGAAGAGAATTGGAATTTAAAGAAGGTGACTACGTGTATCTAAAGGTCTCACCACTACGGGGAACACGAGATTCAAAGTCAAAGGGAAACTCGCACCACGATACGTGGGCCCATTCTTGATAAGCGCTAGGAGGGGAGAAGTGGCTTACCAATTGAACCGCCCGAGAATCTCTCCGATGTCCACCCGATTCCACGTATCGCAGCTGAAGAAATGTCTCATGCGGATACCGAAGAGCAAGCCCCTTTAGAAACCATCCATGTCCACAAAGTGATCTTACCTACCCTGAGCATCCAATCAAGGTACTAGACGAGGCGTAAAAGAAGACACGAACCAAGTCGTGGCGCATGTACAAAGTACAATGGAGCAATCACACGAAGAAGAAGCTACCCGGGAGAGCGAAGAGTTCCGAGGACAGAATACCCACACCTATTCAAGAATCGGTAAGAAATCTCGGGACGAGATTTATTGTTAGGGGTAGGTTTGTAACATCCGAAAATCGAAGGAGTGGAATTCGGAACGTGAAAATCGGAACTCACAAAAACTTTTTTGGAATCATTACTTCTTATCATGTTTTTCGATCTTAATTGCCGGTTCAGCGATATAAGATTTTCCTCTAGAATTACTTTGAGGTAAAATGGAATAAAACCCTAAGCTTTGCAATCCCAAATTAAGGTGAAAACAATTTCAAAATATACATGTGTGTACCCCGAAAAGAGCATATAGATATATATATGTATATAATATGGTGCATTACAAAAAGAATATATTAATGTTTAAATCCTAATTGATGGAGGAAAGATAATGAATAATTGGAATTTGGATAAAAAAATATATATTGAAAAGGAGAAATGAAATTTGAAATTTGTCTTCAATCAAAATCCCATTTTCTTGAATTTAAGAGAAGAAACAAAATAAAAATGGAAAATATATATAAAGAAAAATTATAGGGAAAAGTGGAAAATATAATTTTAAAGATTGTTCTGAGAAGTACCAAAATTTATTTGGGATTTTTTTGAAGGAAGAAAATGGAAATGGGGAAATAGGTTTTTAATTCGGGAAAATAGGAAATGGCACTGTTCATTGATCGCAGGTGTTCGACCGGTTACACCACCCCGTTCGCAGCCGCCGCGCGTCACCCGCCGTACCGAGACCTCGCGCGTGCACGTTCCCAACGTCATCGGCTCCGGTCACGCACAGAATCGCCGGCAGATCACGCCATGCCGATTGCTCCCAAAGTCGACGCCGTACACGCTAGCCATGCCGCTCGCGTTAGCGCCGCGCATGCATCCGCGCCACGCCGTCCTTGCCGCGGCGCCGCACTCCCGCCCTCGCGCACTTGCCCTCACCGCGCGCCGACACGCGCGCGTTGGCTGCAGCTTGCCGCACGCCGCCGCGACGTGCGCGCGCTCGTCGCCCTACCGCCGCACTAGGTCGACCGAACCATCTCACCGTCGACCACCTATAAATCGGCCTCCCTGCACCCAGCCGCCACATAGCAAATCCTCCCCATTGCTCACTCGTGCTTTTCCCCGATTTCCCCAAAAGTTAGCCATTGCATTGCTTGAATTTTGGGAAGGATCGAGCTCGGCCGGTAGAACCCTAACTCGACCGCCCGTGCAATACTCCGAAATTCGTCACCCTCGGCCGATTTCTTCCCGAATTGAAGGTACCATCATTATCCCCGTGCTCTAAGTGTTATTTCCCCTAAGCTTCCCGAGCCAAATGGTCGCCGGAAAATCGCCGGCGACGAGCCCTCGATTCCCGTCTCGCCGCCGCCACCCCGCCGTCGCCGCACGCTTCAGCGCCCCCGGCCGAACCAAACCCCTCTAGCATCCCTAGGGCTCACCGATGCTCGTAGACCCCTTGCTTTGGCCAAAATCTCGCCGGAGTTTGCCGCGACGAGCGCCACCGCCGCCGAACCACCCCGCCGTGCCGGCCCTCTTCACCGCTCCGGTCTCGACCGAGTGAAGAAATGGGACCCCCGTGGTCCCAAGATGGTGAAAAGCCCCTCCTTCCCCTAGCTCCGCCCTCCTCACCGTCGGCGCCCCTCCTCGCCGTCGGCCGCCGGTGGAAGCAGAGGAAGAAGGGAAGAAAAACAGAGGAAATAAGAAAAGGAAAAAGAAAAGAAAAGAAAAGAAAAAAAGAAAAAGAAGGAAAAGAAAAATAGTAAAGGAATAGGGGTAAAGGTAAAAATTATTTTGGAAATATTTTAGGATAAAATAAGGTTTTTGAAATATTATTATTTAGGAATAAGTATAATATTCTTTCTCCTTCTAAAAAGAAATACCTTGTAAAGATGACTTATAGATTAAATTTTTCTTTTATAAATTCAAATATTGTTCAACCTTTAAATTGTTATCGAAGTTCACATGAGACCTTTTTAAATATTGGCTAAGCATGGATGACATTATCCTGTCGTTAGAATTTCAAAAACCCTAATAAATATAATTGCAACATTAAAGATCAATTATTGGAGATATAAAAATTAGAAACCTAATTATTCTAGGATATCTTCAAATTTAAGTGCAAAATACATATTAATTACAAGATGGTTCGCTCGGTTTAACCGAACCCCTTTTCGTTGATTCAACTTTTAAGATTTCCGAAGTTTGAGGTTGTGTTTGGAATCCGCTTTCCGCGATCATTTTGAGATCTCTTTCTTTTCGTTGATGTTGTTGAATTCTAATTGGATTCAACCCTTCTTTTCGCACGTACGGATAGCGTCCGAAGAGGTGAACACGACTACGCGGAAGACCCCACTCAACCGCGAGCAAGGCAAGTCTTCACACCCTTTGAACATATCGATCCCAATTGCGAAATGATGTTATTTTAAACTCTAAACATGCATGCTTTACGGAATTACCTACACTTGTTATGCCATACCTTGCTATTGATTACCTTTAGAATTACTCCTTGTAACTCGCGATGTGATACAAACAACCGAAGCATAACTTCGGTAACCGCTTAGCCATGCTATGCTTAGATTTATGCATACTCATGACTTTATGAAAAAGCTTTGTGCTTGGGCAACTACCTTAGGAAGGTAGTTGAGGTATGGCATGTGGAGACATGAGCGCCACATGGCCATGAGAATGGAGAACCAAGTTTGATGAAAATTTAAAGTACTATACAAATGTTTTAGACTCGGCGCCTGGATGATTTGGGCGGATTCCGAAAAGGCAAGTGCCGACCCGGTCGGTTAAGGAATGAGCCATGAGATAGCCGGAAACGAGCGGTACAACCGTACTTCTCGAATGGGTATAGACCTAGCCGACTAGATAGCCGAGCGAAGGCGTATCCTTGCATAGATGGTTCTCTATGATGTGGTTAAGGGATGCGAATGAGGCTGCGGTCTTTGTTATGAATGGTGGAATTAAACCGATGTTAATTAAACTTAAAAGATTTGGAAAGTTTTCCCTTACCCCGGTGCGCTTAACTCCTCTCACCGCTAGAAAAGGACGGCTAGAGTGCATGAGGGCATAAGTTCATGGAGCGGGTACGCCAAAGTGAGGTTATCGAAAGGCTTTGCCGTGACCGTCTCATGTGTTGAGGCGTAGGCTCATTTGTTGGGCTGTCGCGGAGTACGGGTAAAGTGTACATCCACCGCAGTGTGAATGAATCAATCTATTCGAATAGCCGTGCTCGCGGATATTGAGCATCGTGACAAGACTTTCGCTTGGCTAGACTTTGAACTTAAAAATGCTGGGATGGGTTTGCATGATGATTGTATTCGCTGGTGGATCAACTTCTCGAGATGCGAGAAGGGTGGACTCCCAAAAACCATGACGAACCGGAGGTGGGAAGCCATCCTTGGAATCACGATGGATGGTAGACGAACCGTCGCCGGGTAATGAACTATGAAAGTAAAACTTGATTTGGCTAGTCGATAGGTTTGTGAAAAGAACGTGAAAACCGGCTTTACGCAAAATAACCCTAGCCATGTTCTTTGAATAACCCTATCATATGCATCAATTCTGTGTTGGCTTGCCGAGTACGGTTGGTACTCACCCTTGCTATACGCACAAACCTCCGTCGATGGGAGTGAAGAGCCGAAGATCCATACGCATATCACCTGGGAGGACGAAGGAACCGACGGCGCATATTAGACCTTAGCTCCGGTCGTTGCTCGTGGCAACTGACAAGCCGCCGCCTCTTTCCGCCGCCTTATCTAAATTCTGTTTTTATGTTGTATTCGGACCATAAGGTCCTATGGGATGAACAATGCCTTCGGGCCTATTAATGTAATAATGGTAATGTAAGACTATTCATGCATGTGCACTTGATTATCCAAGATCGTATTCGTGGGTACCAACTACTCGATCCAGGAAATGGTACTATGAACACGAAAGATTCCCGCCTCAAAAACGGGGGTCCACATTGATTCATATAGATCTCCATCTCCAACTCTTTATTAAGAAAAGTTGTCTTAACGTCCATCTCGATGAACGAGAAGACCATGAGAGGCTGCCAGAGCAAGTAGTACTCGAATCATGGTCAAGCAAGCAACTGGTGAATAAGTGTCAAAAACTCCTCGCCTTCCTTTTGGGTATAACCCTTGGCCACAAGCCTTGCCTTGTACTTTTCAATTGTACCATCAGGCCTAAGCTTTTTCTTGAAAATCCATTTTCATCCTACAGGTTTGCATCCATATGGACACTCGACTACTTCCCAAGTACCATTAGACATAATAGAGTCCATCTCATCGTGTACCGCTTCCTTCTAATAGTCGCGTCGGAGATGAATATGCCTCTTCTATGGTTCTTGGAGTGCCATCCACAAGGTATACAATGTAGTCATCACCAAAAGACTTTACAGTCATTTGTCTCTTACTCTTTCGAGTAGGTATAAAGTTATCCTCCTCAGGATTTTTCTCTTGCGTTTGATCATTGTATTCTATCGGCATAAAGGACAGGGATAAAATAGATTCTTGACTAGAAATGCTAGGTGCATCTTTCATAGAAAATTCATTCTAAAAAATGTAGCATCTCGGGACTCAATAATTGTACCAACACGCATGTCGATATTCTAGAATTTACAATTAAGAATCTATATCCCACGCTATGGATAGCATAACCAAGGAACACACAATCTACGTCTTTGGTCCATGTTTGCGCTTTTTGACTATAGGCACATTGACGTTAGCCAAACATCCCCATGTGCACAAGTATGAGATATTTAACTTCTTCTTTTCCCATTCCTCGAATGGTGTTACTTCTTTATTCTTAGTAGGAATTCTATTCAGACATGACAAGTAGTCGTATAGCTTCACCCCACCATTCCTTGCAAAGTCCCGCAGTGTCTAACATGGCATTCAACAACTCGGTTAGAGTGCGATTCTTTTTCGGCTACCCCGTTTGACTGGGCGTAATAGGGAGGCGTCATCTCATGAATAATTCCGGACTCTTCGTAGAATGAAGTAAACTCATTTGAAAAATACTCTCCACCTTGGTTAGACCTCAACCGTTTGATTTTCCTTTCAAGTTGGTTTTCTACCTCAGCCTTGATCTTAAAGTAATGCAATGCATCATCCTTTGTTATTAGTAAATACACATAGCAAAATCTAGTATAATCATCTATAAGTGTCATGAAGTATTTGTTTCCCCCTTTTAGTCGACATGCCGTTCATTTGGCACAAATCGGAATGAACAAGTTCTAGAGGTGCCAAATTCCCGCTTCGATGCCTTGTTAGGCTTGCAAGGTTGTTTCGTTTGAATACAAATATGGCACTTAGAACCTTTGACCAAAGTAAATTTCGAGATTAAACTCATGTTAGCTAAGCGCGACATACAACCAAAATTCTCATGACAAAGCCGCGAATGCCAAACATTGAACTCATCATCATTACTCAAATGGTTCATAACTTTATTACACATATCATCTAAGGAAAAGCGAAACAAGCCTCCGCTGTCATAACCTTTACCAATAAATGTTTCATAATTAGATACGATACATTTATTAGATTCAAACACAAGTCTAAAACCATCTCTACACAGTAGAGAGTCGCTAAGAAGATTCTTCTTTATTGAGGGGATATGTTGTACGTTCTTCAGCTGCACGGTCTTTTCCGAAGTAAACTTCAGATCGACCGTACCAACACCATGAATAGCTGCAAGCGAACCATTCCCCATCAACAAGGAGGAACCTCTCCCGACCTGATAAGAAGAAAACAGGGAAATGTCAGCACACACATGAATATTAGCGTCGGTATCAACCCACCGATGGCGAGTTAAAAATATAGAGAATTGTAGGTAAAAAATTACCATACCCTAATGTTTCTCCTCCATCACTAATAACCATGTTTGCAGACTTTTTGTCTTTGTGATCAGGACAATCCTTGGCCCAATGCCCGGGCTTACCGCACACAAAGGAGTCGCCTTTTCCTTTCCTTGCCTTTCTTCTTAAAATTGGTTGTAGCCTTGGGTTTGACATTAGGTTTGATCTTCTTGTTGTTGTTGTGAGATGCATGAGGGTTGTTCTTCGAACCAAATTTGTGCTAGAACCTCCTCGACCTTTTTACCACGGTTGTCCTTTGCCCTCGCCTTCTCCTCAACACCCGAAGTGCCAATAAGATCAGTGACACGATATCTTGCCTCTTATGTTTTAGAGAAGTGGCAAAGTCGACCAAGAAGGTGGCAATTTGGCAATAATGCCACCCGCCACGAACTTGTCCGGCAACTCATAGCGGTTGTTCTCAAGTTCCTTTGCCAGCATTTGAATCCCGTGAGCTTGTTCTACTATAGATCGGTCATCAACCATTTTGTAGTTATAGAGCTGCTCCATGATATACAACTCACTTCCGCATCGAAAACTCCGAACTTGGCCTCAAGTGCATCCCACATGTTCTTCCTAGAAGGCATGTGCATGTACACGTCCACTATATTTTTGGCTAGTACACCGATCAATGCTCCATGAAACAGTCAATCCGTTGCCTCGAACTTAGCCTCCTCCTCGGGTGAGAGACGGTTCGGTCGGCTTACCCCATGAAACAAAGAAGCATTGCTTAGCCGTCAACTACAATAATGTACGTGCTTTCCATATTTTACAGTTTGAACCATCGAAAGCATGTGGTTTTAGTGATGCCGCAAAACTAACTACCGAAAAGACCTATCAAGTATTTTGGATTGTTGGAAATATGGTTATAGTTTGGCATATTTTAATCCAGAAAATTGAGATAATAAACATAACATATGCAGCAGGAATTGATTTAGTGCAATTGCTAAACATGAACATACTAATGACTAGAAAAACGTCATTCGGATCATGTTTAACATTATAACAAAGAATGCAACATACCCGGAGAATGCCCTGGTATTAGGAGAAGCATTTTGTTGTTGTTGCCTCCGTTGATGGAGCCGCTCTCGCCTCCTTCAATAGCGTTATTGCTGCCACCATTGTCGTCGTTGCCTCCACCGAGTAGACATGTCGAAGTAGTGAAAGTAGACAAAGCAAAATGAGATTCGATGTAGAGGAAGTGGACAATGCAGTACAAAACCGATGTAACAAAACCGAAGTAGTCGTGCCGAAGGACGCTCCCAAAAACTTGATCGCCCGCCTAACCGTGTAGGTACTCAAGCGGACGTAGTTTCCGAGCCCCTGCTCGTCCGAAGACCCATGCATGCAAAGCGATCGAGACCGGAGTGCTCATCTGTCTATCTTGGTGATGAGTTTGTATAGTGCGTTCGGGAGTAATCAATTAAAATCAATCTGATTGAATTATATGATTAAGAATGAAATCAATCCGAGAAATTAAGTCAAGATTGAATTTATTCACCCGTTACAGAATCAATCAGCAGAATCAATATGATTTAATTCCCGTACATAGCAAAACATTAGAGAGAGAGAGAGCAGCACCAACCACGCCCACGACCGGCTCGACGCGCGCTTATGGCAGCATCTCAACCGCTCAACAGGTGCTCTCTAATAACAACCTATTTAAGTTGAGATCCATCCATATTGATTTTCAAGATGTTATTAATCTCTTAATATTGATTGTGGGCTTATAAAATTTATTGGGAATAAATTGGGCCAAGCCCATTTAATCCAATATGATATACCCAAAAGTAAATCAAGCCAATATCAAAATTCATCAGAACAATTGTGCTCCACAAACCAAAGCCCCTTATCGATATCAATGCATAGCACAAAAATGTCTTCTTCATAGGCATTTGGTGAGAAAAGGTCGAGAATCCACACCAGGATATTTTCATATAACCATGCAACATGGTATACCCCTAACAAAAATTGGCCTCATCTCTTTCAAGCATTTTATCAAATACATCACATTCGTGGTTCAAAGCCTCCCACTTCATCTCCACATGTCAAACATAAAAATTAGAATTCCAAGCAATTGGATCCAAAAACAAATCGACATGGCGAACGACAAAATCAAAACCCCCAGTAAACCCCGCAAATCCACATGGATGCTCAGACCAAAATTTCAGCCCATGGACTCTCCCCTTAGTAAGTTCAAGTGTCACGCCACCAGTGAGAAAGGAAAAAAAAAGAAATGGGCAAAAGCATCTACTAACACAGCTTAACGGACGGGGCAATGTAGCCTATTACCCAATCACATCAGGCCAAAGGCTGGTTTTGCGCACGGATAGTGAAGCTCATCCAAAGGATGGGACGATCAACTGATAAACTGCAAAATTTCAGACGCCTGATTAATTGCAAACGTGAAAATTTTAACATGGACCCATTACTGAAATAACATGAATAACAGAAGCCAAAAGCATATTCAATACAAGTATACATGTAGATGGATTGCCACGTTGGCTCGAAAATTAAGAATTAAGGTCTAGATGGGAGCAGGCCTCACAAAGAGAGACTCGATAATCTCCCTAAGAAGTGTGGCAAATGTGTAGGCATCATTCCTGTCATCATAGAAGAGTACCATGGAAACGGTAAAGTTCACGACTCGCTGCATTACGGGCAGCAGTGTACGATGCTCAAGGCGGATCTGGTTCGTGGTTCTCCATTCGTCTTCGACCAGTGAATCAATCTTTGCAAAGGCGACCTTGCTTGTCACCCCGTTCTCATTCATGTAACACTCTACAGAGCTTGCGACATCTCCCTTATTCTTTCCACGCTGCAGATATATAATGCACATGAAAATGTGAAGAAAAAGTTATCTTCAACTACTTAGTGAAAAGCATTTTTTTACTTATTTCGTTCTTAAATAGATGATGTTTTTAATATATGTAGACGAGCCACAAAATCATGAAACACTAATACATGCACACTTATTAAGACTTGTCAACCAAAAAATGACATTAGTAGGTTTATTGTAAAAAATACTTTCATATTGTTACTTTTTACAATTTTCATGAACATATTGATTAGAAAAGGCAATGGCAAAATGTATCACAGACTACTCCGTCCGTCCTTAAGGATATATTTTGGCTATGTATATTATGGGACAATGGGAGTATTGATTTCATAATCCACAAATAGAATAGAACAGTCAGAATAATACTACTATATATGTACCTTAAATGCTGCAATATCATTCATAAAACGTCCAATCTTAGCGCATGCTATGACTGCGTCATTACCACTAGATACCCACTCAAATGCTTCTGTCGTCGTTGCATTACCCCAGCCAACCATAGCAGCCATACAGATTAATTGCACAGCTGAGGATTTGGTGGACAAAACCACCTGATCTTTAAAGCTTGGCTTGTGTTTTTGGTTGGACCATTCAGCTTCTTGTAGATAATAAGTGGACTGCTTTTGAAACTATTAGCAAATAAAACAAAATTAATAACTGCAGGATAATACCACTAGAACATATATGTGCAAAAATTAGTTTTATGTTGACACTCAAAAATTATGTAATTTCACTTTTCTCACCCAAAATCAAGTTTTTTTTGCTGCGATTCAAAATCTAGTTGGCTGTCGCTAAATAAAACTATAAACTTAGAGTGGTAATAACAAAAATTTCCCCATAGTGTGAAGGGTCTCACCCAGGGTACCCTAAAGACTCGATTCGAATCCAACCAAAGTCAAACCAAGAGTCCTCGAGGTGTGGTCGAGGTCCCGACCCTCCGCGGGGTCGATCCTCCGACCTTACCCCGAGTCCAACCTCGGTTCTCCTATTGACTTCGATTTGACGTCCGACCTCAAGCCACCTCGGGAGATGACACAAGCGGACAAGAAGGAAGAAGGAGAAGACCACCCTAAGCAATGCCCGGCACCACTTGGCGTAGGAGTAGGATCCCAAGGATAGCAAGATCATAAGATGCCCACGGTGTATAGGATCTAGCAGACCAACTTGTACTTTGTCGATATTTTTGTACCCCCACCTTCTCTCTCTTAGGCTTAGCTTTCTTGCCCCAAGTTCTCTTGTTCCTACCCCTTTGAGCTATAAAAGGGAGGGCGGACGATGGGGCCAAGGGATCCGATCCCAAAACTCTCGAACCTCCATTGTAACTCTTGTTCATTATCCACCCCAACAAAGAATACCACATACTATATATAGGCCTATTATCCTTCTAAGGATTGAACCAAGATAACTCTTTGCGTCTTGTTTTTTGGCTCATCTCTAAGTTCGAGTCGACCATCCGATCCAGTGGAGAGCAGCTTCCCTACCACTCTCTCTTTCACCTCCTTAGGGACCCTCTTTGGAGGACCGCCGACCCATTCCGTCGGTTGGTGCGCCGAGTAGGGGCACCGTTCTTCATCTCAGCGATCGGAGGACAATCTTCTTCTTCGGCGAATCGTCAAAATAAGATAAGTTTCTCTTCTCCCTATTTCGTTTCTTGCATATCTCTGCATTTTCCTTGCATAGCTTTGCATTACTTGCTTTTCGCCGCCCGGCCGCCCGGCGAGCCACATGCACTCGACAACTTTAGCGCACGGCTTAGGGCCAACCCCGAGCTACGCGGCCCCGATCCATGTTCGTCGGGGTTCCCGTAGGATGTTTGTAGAAGTCGCTTTTGGCCGCTCGGGGCTCGGTGATGCTTCCGGCCGGCAAGTAACGACCTAACGACTCGATAACTTCCTCGCAATTACTCATGACCAGCTCGAGATATGCGGCCCCGAACCCGTATGGTCGGGTTCTCGGGACGGAAGAGTATCGACTAAGTCTATGACTGCTTTCCGGCTCGGTTAGTTCCCCGAATATCGATTCATACATCTCGCCCGATTCCGTTACCCGGTCCCATGCCCTTCGGTTAGAGCGACTTTCTTCCCTCCCAAAGTTGGACTTGGGCCAGGTCTCCATGCACAACGGCTCGATGTATGATCAAATGACTTAGGGAACTTGGTCTTTTGGGGCCTTTTATTTTCGCCAACCTCGTAAATGAACGACGACTACGCCGGAGGTCGATCTAAAACCTTTCGAGCTTCGGTCAGAGGAATCCTCCCGAATGCTGTAGGTTACTAGTGATTACCTAAGGCTTAATTGCCAGGAGTATTATGAATAGGCGAAGCTATTCCTATGCATGTCTTAGCCAAAAATCTCTTTAAAGCGGCAATGCGAAAGGAAAGGTTTAGAACTCCAATATTAATGCATCATGAATTGTCTTTTCTAGGAACTATAAACAACGAGGGTGAAAAAATCAAAAATCCAGGAGGTCGACGATTTGGTCGGTGACACGCCTCGAGAGAAGGGCTTCCTAGCTAGCCCTGAACCAGGGTCGATGCCACAGGAAGCCTTCGGGCAGTGGACTCGACTGTGTTCCGGATCCCCATTAACTACGGATGACGGATCCCTCGACTCGGTGTGGGCTTTCGAGCTAGCCCCCAGTCGAAGTCGAAATTACCACATGCCCACGGGCAGTAGTTTCGACAGCAGCCGTGGACCTCACCGCCCTAGGGTGGTGACCTCGAAGATTCGAGCGTGGGTTTCGAGCTAACCCACGGGCAAGGTTGGAACTACCCGGCGCCTTTGGGCCCGTAGTCTTGAACACCTCGCAAATCACCATTGCCCTTGGGCGGTGGCTTCTCCAACTCGGAGGTGGTGGCTAAGCCGCCTTTTCCCGTCGGAGCAGGAGCTACCAAGGGCATCTAGGTGGTAGACTGTCAATCCGGCAATCCTTTCCTCACCCCAAACACCGATTCGGACCATCGAGAGAACGAAAGAACACTCTTGACGATTTGATCCTAGGCTCGGATGGATCATCCAACCCTAGGCTCGGGGCTACACTGCAGATGCACCTAGGCGGTGCACCCGCCAAGCCCTTGGATCAAAGCTATTCGGGATCCGAAGAAAACTACGCCCATAAGGACTTTGACCCTAAGAAAGAATGCTTCATTCTTTCTTAGGCTTGGGGCGCCGTGGAGGGTCTCACCCGGGGTACCCCAAGACTCGATTCGGACTCCAACCAAAGTCAAACCAAGAGTCCCGGGGTGTGGTCGAGGTCCCAACCCCCTCCGCGGGGTCGATCCCTCCGACTTTACCCCGAGTCCGACCTCGGTTCTCCGATCGACTTCGACTCGACGCCCGACCTCAAGCCACCTCGGGAGATGACGCAGCGGGCAAGAAGGAAGAAGGAGGAGACCACCCGGCAGCGTCGACACCACCTCGGCAACGCATGAGTAAGACCCCAAGGATGGCAAGATCAAAAGATGTCCACGGTGTATAGGATCTAGCGAGATCAACTTGTACTTTGTCAAATATTTTCGTACCCTCACCTTCTCTCTCTTAGGCTTAGCTTTCTTGACCCTCAAGTTCTCTTGTTTTTGTCCTCCTTGAGCTATAAAAGGGAAAAGGCAGGCGACGGGGCCAAGGGATCCGATCCCAAAAACTCTCGGGACCTCTATTATAACTCTTGTTCATCATCATACCGGACGTAGGCCTATTATCCTTCGGAAAGGCTGAACCAAGTATAACTCTCTCGTGTCTTGTTTCTTGGCTCATCTCTAAGTTCGAGTCGACCATTCGATCTAGTGGAGAGTAGCTTCCCTACCACTCTCTTTTCACCTCTTTGTGGACCCCCTTGAAGGACTGCCGACCCATGCCATCGACACATACAGATATAGTTGAATGTTTCTACCTCTTGTTTGGTGTAAGTAACCTTGTATTTTTCATTGTCCGTCACTTGATCCTCTAACTCCTCAAAGTTGATTAGCAATTTAGTATAGAACTTTTTCAGGTACTCCGGCAGAATAGAAATAGCGCTCTTGTCCCATCTGCATTAGTTTTGCATGAGAATTAGCCATGTTAGGATACATTATTTGTCATTATGTTCCATCCATTCTTTCTTTCTTATGAATTAAAACATTGACACAAACTCCATAGCATACATTTAATCATTATCTTTTCTAATCATACATCGTCCATACCTAAAGGTATTTAAAATATAACTATATATTTTTCATGACAAATCTAATACTCCCAATTTCTAAATATAAGTTGTTTGAACACTCCTAGAAGTTGTTTTAGGACTTCTAGGAGCTTTTTCATATTCTCTTACCTTGTCAATTCTCTATGAAATAAATGACTCTTTCTTTTCCGATGGGGAATATATGAAGTGCAAAAAAGTAATTTGAATTATTTTTCTTAGTTCTTGGGCTCAAGTCTAAAACGACTATAGAGTAATGTCAATTTGATATACTCCGTATCAAATTTGGATATCTTATTTCGAAATATTTGTAGGTTAAGATGTTACTGTTTGTCTTCATGTCGCTTATCAATCATAAGATGTGTTATCTATTTTAGAATGGATGGAGTGTGTATCAAGTAAAGTACCCATACACAATAAAACAAACTGAACTAATCCAACCTTTGTATGGCTGTGTTTAGCTGCCGGCATTCCTCGATGGTGGCATGAGCATCATACGTATCATCCATCACAGTATCCAGTGCAATTAATTTAGCAACAAACATTCTCGTGAATGCAAAACCTTCTTCATAGAACATCATGTAGGACCAAGCGTACGCCTCTACCATACGATCCCTAACATAACTTAGCTCCATATATCCATAAAGATCTTTCCACCATCTGAAAATTAATTATTTCAAAAGTGTGATAAGACCATTAATTATATGCACAGTTAAGGAGCTAAGTTTTCTTTTAACGGCTAGCTTGTGGGTATTGGATGTGATAAGACCAAAATAATGGATGTGTATTTACTCGAAATAAAATTGAACTCTAAAATGACAGATATTTAAAAAAACAGAGAGTATATATGATAGCATGCATTACTACGGACAATTCATCCTATCAAGTATAATTTTTTGCACATAATAATTTAGTTATTATTTGCACATAATAATTTATTTGCAAAAACGCATTGACTATTAATTTATTTGCACATAATATTTTTTTATTTAGTTCATTTTATTATTATCAAAAAAACCTATTAGTTATATTTTTAGATAATGGATAAACTAGCCGTTTTATCTACGATGCACAAAGCTGCTTATCATTTATCCGGTGGACAATTATCAAAGAGCTCGATAGACAGGCATACTCAGAAATTGCTTTGAGTTCCTTCAAGTGGATATGTTGCAGGAGGTTAAAATCCAGCTTCGCCAGAGCAAGAAGAATTGGGATATTTCCTTCCTCTTGTTCATACTCCAACATGTAGCAAATAGTCTCTACTCTCTTGAAAGTCCTTGGCAGTGGTAACCAAAGTGCGCGCTTGACTTGCTCAGCTAAAGGATGGTTGAGAACACTGTCTTGACTCATCAATTCAAGGTGTTCTCGTGCGAATGAGATTGCTTCTTCAAGTTCTGGCTCACCATGAACGAGGAGGTGAGCCGCGTTGTATAAACTTAGTAGCCCCTTTGGGTCATTCGCTATCTCATTTCGAAACCTGCCATCATCTCCCTTAAATTTATTGAATGCATCTGCATGACAAAAATATTTGTCATTGATCGCAATAAGGCTGGATTATTCGATTCATAACATGATTAGTTTTTCCACTTAAATTTAAGTTGCTTTTTGCTGTACCCGACATCAACTTAGAACATTCCCGTGTGTTTGAACATTTTCTGTGTTTTGTTATTTTGTATGTGCTGTTTGTTTTAGACCGACAAATAAATACAATTATGCCGTAAACAAACAAAAGTAAGGTTCAGCAAATCTTGAAGATATAAATTCTTAATCTCGGAATAATAAACTATTAATCCATATAGATGGATAGATGCATTTGCATACCTGGAGATACCCAAAACCCATGCTCCCTAAGCAAGCGAAATCGAAGAGCAATCTCGTAGAGGCTAGAGCTTCTGAATTCACTGCCGTGGATACTCGTTAGAGCATCATCTATCTCCTCTTGGAAGAGGTGATCGATTCCGAGATGTTGGATGGAATCCACTAAGTTCATCCTCGCCAACACGTCGTTGCAGGTCCCAAACAGCGTCCGGATGTCCCCTGTCAGCTTCTCTGCCTTCTCCTGCATCCATCTCTCTAATCCTTGCTAGAAATTGAGCATGGATCCATTGAATCCACTGACTAGTTAGCATGGCATTAATCAAAATGCTGAAGGTTATGTGTACATATAGGAATGAACAGTTGTGATGCCTGCAATGGTTGTTGTCCGTAGTTGATAAAGAAGTCGCCCCACACCGAGGGCTCAAAGCCGAGTTCCTCCTCGAGGGTAGTAGTATCACTCGACGCCATAATATGGAGTATATGTGTTTATGTATTTATGTAGGGACAATGCGTACCAGTAAATCTCAGCAATTGGCTTGATGTACTTTATGAATGCGAATGTATAGCATCATGCCGTTATATATAGACCAACCATAACATGACACACTTCCTCCAAGTTGATAGTACTTGTTTTTCTGCACAAAGACATAGTGTTTTAAAAAATAAGTTTGACCATTATTTTCTATTATAACATATATAGAAATATCATCAAATATATAATTCTATTGAAGTGTTTTTTAAGATTAATATGTACATATGGTCTCTATATTTCTAAAATAAATATTTGGAAACTTTATAGTAGTTGCGTACCCTAAAATGTTATGTACTCCATCTGTACAAAATTGTTCAGTTTTGAAATGATATACTAAAAGGTTTAGTGCATTTTTTAGAAAAACTACAAAATTTAATGTAAATATGCAACGATAGTAAAATATTATGATAAAAAATTAAGCATGTTTATCTTGAACGAATGCATGATATCTAAAATTTATACTATATGTTTTGATATATTCGAACTAGTATTACCAGAAGAAACCTTTAAAGAAACACTTTCACTTTTTTTATCTCTGGAGTTGGATGGTTTAGAGGCTCCACCTAGAAATATTACGAATGGTTTTGAGATATTTAAGTGATAGGTGAAAAGTATATTGTGGAGAGGTTTTTAGACCATGAAATTCTAATTTTCCAGATTTCCAAAGATACATTTTTATATATTACTAGAAGCAGTTTTACTCTAATGACTCAAGCGTTCTGATCCATAGTACTAAATATTTTAAATATTTTTAATATGATTATAGTTTGTTATATTTTTTTTAAAAAGTGATCAAGATGAGCCTCAAGCTAGATCGGCTGATTAGTCAGAGGATAAGTTGTCAAGACAGAAGAGGAACCAACGTTGCTGGTACACCGACACCGACATGAATCAACAGCTATCCATATAAACAACTACGTTCTACCAATCTCAAATGGACCACGTACCACATGCATGTAACTTTGACGGAGGTACACTGTTTGGACCGGTATCAGATTGTTCACGACACTGACAAAGACTTCAATTCATTAGTTTGATCATTACTTATCCACAAGATCAGCAAGATCCAATAAGATTCTCTGTCGAGAACGGCCAAAATTAAAACCAGCAAGATCTTATAGAACATGTATGTATACTTAGAAAAGATAAGTAAGAACTGAACCCAGGCTAATCCTTGAACTTATTAATTAAAATTTAAAAGGAAAAAGCCTATTATTTATTTTTAAAAAAAGTAAGAAAAGCACCTAACCTGGATCAGTAATTTTTTCAAACCAGTGAATTTATAATGTCATGGATCCAATTAACCCAAAGAAAAAAATGAGGAGGACATGTCCGATGAAAACGATCTAAGTGTTAGAAACTTGTAAAAATCATATCTAAAAGTTTTATAAATTCATAAAATTACTAAAGATAAAGATAAGTATAGATATAAAATATATTCTCATCAAACCTCAATTTCAAACTCAACTTTATTTGGGTGTAAAAACAAATTTTAGGTAAACAATAACATGACACTATTCACTTGAAATTTTTTATTTTTTTCTCTCAAATGAAGTTGACTTTGGACTTGAGATTTTGGTGAGAATGTATTTCATATCTACATCTATCTCTATAGATATGATTTTTATAAGTTTCTAACATTTACGTTTTCATATGATATTTTTCCATGAGTTCGAAGCCTCCCAACGGTTCGCATTTTTAGAGCAACTCCAAAAGGTGTTAATCTTACCGTCAATACCTTATTTAGGGAGAAAACAAAAAAAGGTTTCCAACAGTTCCCAAAACTCCCTAAAAGATTAGCGACGCCAAAAAAACATCCCCACCGCACATATATTAGCGACGCCAAACCTTTCCCAATCCTCTCCCGACCTCCTTCCCCGGTGCCTTCCGCGTTTTTCAATTTTCCCCGTCCCGAGCACCTTCGCACCTCCCGCATCGGCGCCACATGCCTCCGCATTGGCCGCATCCCCGCACCGCCGCCCGTCGATGCCGCCACCGCGCACCGCCCGCTCTCCGCCACGCGCCCCGCAGCGGCCGTCTCGATGAGCTTCCGTCACCGCCACCATGCGTCCCCGCACCGACCGCCCTTAACACGCCCCATCACCGGCCGCTCGTCGACGCTGTTACCGCTGCACCGTTCGCTCTCCGCCGCCAAGCGCCCCGCACCGGCCACCCCGACGCGCCCCGCATGCCCGCGCCGCACCGGTCGCCCATCAACGCCGTCACCGCTGCTCCGTTCGCTCTCCACCTAATTTTGATGAAGGTAGGTGACGTGAGGAGGTGGACTGGGCCTAATTTTGATGATGTGGCATGTTTTGAATTATTGGGAAATAATATTTAGCGTTATATTTGTGGAATGATATGCTTTTTGAGAAAAATATTTAGTATAGCTCCCAATATCTCTTTTTAGGAAAGAAATTTTTAGCAATCTTTTGGAGTTGCTCTTACCTCACGCATATCGCTGATTTATCTCGCATGTTTAACCGCACCACATGGTCCAATCAGCCGGCTTAGAGCAACTCCAAGGATTATGTATAAAAATTCCCAATAACCATTGTTTAGATAGCTTCTTTAAAAGTTGATTATCTATATTAGGTGGTATTCTTCAAGAGGTTCACAAAAATTAATTCCCAAAAATTTAAACTATGGGCCTTCATCCCTATTGGGCCGGGCCAACCTGGTAAAGTATCATGCATGTGTTGGGCTATTGGTAATTCACAAAGAATGAGGTTGTAGGCCCATGACAAGAATTTGTCTCGCGCTACTTGGTCAAGTGATGTAGTTGCCGTCGGCTACATGCACCAACAGCAAAGGCATGTATTGAATTGATGAGATCTTGCCGACAGCATGCATCCATATTGGGTTGTAGGCCATGACCGAATCAACTATTGATCGACCAAACAAACTCTATCATGTGGCATTCTTGTAGCATGCGCTATTAGTATGATAGAGTTTGTTTTCTTTCTAAACTAATGCATGCTCTATTGGTATGATTCATGCGCTATTGGTAGTTGCCGCCGGCGACGTCCACCAACAGAAAGGCTCCGCCGCCGGCGTTGTCACCCGGCGACATCCACCCACACATACGGCCACGCGTTGCGGTCGACGCCGGCACTAGTTCATGTACGTGATGTCGTTGTTAATTTTTGGGATTCAATTTTTCATCTATCGCATCGTGTTAATCATTGTTTTTCAATTAATTCATGTTTGAAGGTACCCGTATCTTGCATGCTATAAACTAATATACGATGAACAACAGTCAATTTTTCTTTGAGGAGTTGTTGGATTCATCATCATCGGATGATGATATAGATTTTCTGATGTGTCATGTATTTGAAGATGACGATGAAATTCAGAAGCATGGTGGTTCTATTATGGGTCATAATGTAATTAATCATGGTAGAGAAGGTGGTCATTTTAGATTATACGAGGACTACTTCTCCAATAATCCGACGTACGGTCCAAGTTATTTTAGGTGCAGGTCTGAAAATAACTTTAGTGAACCGCTAAAATATTATATTATTATAGTTGTTTACTATGTGTAGTAATTATTTGTATTTTCATCGTATAGGTTTTGAATGAGTCGACCTTTATTTCTGCGCAATGCAAGCTGTACATGACCATGATTCATATTTTGTTCAAAAGAGAGATGCGGCTGGAAAACTCGGACTTAGTGGGCTTCAAAAGGTTACTACGGCTCTAAGAATACTTGCATATGGTGTACTGCGACTCGACCGATGAGTACATCAGAATTGGAGAAAGCACGACCCTTGAGAGTTTACGTAATTTTGTAAAAGCAAGTAGTTGAGATTTTTGGGGAAGAATATTTGAGGTCACCAAACCAGTGATGTTTCTCGTTACTTGAGATGAATGAGAAAAGAGGTTTTCTGGAATGTTAGGCTCCATAGATTGTATGCCTTTGGAATTGGAAGAATTGTCCTACGGGATGGCATGGTCGTTCATAGGACATTTCCACAAACCTACACTTATACTTGAAGCTGTAGCATCACAAGATTTGTGGATATGGCATGCGTTCTTTGGTTTACCGGCTCTCACAATGACACCAACGTGCTTCAACGTTCTCCTTTATTTGCTAGGCTAGCGAAGGACAAGCACCCGAGGTAAATTACACTATTAATGGACATGAGTACACGATGGGATACTACCTCGCGGATGGTATATATCCTCCATGGGCGGCCTTTGTAAAGACAATTCCAATGCCTCAAGGAAATAAGAAGAAGCATTTCGCCGAACAACAAGAAACGGCAAGGAAGGACGTGGAACGTGCTTTTGGAGTTTTGCAATCTAGATTTGCTATTGTGTGCGGTCCAGTTCGATTATGGGATCAAGTCACACTCAGCTATATAATGAAATCATGTGTCATAATGCATAACATGATTGTTGAGGATGAGCAACATGATGCGACGACTTAAATTTCTATGGAGTTGAAGAACCAAAGTGGATGTTTCTCACGAGAACATTCAGGGGTTAAACGATTTTATTTTGAACCACCGAGAGGATAAAGGATAAAGAAGTGCACAATCAACTCCAGGAACGACTTAGTGGAGCACCTTTGGCGGCGCTTTGGAGAGTAATTTATTAGTTGTCATAAATTTGTAGACAAATTTAATTTTATTGCACTTTCATGCATTACATAGAAGTTTGGGCTATATGTAATAAAATAGAACTAGTACTTTGAAACTAACTTTATATTTCTCAGAAATAAGAAAATACTAGTAGAAGTATTAATCCTCTATCACCCAATGAATCTTCATACTAGATTGTGTGCATATAAGAGATGATTGTTTTCTCATCAAAACCTGTGTGCACTAGAAATAATCCATAATAAACTATAGCTACTAGCAAGGTCCATCAACCTTCATGCATATATATCTTATCCACTCAGGAATAATAAACTATATTGGAATGAAAAACTAAGCAATTTGGAAGCCCTCCTGTACAATAAAATAAATTGAGTTCGATAAATAAAAATACCATAATTTTACAAAGCAAGTAAGAAACCCCCAATAAAAATTCAGTCTTGATAAATTAGTAAAAGAATATCTTCATATGTGCCACATAAAATCCTCCAAGAACAAAAAGAGAACAAACTAGTATGGAAGATAACCCTAGTCTTCGTCTATCTCTTCTCTTGATTCTGCGTACTTCGACTTCCACCTAAAGAAAAATCATATGAAGAAAATAAACTAAAATGATTCAGGGCAGATTTTATCAATTCATCATGGTAAAAAGTAAAGGCATGCAACATTAGCCGAAAAGATGTAGAGTACAATGATGCCCAATACTTAGCAATTTTGTCATATGTAATAAAGTAAACTACTTTATCCAGATCCAGGAGAATTTTGGAGTGAACTTTGATTTTTTAAACACACTTATATTTTAAAGAGAGAACAAAAAGGCTGATAATTGCTAAAGGAACAAGTATCTAATTACTCTTTTATTTCTTGGTCCCCATGATTATTCAAGAATCGGCTTTCGTACAATGATACAACTTTTGGTATTTCCACACTTCACTTTCCTTCATTCTAATCAACTATCACTACAAGTGGGAGCTAACTACACATAGCTTTCATTCTTTTTTCTGAAGTTTAAATAATGTTTACTTTTCTAAAAATTTCAATGTATTGATATCATCATCAAATCCATATGACATGCCCCAAACTAAGGTAAGTTCCATACTTTTCATGTATACAATGCTTACAAGTAACAAAGCAATGTTGCCTCAGCAACTTCAGATATATATATGCTTCATTCTCCTGTCTCTGAAGTTCGGAATATCTATATCTCTCTGGTGGTGTCATTGCAATATCACTCTGCAATGTATCGCTATGAGGAACTACTTCGATGAAGGTTAGCATGTTATCATCGAAATAAAGAAAGGAAAAAAACAAAGAAGAATAAAGAAAATACGCATGGACACATATGACTGTTGCAATCAAGAGAAGTGTAGTCATCTTGTCATCACTCTCCATGTAATCAATATTAGACAACAGTAGGGTAGAGCTTATTAGCTTACTAAACAGTCCTTAAGAAGGAGCAATGTGAGTTCTAAATACATGCCTCAACTAGAAGTATGCAAAAATAAAAAGTGAAAAGAGTACCTGCAAAGGGAATAAACTGGTCATGCTCCACGCAAACGACGTTCCAAGATTTCATCCTGAAGACTCTTGTAGAACTTCTGTCTAGCCTCATCATGGAGCTAGTGTCTGTATTCATTATCCTCTCTTCTTCTAGCATTTTGTTGACAATCGGGCATCTCTTTTTATCGCAACCTTCTCACGTTCTATCGCTTGGTCACCCCTTTGTATCGCCATCATCTCGTGTTGTATTCTTAAGAATTCTTGGACCCTTGCCTCCTTGATCTCTTGTTTCTTCGAATCGGACTCATCCTTCTTCTCCCAATACCTATCCACACCTGTTTATACCTTTCACTTGTTTCAACTTATATTTCTCATGCTTCCGCCTCGAGGCCTTTCCACATTGTATTCGGTGAAGTTGGATCAACCGCATCCGTAGGAGTAGCATCAACAGGCAATTGCTCAGTAGGAGTTGCTATACCACATGTCTTCGCTTCTTGTTGCTATTTTTGGTCTCCCCATTACCATTTCGTCACACCATTTTTGGTGATGACGAAGGAGATTCCAAAGCAATGCGAAGCATGAACGCCTTTTCTTCTTATCTTCCACCTTGTACATTGTGCGTGCTTGCATAATCTGTTCAAAAAATTCATCCGGTTAAAAATTGGGAATGCCACATACAAAGTGTTGTAAGTTCAAGGTTATACTATAAACAAACCTTGTCCCGTTCGCAACACCGCTTGGTTTCTCCTCTCAATCCGGCTTAGGTATCCGAGAACTGTTCACACTTTCTTGGATGAATGACCATCGGTTAGTGAGGGAGCCTTCCATGCGATCCGAGACAAATTCCTTGTTCGAGTGATAGTAACGGTGATCCTCTCCCGCATGTGTCTTTTGATTGATCAGCACCACGACGCATCAATGCTAACATTTGGCCATGCGGATACCAAAAGCTTATCCTCTTCCTCACTAAAGTTTTTAGACCTTTTCGGTTAGGCCTTTTGAGGACGAAATATTTTCTTGTCCTCCCGGCTGCACCGTTTGTGGACTCGCCTCTTCATTTTCCGATTGTGTCTTGCATCATCATCGTGTAATATCCATGACCATCTTCGATGCTTGACACACATGCATCTGGTTGGTTTTGGAACTAAGAAATATTAAAAAGAGTATAGAACAAAAGTAGTCAACATATAGTTGGTTTTGGAACTAAGAAATTATTTTAACGTAACAACAAGAGAGAATCAAGAGCAAGTGTCCAGCCAAGAAAGTGAATACAAAAATCAAGTCTTATTATACAAGAACATTGAGAGAATCAAGAGCCATGTCCAGCCAATCATATTAGGTAACATTATTAGGAAAGTGAAATCTATTAATTATATCTTCAAAAGTAGAGTTCATGGCTTCATGTCTATGGACTTATTCTACAATTGGAGAAAAGTACATTGCATTATAAATATTATGTTTCTATGCTAATCATAACATTTGCACTAGTGCTTAATTCATAACGAGATGCGCAACAAGCATGAAATAATCCATCAATGAAGCCCTCCAAGATTCTTATAGTTGGGAGGCTTGGATCTCAAATTTAATGGAGCATCTTGTATAGCAATATCATAGAAGAACAAATGCATTAGACTCGTTTTCTTTCTATTCTTTTTCTGTATAAGCCTAACCAAACTAGCTTCATAAAAAAATACCTTAACTCACCTAACAAGAATTAATCATGCAACTTTGTTTTAACGACGAAAACCTTGAGCATACAATCTGCAGTTGTTTTGCATAACAGCTTATGAACAAAAATGTCAGGTGGTGCATGGACACATTCAACACGCTTGCATCGAAGAATGATGAAATTGAGAAGCTGATTCATCACAAAAGCCTGCATATGTTAGTGTCGCGAGTGCAAAAGAATGATGTAAAAGCATGCATTTAGTGTCCTGCATTGCTTTGTATGCCTTTCGTTCTTTTGCAAGAGCAAGTCAAACTGGATAACACTCCAAGTGTCATGCATTGCTTTGTATGCCTTCCATTTTTCTTGCTTTAAAAATTATAATTAATTTTCATCAAAGAGAAAAGTGTTGGGTCTGTTCTCAATTGTATCAATCGATGCATATGCATCAGAAGAAGCATCGGACTTCGTTATTTTCACACTAATCAACTATTTACCGCTCCGAAATGAGCTGCGATTGTATTGTTCCAATTATCTAAGTTAGTGAATGAAAAATCAAAAGGAACAATGATATATATTATAATCTGATGTGTCATTGGTCAAAAAATAAAAGTTAATCACAACCGTGTTTCACCTAATAATTTTCTTCTTCACGGGAGCAATCCCTCAAATTGTAGCCAACACAAAAGAAGATTACTTCAACAAAATTCTCCATCAATTAAGGATCTCAAGAGATTTATGGTATGACAAAATAAAGTAACTTTGTGAATAAGAAATTACAAAACACATCACTATTGTTGATCAATGCATCCTCCCGAGAGTTGTTGCTTCCATTTCCCCAACCCAAGATCCTTCCCGCGAGCCGAGGTTGAAGCCGTGAACCATGCCGGTGAAGAACGATGGAGGTGGAGCCGAGGTGAAGCACGGTGGAGGTGGAGCCGCCGGTATAGAGGTGAAGGGCGCCGTCGTTGTTGGGTTGAAGATCGCCGCGGTCTTGGGGTGGCGGGCGCCGTGTGTCTTGAGGCGGCCGGCGCGGAGGTCTTGGTGCTTGCTCTGCTGCGAGTCTTGGGCTGCCGATGTCGCAAATCTTGGGGCCGTCGGAGGTGCCATGTTGGGTTCGGTAGCGGGGGAAGGCATTGCGGCGCGTCGTGGCGTGGAGGCAACGACGGATGGCGTGCGGCGGCGGCGGCAAGGGGGATGGCGGTGGCGACGGCCGGGGAGGAGGATGGCATCGCGGCGGTGGATGGAGTGGAGGCGGTGGTGGCGGGGGCGGATGGCGCCGAGTCGACCGGGGGAAGGGATGGCGTCGCGGCGGCGGATGGAGTGGAGCGGCGGCGGGGATGGCGTGCGGCGGCGGAGATATTTGAGGCGCGGGAGATGGCGCGCGTCGGGGATTTCATCACGGTAGGTGATGGCGTGGCGCGGCGGCATCGCCGTGTGGGGATGGCGTCGCGGCGACGGATGGAGTGGAGGCGGCGGCGGGGGATGGCGTGGCGGCGGCGCAGAGAGATTTGAGCCGCGGGATTTCGTCGGGCGTGGGGGCGTGGCGGTGGCGGTGTTGGGGGGGGAGGCGTGGCAGTGGCGGATGGAGGGGAGGCGGCGGGGAAGGCGTGGAGGTGGCGGCGGCGGAGAGGTTTGAGGCGCGGGAGATGGGAAAAGCTTTCGCGGCAACCAAAAAATTACGCGCGAGAAGAATAGCTATTCACGAGCGCTTGGCTACAAGAAGCCAGTGTAAAAACGGGTTACAAAATCATTAAAAATACAAAGACATATAAACAATCTGTTGGAGGATATTTTTTATATCAAATTTTAATTTTTGAGATTGATAAGATGATCCCTTGGAGTTGCTCTTAAGATCGATTGATAGATAGAGATAGTTTCCTCCACATGGACATGTGGCAGATTTTTGGAGGGGGCATTGCTAAATTTAGAGAGCACCACGTGGCCCAATAGGAAGCTAGATTTTGGTCCGTGAAATCGGTTTTAGACATAGGAGGGCATGAATGTACGGATTGATACCTTCTGATCGAAGACAAAAAGAGAAGGAAAAGCAACTGCATTGGGTCCAAATTCCTGAACTCGTCACCATGCATGCATGGGAGACTAGTCGCTTGTGTCGCTGTAGCTCTTGCAAGACATTGATGGAAACGTCGAGAAGGACTCCAACCAGCCGGAGGAATTAAAGGTAGTAGGGATGACAAAGTCGTCCGACTTCCGACTTGGATTCAAAATGGATGTGTCCGATTTACATATCCTAGTAGGAAAAAAATGGTTTCAGGAATGCTTGCGTCGGTCAGAAACATCGCATCTGTGCAGAACAAGTCCAAATCAAACCTAGGCTACTTGTGTCTTGTGTTTATACATGCAGTTCGATTCGATATATATGAGAATTTTTTTCTGAAGTATGATGTATTATGTGAAATTCCGAATACGGGTGGTGAACACAAAAGATTGTGACAGTTGTTGTCCTTGCTGCAAGTGTGGGACAAGATCCAAATCTCAGTTGACGTGAGCCGACATGTATCTGCTACAAGAAATTAAGGTTAAATTTAAAATCTTATTTTCAAATTGAAATAATATGATCCCTGCATTTTCTTGCAACATGTGTAGGTGCATCAGTAGATATGTTCTGTTTTTATTCAATACGAAAATAAAAGTAAATTTCACAGAACATATGTATTTCGGTGTATGTAACACAAGACCTTGGCTTTTGCAATTTTTTTCAATGAACCAAAAAATAGTAAATCGAAGTAATTTTTGTATGAGTACCTCTGATAGGCTTTATCCAGGGGTTCCACACCGGTCGAACATCGCGGATTTTTGGAAAGACTGAACATCCAAGGGACACTACTCGAACTAACTTGATTCATTTGTCCTTGTATATGTGTTCCAGCGTGCATTGTTCAAGCCCAGACCACTCTCTGAAATTTCATGCTAGAAGAACTAGAGTCCCCCAGGCCCGTCCCTGGACACTTCTCACGTGCGAGCTGTGCAATGTGCAAAATTAGGGGCCTCAAAAATTATGTTTCGATTTGAATAGATCCGTTCCGATATATTTAGTATCTCCATATTCTGTTCTTTCAAATTTCACTCTTTTTGCTCCATTGAATCGGGTAGAACAAGCTGTGTTTTTCTCACCTCCAACAATTGTTCGAGGATGATCATAACTACATCAAAGAGAACCATATTTTCTGATTACGATGTGAACATATGTTATAGGCAATAAGGATTCCATTTTCCATTTAGTAAAATAATCTGAATCGTTGCAACGATCCTTCCAGTGGTACTTGTTGGCAACTTTTTTGGCAACAAGACAATTACGATCGGGACACCTAAACGTTTTGCGGTGATATAGAGTCGACAACCATCCCGATCTAGCCAAAAGACCAAATCAAGATGAGTTTTGTAGATTAAACTGGCTAGCGAAGCCGATTCGAGTAGAACGATGGATAAATATATGTTTCGTGGGCAAACGGAAGGTTTTAGGACAAGCCTACAAAGAGATGTAGCACTATCGCAGCGCGACGGCGATTCATTTACAGCGCAAATCGATAAAGATGGACGAACTAATATGAAAAATAAAAGAATGATTCAATTGGCTAAAAACTTGAAACTAGATTGATTCTTGTGTATTGTGTATGTATATTGCTAATTGAACCGTACTTAGCCCTTAAATAGGGGTTGGTCTTGCCTTCTACTGGCCCTACTCCATGTCCAATTCGGGATAGACACCTTAGGAAACCCGAAACATACCTTATGAAGCAAGAAAACCCAAGTAGTGATAAAAATCGACTCGGTCTCGGACGCGGTCGACCGCCACATGTCGCCGGTTTGACCGGCTCTTAGGCCCGGTCGACCGGCCCATACATAGCGGTTAGACCGGCCCTCTTGAGAAAACCGATGATTTTTCAAATATTGGCAATTCTCTCTATTTCAACCATAGGTGCCAATTTTGGGTGTAAACACATGTCCCCCTGTCTTTTTGATGAACATCGTGAATCCAAAAGCATAGAACATGTTTGACTCAGGGTGATATCTAACTACCGGTCATAAAAATAAAGGGTTACGCGGAGGCTACGCTAGCCGAAAACAAAAACTTTTCTACCGCGCAAACCAAGAACACTTGCAAGTAAGGGCCGATAGATCGTTACCGATTGGAGTATGCAGCGGAAATAGCCAATCAGACTATCCGATCTGGAACCGTGTTGGCCGATGACGCCGATTCCCGCAAGCCGACCTGATTCTCGGGGACCCGATTCACCAATCGCCCGATTCGCCGATGCCGCAGCCCGATCCGAGTCGTCCGACCGCGTTCTCGTCGCCGATCTGCCGCAGCCGCCTCGCTCCGATTGCAGCCGATTCGTAGCCAATCAACGGCGCGCAACGTAGCAGCGCTCTACCGGTATCCACACGTCCGGGAACGTAACGCCGAAGACCCGTGTGCTAGCACGCGATGCAAGGTTAGGGTTTGGCTCGAAAGTGGGGAGGGTTTCCGTGGAGATTGATCTCGGCGCAATGCAATTCAACCGATGTGCCGTAGCTCTCCACCCCACGCGCCCTTTATACGAGTTGGCCTACTGGGACTAGTGGCCGATCGGGACTCTATTTTGAATCGATCTCATCCTAATCTCATAGAGTTGGCCGCCCATATGTCGTAAGACCATAGGACTCTATACGATCGGATCCCTATCCGATCGAGCCGTATTCGAGTCCAACTCAAATGCCTCGTTCTTATCCCCTTAAGCGTGCGACCACCGTAGGTTCAGGTATACTTGGTTTCGACTATAGTCTAACTTAGCCGATCGTTGGCTCGAGTCTAACTCACCGACCTCTCAATAGCGGCGCCTAGCAGCACATATTGACACCATAGTATACAAGAATATAATATCTCGTTCGAACCTGTAATGTGTACACAAATCCCTTTGCCTCACGATACCAATTAAGCTATAGGCAAGATGTGTGCCATCCCTTCAATAGCTTAACCATTCACTCAAACCGTATTGGATTATCTCGTCTCGTAGATTGATTGGCCATGCATTTCCATAATCCATTACCTCGAGGGCCCAGAGATATCTCTCCAAAGGAGGGGTAAATTCCATCTTGATCACTCACATCCCACTCCATGTTTCATAGCAAACCCGAAGACTACTTTTATAACTACCCACACGGAATAGCGTTTGGTAGTCCCAAAGTAGGCTATTACACATGTTGGAATCCATGATGATCTCAGGTCTAAGGACTTTGTACCAACACTACCTAAGACCAACTAATGGCACATTAATTCCCGTAGTGTCTCATGGTGGGTCTATCCAATAATGTGTTCTCTAACACATGTGTCCATGTTTATTGATTTGACATCTCCATACCCATGATCTATTTAGAAATAGATTCATACGTATAGAATCTCATAAATAAGTCACGTACTTATTGATCAATACAAGATATCTATTTCATGGAACTGAATAACACTTTATTCATAAATACATAAACATTGATCATGATATCCAACATCTCCATGTTGCCTCTAGGGCATATCACTAACAATCTCCCACTTGCACTAGAGTCAATCATGTAAGTATCTAATACCCATTGCTCTTGTGTGCGCCTCATGTTTCGGCTGAGGGAGAGGTTTTGTCAGCGGATCGGCTATGTTGAGATCCGTGTGCACTTTGCATATCTTGACATCACCTCTGTCCACTATCTCGCGGATGAGATGATATCGCCGAAGTATGTGTTTGGACTTCTGATGTGACCTCGGCTCCTTGGCTTGCGCAATGGCTCCACTATTATCACAATAGAGAGACATTGGACCAGTTGCACTGGTCATCACACCCAGCTCAGAAACAAATTTCTTGATCCAAACAGCCTCCTTTGCAGCTTCCGAAGCAGCAATGTACTCGGCCTCCGTTGTAGAATCAGCAACAGTATCCTGCTTGGAACTCTTCCAGCTGACTGCGCCTCCGTTTAGGCAGAACACGAACCCAGATTGCGATCTATAATCATCCTTGTCCGTTTGGAAGCTAGCATCGGTGTAACCACTTACAACGAGCTCTTCTTCACCTCCATAGACTAGGAACACATCCTTAGTTCTTCTCAAGTATAAGGATATTCTTTACGGCATCCAGTGACCTTCACCGGATCTCGATGTATCTGCCGTAGCACTCAAAGCATACGAGACATCCGGACGTGTGCAAAGCATGGCATACATGATGGATCCAATTGCCGAAGTATATGGAACCATACCCATCTTATTCCGCTCATCATGTGTCCGAGGACACCGATTTTTGCTAAGATTAATGCCATGTGACATGGGCAAGAAACCTTTCTTGGAATCATGCATGTTGAACCTTTTCAACACCTTGTCAATGTATGTACTTTGGCTTAATCCAATTAGCCTCTTGGATCTATCTCTATAGATCCGAATGCCCAATATGTATGCTGCCTCCCCTAAGTCTTTCATGGAAAAACTATTTTTCAATGAAGACTTGACGGATTCTAGCATAGGGATATCATTTCCAATCAACAATATGTCATCCACATATAAGATTAGAAATACAATTGCGCTCCCACTCGACCCTTTTTTAAACACAGGCCTACTCTTCGTTTTTGATGAAACCAAACCCTTTGATTACTTCATCAAAACGAATATTCCAACTCCGATATGCTTGCTTCAATCCATAAATGGATTTCGTAGCTTGCATATCTTTTCAGCGATTGTGGATCGATAAAACCTTGAGGTTGTATCATGTATACATCCTCGCTTAGGTTTCCATTTAGGAAAGCGTTTTGACATCCATCGCCATATCTCATAATCGAAATATGCAGCAATCGCTAGGATAATCCGAATAGACTTAAGCGTTGCGACGGGCGAGAAGGTTTCATCATAATCAACACCTTGAATCTGTTTAAAACCTTTCGCCACCAATCGTGCCTTATAGATGTGAACATTTCCATCCATATCGGCATTTTTCTTAAAAACCCATTTACACTCAATGGTTTTGACACCATCGGTGGATCAACAAAGTTCCAAACTTGATTGTCGTACATGGATTCTATTTCGGATTTCATGGCTCTAAGCCACTTGTTGGAATCGGGTCCCACCATCGTTTTCTCATAGTTCTTAGGCTCATCGTTGTCCAACAATAATATATCATGTTGTTCCGCACCGTATACTTGTCGGGCGCATGACGTGATCTTTCGGACCTCCGTGGGCCTGGTGTATCTACAACCGGTGGCGCAACACTTTGCTCCTCCTGTTGTGGTTCCGTGGTCGCCTGAAACATTTTCTCGGTGTTTCTTGAACTTCTTCAAGATGCACCCTGCTCCCACTAACCCTTCTTGAAAGAAACTCTTTCACCAAAAAAACACCGTGTCGGGTGACAAACACTTTGCCTTGTTCCCGATTATAAAAGTAATATCCCTTGGTTTCCTTAGGATATCCCACAAAGAAGCACTTGTCGATTTGGGTGTGAGCTTGTCGTAAACGTTTTACATAAGCTTCGCATCCCCAAATTTTGAGAAAAGACAAACTAGGGGTTGCCCCTGTCCATTTCTCATATGGTGTCTTTTCAACCGACTTAGATGGAACACTATTTAGTGTGAGCGCACTGTTTCAAGAGCATATCCCGAAGGATAACGGAAGATCACTTTGGCTCATCATCGACCGCACCATGTCCAACAATGTGTGATTTCTCCGTTCGGACACTCGTTCCATTGTGGAGTTCTGGCGGAGTCAACGTGGAACAATTCCACAATCTTTCGATGATTACCAAACTCTTGGCTCAAGTATTTCCCTCCATGATCCGATCGTAGAAACTTGATTGTTTTCCCTAAATGATTCGTACTTCATTCTAGAATTCTTTGAACTTTTCAAAGGATTCGGACTTATGCCTCATTAAGTAGATATAACCATATCTACTAAAGTTATCGATAAAGGTAATGAAGTACGATAACCACCTCGGCCGTTGAGCTCATTGGTCCACATACATCGGTATGTACGAGTGTCAACAAGTCACTTGCTCTCTCGCGGTGTCCCGTGAAAGGTGCCTTTATCATCTTACCTAGTAAACAAGACTCACATGTCTCAAATGATTCAAAATCAAAAGAGTGAAGCAATCCATCCTTATGGAGCTTCTCCATGCGTTTCGATTTATATGGCCTAAGCGATAATGCCGGATAAACGTGGGGTTTGTATCATTAGAGAGTTGCCTTTCGTATTAATGTTATAGATGGGAGACGCTTCAAGATTCAAAACATATAATCCATTCACCAATGAAGCATGAAAATAGAACATATCTCTAAGATATATTGAACAACCATTGTCCACCGATCTAAAATCATATCCTTCCGCTTGCAAACATGAAGCGGAAATAACGTTTTGACATAGTGTTGGAACACAATAACAATTATTTAATTCCAAAACTAATCTTGAAGGTAGATGAAGTGGTACTGTGCGAGCGACAAGACGTAGCAATGCTTGCTCCATTGCCGACGCGCAGATTCACCTCGCCCTTCTTAAGCCTCTACTTCTTCTCATTCCCTGCAACGATTTGCAAATATGAGCTACTGATCCGGTATCAAATACCCAAGAGTCAGTAGGTGAAGTAGCAAGATTAATGTCTATAACATTAATACCTAAAGCAGAAGTCGTACTTTGCTTCTTTTTGAGATCCTCCATGTACTTCTTGCAGTTCCTTTTCCAGTGGCCTGTCTCCTTGCAATAGAAGCAAACGGCATCTGATGCCGCCGACCCCTTCTTGCCCTTCTTTGCATTAGAGGCACTCGCGATCTCATCGGGAGTTAACTTCCTCTTGGTGCAAAGTTTCTTGACAGGTGGTTTGCGCTTAGCCTTCTGCATCATCATCACATGATGACCGTTTTTCTGGATACTCTCCTCAGCCGTCTTTAGCATCCCATGCAATTCAGCCAAGGTCTTATCCATACTGTTCATGTGATAATTCAATATGAATGGCTCGAAGCTCGGAGGGAGCGACTGGAGAATCACATCAGTAGCCAACTCTTGGCTAAGAGGGAAACCTAGTTTCTCAAGACTCTCGATATAGCCAATCATCTTTATCACATGCGGACTGACGGGATTCCCCTCAACAAGCCTGCACGCAAACAAGGACTTTGAGGTGTTGAACCTCTCGGCCCGAGCTTGGTTCTCAAACATGCCACGCAGTCCCTGAATAATAGTGTGAGCATCGCTGCTCTCATATTGCTTCTGAAGCTCAGGGGACATTGTAGCAAGCATGAGACAGCTTATATCTAGGGCATCATTAGTGTGCTTCTCGTAAGCCCTCCGTGCAGTTGCAGTGGCATTATTAGGCAAATCCTCAGGATAGGGTACTTCAAGAACGTACTCCTTACGATCTTGCTTGAGAACAATTCTCAAGTTGCGATACCAATCCATAAAGTTTGTTCCGTTTAATTTTTTTCTCGAGAACAGATCGCAAATTGAAAGTCTTGGGTGTAGTATTAGCTGCCATTATTCTACAACGAAAAAGCAAAGTTTAGCACAATGTTTATGCTATGTCTATTGTTAAACAATTTAACATTAGACTCCCATTACGTATTTTACACCTTCCCTCTAGGTTACGTATGGGTCAAGATCCACATGTTAGTTAATTTCTAGTGAGCTTTGGCATCACCGCTAGAAAATTAATATCGGTAAGCAACTTCTTGCTAATCACATCTCTATGTGACTCTTGTTGTTGGTGTGGCATCTCCATGCCCCGGCCCCAACCTATGCCCCAAGGCCCAAAACTGTTTTGATAGCCTTGTTAAGTAAACTAAATGCTCTTTTGTATATGTCGGACATATACCCCCTCGTGTTATGATAGAGAATGGCACTCTGCTTTGGCAGACCCACCATTGACGAGCATAACGGTGACGGGTGCAACATTTGGAAGGGCATCATTACTACTTAATTTTGCGAGGGATGCTATCCTATCAAACAAACATATCACATATATGAAAGCAAGTAGAATAGCATATAATGAAATAGTATGGCCCCCTTCACATGGTGATCTCCATCTCCATGTCGGCGTAGAGGATCTCCATCTTCATCACCGTTCTTCCAAGTGCTGAATGCTTGATTTCTTCAAACTAAGCTACTACTATAGAAGCTCTAATTGAAGATTACATCGACTCGCAGGTCGTGAAAGAATATTACAAGCATTGCACGTATGAAAGAATATTACAGGGATTGCACATATGAAAGAATATTACATGCATCTCATACATACAATAGGGCCATACCATCTCAAAGCATTCTCTACAAAAACAAGTTAGGCGTAGAAATGTTTTCTACCTATCGCAGAGAAACGGCATCGAGACGACCTATGAAATCGCTTACGGAAACCATATTGGCATAATCATATTATGCCGTTCCGATACACTATCAAGGGAGATGGTTTGCGTAGGCGCGAGGCAGCCAACAAGGTCGGACTACGAGATAGCTTCGGTATAATCACATTATACCGTTCCGATACACTATCAAGGAACGCTATCTCAAACCCAACTCAAACCGTGTTCTATGGATATTGCTTCGACGTAATCACATTACGCCGTTCCGATACACTATCAAGGAACACAATTACCATCTACTCTCCTCTACGGATCCCATAAAACCGATTGATCTAATCAACCCATGTGCAAAACTTATTCCAGATCCAATCTAAAACCCGAACTAAGCAAGATTAGCTCGATACCACTGAAGGGTTACGCAAGGCTACGCTAGCCGAAAACAAAAACTTTTCTACCGCGCAAACCAGGAACACTTGCAAGTAAGGGCGATAGATCGTTACCGATTGGAGTATGCGGGGAAATAGCCAATCGGGACTATCGATCGGAACCGTGGCCGCCGATGACAGCCGATTCGCAAGCCGATAGCCGATTCTTGGGGACAGCCGATTCACCAATCGCCCGATTCACCGATGCCGCAGCCAATCCGAGTCGTCCGACCGCGTTCTCATCGCCGATCTGCGTAGTCGCCTCGCTCCGATTGCGGCCGATCGGCGCCCGATCAACAAGCGTGCAACGTAGTAGCGCTCATCGGTATCCACACGTCCGGGAACAGAACGCCGAACACCCGTGTGCTAGCACGCGATGCAAGGCTAGGGTTTAGCTCGAAAGTGGGGAGGGTTTCCGTGGAGATCGATCTAGGCGCAATGCAATTCAACTCATGTGCCGTAGCTCTCCACCCTCGCCCCTTTATATAGAGTTGGCCTACTGGGACTAGTGACCGATCAGGACTCTATTTTGAATCGGATCTCATCCGAATCTCATAGAGTTGGCCGCCCATACGTCGTAAGACCACACGACTCTATCCGATCGGATCCCTATCCGATCAAGCCGTATTCGAGTCCAACTCGAATGCCTGTTCTTATCCCCTTAAGCGTGCGACCACAGTAGGTTCAGGTATACTTGGTTTCAGCTATAGTCTAACTTAGCCGATCGTTGGCTCGAGTCCAACTCAGCCGACCTGTCAATAGCGGCGCCTAGCAGCACATATTGACACCATAGTATACAAGAATATAATATCGGCTCGAACCTGTAATGTGTACACAAATCCCTTTGCCTCACGATACCAATTAAGCTATAGGCAAGATGTGTGCCATCCCTTCAATAGCTTAACCATTCACTCGAACCGTATTGGATTATCGTCGTTGATTGACTCCTCAATCAACTTAGCATGGCCATGCATTTCCATAATCCATTACCTCGAGGGGCCCAGAGATATCTCTCCAAAGGAGGGGCAAATTCCATCTTGATCACTCACATCCCACTCCATGTTTCATAGCAAACCCGAAAACTACTTTTATAACTACCCGCATTCGGAATACCGTTTGGTAGTCCCAAAGTAGGCTACTACAAATGTTGGAATCCATGATGATCTCGGTCTAAGGACTTTGTACCAACACTACCCGAGACCAACTAATGACACATTAATTCTGTAGTGTCTCATGGTGGGTCTATCCAACAATGTGTTCTCTAACACATGTGTCCATGTTTATTGATTTGGCATCTCCATACCCATGATCTATTTAGAAATAGATTCATACATAAAGAGTCTCATAAATAAGTCACGTACTTATTGATCAACACAAGATGTCTATTTCATGGAACTGAATAACACTTTATTCATTTATACATAAACATTGACCATGATATCCAACATCTCCATGTTGCCTCTAGGGCATATCACTAACGAAATTCCTAAGCATTTTGCCAAACACTCGAGAAGTATTTCTTCGGTATTTACCAGCTCGTGAAAAGGTTCTCCTTGAAGTGTCTCCGAGAAAATACACATTCCCTCAAAGTTACCACTTATCGAATTCTTTAGATCAAGAACCCAAAGGCAAATTTGTTTTCCATACCAAATCTCCTACTTGGAACGTCTTTGCCTTCACCCTTTTGTTATATGCTTTAGCCACCCTCTTTTTGTCTTTCTCTATTTCTTACAAAGCCTTCAAACGTTTGTCGATCACCTCATCAAGATTATCTCCCATTAAGGTCTTGTTGTCTCAACCGACAAATCGTCTTGCTTTATATAACAAAGAGAGCCAAAATTCACCTCAACTGGTAAAACGACTTCTTGTTCATAGACCAACTCAAAAGGGGTTATCTTCTTTGGCACCATGTTTAGATATCCTATGTGCTCATAACGCCTCGAAAGCACTTCATGCCACCTCTTTGGATGTTCTTCAATCTTCTTCTTGACTAGTTTTAACAAAGTTTTATTACTCGAGTCAGCTTGTCCATTAGCTCGAGCGTAGTAAGGAGAAGAACTCAGCAATTTGATACCATAAGATTCGACAAAACTTTTCACTTTAACATGAAAGAAGCTCCCTGGTCTGTAGTTAATGTTTGAGGAAAAGAATACCGAATCTATGTATAATATGCTTCAAAATAAAGTCAATTACCTCCGTATGAGTCATATTCTTGAGCGGCATGGCTTTGGCCCACTTGGTAAAGTAATCCGTTGCCACTAGCACAAACCGATGCCCTTTCGATGACGAAGGATAAATTTGACTCGATGAAATTCAAAGCCCAACCTCGAAATGGCCATGGTTTAACAATAGGATTCAACACCGCAGCCAGGTGCCAATTGAACATCGCCGAACCGTTGACAAGCTTCACATCCTCTATAATATTTGAAACAATCATCAATCATCTTTGGCCAATATAATCCCGCTCTCCTAAGCAACCAATTTATTTTATGGGTTGATTGATGAGTTCCACAAATACCCTCATGTACTTCTCCCATAGCAACTTTAGATTGATCGTAATCTAGGAACTTTAATAGCACTCCATCTATATTTCGCGATATAAACCTCCATCAAGCAAAGTATATTTAAATGCTTGCCGCCGAATTTTGATCAACCTTAAGACTACGATCTTTCAAATATTGAATCAAAGTAATTTTCCGATCTTCTGTTGTTTCTAGGGCACAAACGTCCAAATTTAAAATTAATTCAGCCTCTGTATCGGATGAGTTGTGCCCCTCAACACCTTGTGTGAACCCGGTCGACCGGCCAACCAACGCCGATCGACCGGCTGACCACCCACGGTCGGACCGGAAGTAATGCTTGGTTAGACCGCCTTCCATCCACGGTCGACCGGTGGTGATGCACCGTTAGACCGCCCGCAATCTGTGTCTTCGCCAATTTCATCCAAAAATTATAATCAAGCACCGATTTTTCTAATATAAGAAATATCACTCTCTTGACACTATAACCGGATGCTTGCTGAGCCAAATCATTTGCTCTAAAATTTTCACTCCTAGCAATATGTTTAATAGCAAAATTATCGAAATTGGCAATAATATCCAAACATTGATCAAGTCACCAAACGCTTCCACATGTGTTGCTCCAATGATCTCCGTCACTTGTAAACCGAATAATAAAGCATTGTATTCGGCTTGATTATTTGTACAAAAATATTGTAGACGAACCGATGCTTTAAAACATTGATCACGGGCAAAATTAAAACTACACCTATACCTTGACCTTCTTTGCATGAAGAACCATCAAAATAAATCTTCCAAGGTGCAATACTAAGCAAGCGAGACCTCATCTTCATAAGCAATATCCACATGATGGTGTACTATAAAATCTACTATAATTTGGCATTCATAGATTTCAAGAGCTCATAAGCCAAATCATATTCAATCAATGCATACGCCCACTTGCAAATTCTCCCACTCGAATTGGCCTTTGCAACAGTGGAGTAGACAAATATTTCTTCAATCCTTCAAACGCCTCTTCTGCTGCCCCCAAGTAAAATCGGCTTCTTTTTCAAATGTAAGATAGGAACAAAAACTTTGATTTTACCTGCTAGGTTAGATATAAACCTCCTCAAGTAATTGACCTTTCCTAGCAACCTTTGAACTTCTCTTTTGCATGTCGACGCTTTTAAATCTTGAATCTTCTCAACCTTCTCGGGATCAATCCCAATCCCTCTCTCATGTACCATAAATCATAAGAACTTTTCCGCCGACACACTAAAAGCACATTTGAGTGGATTAATCTTCAAACCATGCGGTGTTAGTGATATGCCCTAGAGGCAACCTGGAGATGTTGGATATCACGTCAATGTTTATGTATAAATGAATAAAGTGTTATTCAGGTTCCATGAAATAGACATCTTGTATTGATCAATAAGTACGTGACTTATTTATGAGACTCTATATGTATGAATCTATTTCTAAATGATCCACGATCATATATCATATTATTGGAACTAATATGATTTTAAGATTGGCATGTTTATTGATTGATGATCATGTCTCATAGATCATGGGTATGGAGATACCAAATCAATAAACATGGACATATGTGTTAGAGAACACATTGTTGGATAGACCCACCATGAGACACTACAGGAATTAATGTGCCATTAGTTGGTCTTAGGTAGTGTTGGTACAAAGTCCTTAAGACTGAGATCACCATAGATTCCAACATGTGTAGTAGCCTACTTTGGGACTACCAAATGCTATTCCATAACTGGGTAGTTATAAAGATAGTTTTTGGGTTTGCTATGAAACATGGAGTGGGATGTGAGTGATCAAGATGGAATTTGCCCCTGCTTTGGAGAGATATCTCTGGGCCCCTCGAGGTAATGGATTATGGAAATGCATGGCCATGCTAAGTTGATTGAGGAGTCAATCAACGGACATAATCCAATACGGTTCGAGTGAATGGTTAAGCTATTGAAGGGATGGCACACATCTTGCCTATAGCTTAATTGGTATCGTGAGGCAAAGGGATTTGTGTATACATTACGAGGTTGAGCCGATTCTATATTCTTGTATACTATGGTGTCAATATGTCTTGCTAGGCGCCGCTGCTGACTGAGGTCGGTGAGTTGGACTCGAGCCGACGATCGGCTAAGTTAGACTATAGTCGAAACCAAGTATACCTGAACCTACGGGTCGCACGCTTAAGGGGATAAGAACAAGCATTCGAGTTGGACTCGAATACGGCTCGATCGGATAGAGATCCGATTGGATAGAGTCCTATGGTCTTACGACGTATGGGCGGCCAACTCTATAAGACACGGATGAGATCCGATTCAAAATAGAGTCTCGATCGGCCACTAGTCCCGGTAGGCCAACTCTATATAAAGGGCGAGGGTGGAGAGCTGCCATACATCGTGAATTGCATTGCGCCGAGATCAATCTCCACGGAAACCCTCACCACCTTCGAGCCAAACCCTAGCCTTGCATCGCGTGCTAGCACACGGGTGTTCGGCGTTCGTTCCGGACATGTGGATACCGGTAGAGGCGCCGCTACGTTGCGCGCGCTGTTGATCGGCTACGAATCGGCTACAATCGGAGCGAGGCGGCTAGCGGCGGATCGGCAACGAGAACGTGGTCGGCGACTCGGATCGGTTGCGGCATCGGCGAATCGGGCTGATTGGTGAATCGGTATCGGCTTGCGGGAATCGGCTGCTTGTTTCGGATCGGATAGTCTGATTGGCTATTTCAGCTTCATACTCCAATTGGTAACGATCTATCGGTCCTTACTTGCAAGTGTTCTGGTTTGCACGGTAAAAAGTTTTGTTTCGGCTAGCATAGCTTCCGCGTAACCCTTCAATTGGCGCATTCTCTCAAAAGCTAACCTCAAATTGGCTATATGACCATCCATGCCATCCGATTTGACAACAATATCATCAATGTAGATTTCTAAGATAGAACCTAGCAAATCATGGAAAATCAAGTTCATCGCCTTTTGATATGTTGCACCGGCATTTTTCAATCAAAACGTCATGACAACACACTCAAATAACTCGACAAATCCCGGACACTGAAAGCCGTCTTGTACATATCCTCTTTCGCCATAAAGATTTGATTGTAGCCGGTATTGCCATCCAAAAAGCTAATCATCTTATGGCTCGAAGCATCATTTATCAACATGTCGGCTATCGGCATAGGATATTCATCTTTAGGAGTAGCTTTATTCAAATCTCTAAAATCTACGCATACTCTAATCTTGCCACTCCTCTTCTTCTCCCTTTGGAACAATGTTGGACACCCACTCCGCATAACGACATAGCCAAATAAACCTCGCTCTCAATAATCGGTCTATCTCTTCTTTGACATGATCATATATGAGGGGTTAAAGCGAGGAGGTTGCTTATGAGGCCTAAATCCTGATTTTATAGGAAGCCAATGCTCAACAAGATCATGGCTAAGTCCCGGCATCTCATGGTACTCCCACGCAAAACAATCAATGTATTCTTTAAGCGGCTCGATTATTTTAACCTTATAATCGGCTTTCATGTTTTGTTTACAAAAGTCAGCCTTGGAATACTTCCATCTCATATGTCCACTTCTTCTAATGGATCGGCCGATGTAAACCCTTGACCAAGTTTCTCTACTTCGTCAAAATCTTCAATAGTTTCTCCAATATCGTTCTTTGTAGTGATATTCTTGCACCCCCTTTGCAACCACCCTAAATTGCCTTCTCTACTCATTATACAAAGTAATACCACCTAGCATGCTAAACTTGCTGGCTTTACTGAGAGATAGGTACAAAGCCATCTTTGCAAACACTAATAAAATCAAAGCTAGAGAGATCTAACCGATAAGCATTGCATATTCCCATGTTGCCACTCCATCGAAACATCGGCCATTGCAAGGTCGGCCGATGCATTTGCTTGAACAACTTCAACATCATTGTCGTCCCATTGAATCAAGCATTGGTGCAAAGTAGAAGGAACACAACAGTTGGCATGAATCCAACAACGCTCCAAAATAACACTATAATTACCTTGCACCTCGACGACGAAGAAAGCGGTAGACAACGTCTTGTTTCCCACTTTGTGAGCTCCACGGACGGGATTCCCCTGGCCTCCATCTATTCACCACTAAAGCGGTTGAGTAACATATTGGTTTTCTTCAATTCAGCTTCTTCACGACCCAACTTCTTAAATAGCGAATACGATATCGGGTTCACAACAGCACCTCCATCTACCGGCATCCTTGAGACCGGCTTCCCATCAATATGACATTTGAGATAAAGAGGCTTCATATGACGGTTAGACTCATCGGGCTTCTCGAAAACCGCATCTCTTGGACCTAATGAAAGTTGAGCAACCTCGGTCTTCTCCAATGCACGAACTCCATGAGCAACATGCACACCATGCGATGTCCATGCTTTCACTCGGTGATGACACCTCAGCCAGGTCGTTCACTTTCTTCCTTCTCCCCCTCCTCTCGAACAACCACGGCTCTTCAATCTTCAATGGTTTGGACCTCTCCTCCCTCATGGGCGGCGGCGTAACTCATCAAATCTTTTATCTCCCCATTCTTCGGCCTCCTTTTCTTTCAACTCACAAGCCTAAAGATATTGTAACCTTCTCCTTTGTGTAGTAGTCAAATCTAAATCCTTAGACATCACCTTGGCTTTTGCGTACCATGAAGTATATAATGCCCCCATTGTTCCTTCCCAAAGAAGAGAAAAACCCGAACCACTTCTAGAAGACTAGCGGTCGGACCAGCCAGTAACCGGTCGAGGCCGGTCTTATGCTTGCGGTCGACCGGTCGAGTACCCGATCGGACCTGTAGCCAGACCTTCGGTCGGACCGCGACGGGCATGGTCGGGCCCGGTTGTAGATCTTCGGTCGGACCGGCCGGTAGGCCCGGTCGACTACTCTCTACCGAGCGTGTTGACTTCGGTTTGATCACCAAAACCATCTTAGCTTTCTCCTCGGATGGTATCGGCATATCATGAGACCCTATCTTGATAATAACCACCTCTGAAGCCCTCTCTCCCTCCTTAATGCGCTTTTGCGCCTCTCTTTCTTCTTCAAACCGATTCCTCGGTGGAAATCGGCTTTCACTTGTGTAGACCCCCGTTTTTGTAACAGAATTAATCGTGTTCATAGTATCATTTTCCTAGATCGAGTAGTTTGGTACCCACAATTACATTACTAAATCATCAAGTGTGCATGATACATCAATCGCCTTACATGAATATTACAATATAGCGCTCGAAGGCATTGTCTAGAACATAGGATGAACAGTCCGGAATACAAACAAAAGCATAATGCGGATAAGACGGCAGAGATAAGGCAGCGGCACGCCATTGCCTGAGGTAACGACCCAGGAGTCTAAGACCTACTGCGCGCCATCGTCTTCCATACCCTCACGGTAGTATGTGTACGGATCTTTGGGGTCTTCATTGCCCACATCTGAATGTTTGTGTGTATAGCAAGGGTGAGTACCAACCGTACTCAGCAAGCCACCATAACAACGATGCGTATGATAGGGGATAATCAAGGTGTGGTTCTTTTGCATAAAGCCAATTTTGCAATTATTTTCACAAGCCTAAGACCTAAGAGCTGATCAAGTTTTAATTCCATAGTTCATTTAATCAATGATGGTTCTATCCACTATCCATGTGATCCCAAGGATAGCTTCCCGCCTTCCGGTCGTCATGATTTTCTAGGGTCTACCCCTTCTCGTCTTCTTAGAAGTTGATCTACCAGCACATAAAAATCATCATGCATGCCCATCCCATCATTTTTAAAATTTATAGTCCAGCCAAGCAAAAAACTTATCCCGCCGCTCCATATCCGCGAGCACGGCTATTCGAATAGATTGTTTTACTCACACCTTTGCGGTGGATATACACTTTACCCGTACTCCGTGACTTGCCCAACACATGAGCCAAAGTCCCAACACATGAGGCGTGTCACGACAAAGCCTTTCAATAACCTCACTTTGGTAGTACCCGCTCCATGAACTTGAGCCCTCATGCACTCTAGATGTACACGGTTTCTAGCGGTGAGAGGACTACGGCGCTCACGGGAAGGAAAAACTCATACATTCTTTAAGTAATAATTAAATCCAATTTCAGTTCATCATACACATGTAGGCCTTCCGCCCCATTCTCATACGTAAGAACCACTATGCGGGGATCTTGCCTCCGCTCGGCTATTTACTACGCTAGGTCTATACCCATTCGAGAAGTACGGTTGTATTGGCTCGCTTCATGTTTATATCATTGCTCGGTCCTTAATTGACCGGGGACGACACTTGCCTTTTCCGGAATCCACCCAAATCGTCCAACCGCCCCGAGTCTAAAACATTTATTTGTTTTAGTTTTTCATTGAAGAATCGTTTCATCATTGTCATGGCCATGTGGCGCTCATGTCTCCACATGCCGTACATCAACCATCTTCCCTAAGGTAGTTGCCCAAGCATATAGAATTTGATAAATATGATTGTGCATGAATCTAAAATAGCATGGGCTAAGCATTGTCGAAGAATGACTTCGAATGCACGATACCATAGGGTACAAAGAATAAACAAGTCTTCAATATCAAGGCGGGGCATATGACAAGTATGGGAGTTCATATGTGTATAGCATGCATATTTGATTTTAAACAAACATAATTTTGCAAAAAGGTTCAACATGCTCAAAGGTAGTGATGACTTGCCTTGCTCATAACCTTGTTGACTTGGGTCTTCAACGCACTCAAGTGCTCCTCGGACTCTAATAATGTGTGATCAAACCGATTGAATTCGATTAGAATTCAAATAAAATCACCAAAATGCCAAATAAAATCATAAAAGCGACTCCTAAAACTACTCTACTATTTTAGATGAATTAAGGTTTGAGTTTCGACGAAATCAGAGTTAAAACGAGTAAGTTATAATAGTTTGAAGTTTCGCGATTTTATCGATTTAATTAATTATGAGGTGACATTATTCCAAGTTAATCCACTTTAATTTTTAGAAATATTATGATCGACGATTAAAAATATAATACGGGAAAAGAAATAGTTAATTCAAATTTTATCTCCAAATTTTATCAAGAGCGGCAAACCCTAGGACTAAAATAATCGAATCCAAAAATAATTATTCCTAAGGCTCGACACTATTTAGAAGTTTAAATTCATTAAAATTCATATGCTAATTTCAATATTTAATAAAAAACTAAATTATAATTAAATTCCTAAGGTCCTAATTAAATAAATTATTTACGCGATAATTAATACTTTAGCTTTTAATTAATTCCAAAATTAAAAGTTTTATCTAAAGAAAAGAGGACATAAATTTTACTCAAAATTCCCCAAATATTTTTCCCAAAATTACTTTCTTATTTTATTTTTCTATTTCTTTCTTTTTTTTTCTTTTCTCTTTGTTTTCTTCTCTTCTTCTCTTTTCTTTTTCTTTTTCTTTTCTTTTCTCTCCCCTTTCTTCCTTCTTCTCTGTACCTCCCCTGCTTTCTTCCTTCCTCCCCTTCTCTCCTTCTCTCTTTGCTCGGCATGGCCAGCCGGTGAGCGGGCGTGCAAGGGCGGCGCGGCCTACGGAGAGGGAGAGGAGGGGCACTCACCTGCCCGGCGGCGAGGGCGCAGCGGCGGTGCTTCCGCGCTTGAGCCTCGGTGGGCGTGGGAAGAAGAGAGGAGATGGGAAGTGGGTGGGGGAATGGCATGGGGAGAGGAGAGTGATGGGGAATTTATAGGCGCCAGTGGGGAACGAACAGCGATGGCGACGGTGACGTGCGGCGCGGTGCACGAGGATGACGCGCGACGTGGGGTGACCGCGGCCGGGCGCGGCGGACTGCGCGGGTCGGCGCGTGGCCGGGGACAGGACGAGGAGAGCGTGGGCGGGGACAACGCACGCGCGTGACGATGGGGCCGGGTAGGCGCGCGGCGCGGCGCGTGCGCGCGGGCGGCGCGGTCGCGACGTGCGCGCGAGGCGGCGCGAGGGGTGCGCGCGCGCGCGGGCGAGAGAGGGTCTCGGGCGCGGCATCGAACACGTGACGATAGATGAAGCTGTGAAAATTTCTTTTCCCGATTTTTTGTTTTTAATTTTTCCTTTTGTGTTCCACCCATACTAAAATATAATTTGGCCCCAAATTTGAGTTTAATTTAATTTTAAATCTTTGCTCAACTTTATTATTATTATTTATATATATTTATATATTTTATTTCTTTATTTATAATTAAATAATTATTTTATATTTCCCAAAAATAAAGTCTTGATCCAAAAATAAATTTGTATCAACCTTAGCTTTTCCCAATTATATATTTTTATAATTTTTATTTCTAGTATTCATTTGCAATTTCTGTTTCTTTTAGGGTTTCGAAAACTTCTTGGCTTTTCGTCTTTTAAATAAATAATCTTTTATTTATAACATGCAACAAAACTCGTAAATAAGAGGCAAATAAATAAGACAAGATGAAACTATCCAAAAGTTTTTGTAAGCTCCAAATTTTATATTTCGAATTTTATGTCTTTGATTTTTTTAGGGTGTTACAACTTGCAGGGATATACGCTCACGTCTGATCTACTCTCCCGCCCATCCTCGATGAAATTGCATTGGAGGTATATGATTATACAATTGTGGAATTGCCCCCATGACATAAAACAAGGGAAAGGATATCATCGACGGCGGCATTGGGAAAGGCCCCCATGGCATGACTTGAGGATAATGCGAGGAACGGTGGCTCCACCGTCGTTGGTGAATGACCAAATCGCTCCCTAGGAGGTGATCTTGGTCTCTTGCCCTTGTTATGCTCCTTCTCCATGGTTCTCTTCTCATATTTGTTCAAGAGCATATCAAAAGAGACCTTCGGCTTCGGGGTTTTGAACTTGAAGCTTTACCTTCATTCTTCTTCCAAATGCTAACCTCGGATCCTTGGGCACAAGCATCTTGGGTCTAGACTCTCCAATCATAACCCCTTTCCCCTTAGCGAGATCCGACTTGTTTCGGCCAAATCAATACTTTTTGTCATTGAAGTTGTAGACCCCCATTTTCGGGACGGAATCATTCGTGTTCATAGTACCATTTCGGGACGGGAATACGATACTGAATTATCAGGTGCAAAGTGCACGAATAGTCTTACACCAAAAGGTATATTACAATAATAAGCCCGAAGGCAACACACATATAGGTCCTCATGGACCGGATACAACCAAATACGGAAAGTAGGTAAGGCGGCGGAGTGGAAGGCGGCGGCATGTCGATTGCCACATGCAACGATTGGGGACTAAGACCTAGTAGGCGCCTTCTTCTTCTTCGCCCCCGGCGGTAAGCATAGGGGTCTTCTAGTTCTTCGTTCCCACCATCGAAGGTTTGTGCGTATAGCAAGGATGAGTACACAACGTACTCGGCAAGCCAACACGGAAGTGATGCACATGATAGGGTCATTCAAAGGATGGCTGAGGTTTATTTGCGCAAACCCAATTTTCATAAATCATTTCACAAGCCTAACATCTAGCCAAGTTTTAGTTCCAAAGTATATTAAGTCGGCGACGGTTACGTCTACCATCCATCGTGATACCAAGGATGGTTTCCTGCCTCAAGTCGTCATGGTTTTACGGGGTATTTCCCCTTCTCTCGAGATAGAAAAGTTGGTTCCCGCACATAAATCATTATGCATACCCACCCATCATTTTAATCTTATGAGTCTACAGCCAGCGAAAGTCGTGTCACGTTGCTCATTAAGCGAGCACGGCTATTCGAATAGATTGATTTACTCACCCCTGCAGGTGGATGTACACTTTACCCGTACTCCGCAAGCGCCCATTGAATGAGCCTACATCCCTCTATATAGGACGGTCACGGCAAAGCCTTTCGATAACCTCACTTTGGCAGTGCCGCTCCATGAACTTAAGCCCTCATGCACTATAGCCATCATTTCCTAGAAGTGAGAGGAGTTAAGGCGTTCCGGGGGTAAGAGAAAGACTTGCTCCAACTTTGATCTTTCGACCTTCATGTTCTTTTCTTCATGTCTTCATTTCTTCATGTTGATCGCATTCCCGATCTCCTCGTCGAGTATCGACAGTGATACATCCCCCACCGGTAGGCCCTTAACTTCCGTCCAGGCACCCACCGAGTGGTGAGCCCCACAGGCCCTTACCTCAACGCCTACACCGAACCACTATGCGGGGATCCGCCTCCGCTCGGTTATTTACTCCGCTAGGTCTATACCCATTCGAAATACGGTTGTCTTGGCTCGCTCTTGGCCTATCTCATGGCTCGGTCCTTAATCGACCAAGGACGATACTTGCCTTTACCGGAATCCACCCAAATCCATCCATCCCGAGTCTAAAACATTGTTTTTTATTTTTGGTTTTCATAAAAACTCATTCCATCATGTTCAAGGCAATGTGACGCTCATGTCTCCAAATGTCATATCTCAACTACCTTCCCTAAGGTAGTTGCCCAAGCTTATATAGCTTTTGTAAAATTATGAGTATGCAAGATTCTAGTATAAGCATGACTAAGCATTTTATCGAAGGTTTCCTCGGTTATATCACATCGAGGGTTACAAATATTATATCTAAGGGTAAGCAATATCAAGGCATGGCATATCAAGCATAGGTATTTCGTGTATAGCATGCATGTTTGAAGTTTAAATCAACATCATTTCGCAAAGGGAGTGATGACTTGCCTTGCTTGCACACTTGTTGGTTGGGGTCTTCCGCATACTCAACGCCTTCCTCGGACGCTAATCGTACGTGCGAGAGAAAAGATTGAATTCGGTCAGAATTCAATAAAATCCAACAAAAGCCAAATAAAAATCATAAAGCACTTCCTAATGTTCTAAGGCGGTTTTAGATAATGTTAGGTTTGATAAATCTGAATTTGGAAATGAAAGGGAGTGAGAAAAGAGTTATAGTGTTTTGAAGTCCGGGATAACACCGAGTAAAAGTACATATAAACATAGGAGGACAATATCCAAATTGAAAATACTTTTGTGTCTTAGGCATACAAAAATCCCAGGACGCGGGCGGCTACATCGCGCGGAATCGGGCGACGATGGAGCAGGCGTGGCTACAACGCACGTGACGAGATGGCTCGCTGCGTGGCGTGGGCGGCGAGCACGGGGCACGGATGCGACGGAAAGCGTTGGCGCGGGCGCACGGCGTGCGCGGTGTGGCGGCTTGTCGGCACAAGGTGCGGCCGTCGAATCGGGCGACACGGGCATGCAAAATCGGTACATCACTAGATGGCGTGGCTACAATGGTGGCGAACGGCTGACTCGGCGTGGCACAACATAGGGCGTGCATGGCGCGTTGACGCGCGGCGCGCACGCGGTACGTGCGTTCGTATGATTTGAAGGGTTACGCGAAGCTACGCTAGCCGAAAACAAAAATTTTCTACCGCGCAAACCAGGAACACTTGCAAGTAAGGGCCGATAGATCGTTACCGATTGGAGTAGAGCGCTTGCGGAATAGCCAATCAGGGCAATCCGATCCGAAACGGTGTAGCCGATTCCCGGAGACAGCCGATTCGCCAATGAGCCGATTCGAGTAGTCCGGCCGCGTTCTCACGCCTCGCTCCGATGCGCCCGACCGTAGCCGATTCCACCACGCCCGATCGCTCCGATTGCGGCCGATCCGAAGCCGATCAACAGCGCGCAACGTAGCAAAGTGCCTCTACCGGTATCCACACGTCCGGGGACGTAACGCCGAACACCCGTGTGCTAGCACGCGATGCAATGCTAGGGTTTGGCTCGAAAGTGGGGAGGGTTTCCGTGGAGATTGATCTCGGCGACTTCGTTGCACGCGATGCAATTGACGTGTGGCGGCTCTCCACCCCTCCCTCCTTCATATAGAGTTGGCCGGCGGGACTAGTGGCCGATTAGGACTCTATTTTGAATCGGATCTCATCCGTATCTCATAGAGTTGGCCGCCCATACGTCGTAAGCCCATAGGACTTTATCCGATCGGATCCCTATCCGATCGAGCCGTATCCGAGTCCAACTCGAATATCTATTCTATCCCCTTAAGCGTGCGACCACAGCAGGTTCAGGTATACTCGGTTTCGGTTATAGTCTAACTTAGCCGATCGTCGGCTCGAGTCTAACTCAGCCGGCCGTCACTGACGGCGCCTAGCGGCACATATTGACACCATAGTATACAAGAATAATATCAGCTCGAACCTGTAATGTGTACACAAATCCCTTTGCCTCACGATACAGTTAAGCTATAGGCAAGATGTGTGCCATCCCTTCAATAGCTTAATCATTCACTCGAACCGTATTGGATTATACATGCGTTGATTGACTCCTCAATCAACTTAGCATGGCCATGCATTTCCATAATCCATTACCTCGAGGGGCCCAGAGATATCTCTCCAAAGGAGGGCAAATTTCATCTTGATCACTCACATCCCACTCCATGTTTCATAGCAAACCCGAAAACTACCTTTATAACTACCCGATTCGGAATAGCGTTTGGTAGTCCCAAAGAAGGCTACTACACATGTTGGAATCCATGGTGATCTCGGGTCTAAGGACTTTGTACCAACACTACACGAGATCAACTAATGGCACATTAATTCTGTAGTGTCTCATGGTGGGTCTATCCAACAATGTGTTCTCCAACACATATGTCCATGTTTATTGATTTGGTATCACCATACCCATGATCTATGAGACATGATCATCAATCAATAAACATGCGATCTTAAAATCATATTTGTTCCAACAATATGACATATGATCGGATCGTTTAGAAATAGATTCATACATATCGAGTCTCATAAATAAGTCACGTACTTATTGATCAATACAAGATGTCTATTTCATGGGCCAGAATAACACTTTATTCATAAATACATAAACATTGACGTGATATCCAACATCTCCATGTTGCCTCTAGGGCATATCACTAACAATCTCCCACTTGCACTAGAGTCAATCATGTAAGTATCTAATACCCATTGCTCTTGTGTGCGCCTCATGCTTCGGTGAGGAGAGGTTTTGTCGGCGGATCGGCTATGTTGAGATCCGTGTGCACTTTGCATATCTTGACATCACCTCTGTCAACTATCTCGCGCATGAGATGATATCGCCGAAGTATTTGTTTGGACTTCTGATGTGACCTCGGCTCCTTGGCTTGTGCAATGGCTCCACTATTGTCACAATAGAGAGACATTGGACCGGTCGTACTAGTCATCACACCAAGCTCGAAACGAATTTCTTGATCCAAACGGCCTCCTTTGCGACTTCCGAAGCAGCAATGTACTCGGCCTCCGTTGTAGAATGAGCAACGGTATCTGCTTGGAACTCTTCGGTGTTGCGCCTCCGTTCGAAAGGAACACGAACCCAGTTGCGATCTATAATCATCCTTGTCCTGCATTTGGAAGCTAGCATCGGTGTAACCACTTACAACGAGCTCTTCTTCACCTCCATAGACTAGGAACATATCCTTAGTTCTTCTCAAGTACTTAAGGATATTCTTTACGGCAGTACAGTGACCTTCACCTGGATCTGACTGGTATCTGCTCGTAGCACTCAAAGCATACGAGACATACGGACGTGTGCAAAGCATGGCATACATGATGGATCCAATTGCCGAAGTATATGGAACCATACCCATCTTATTCCGCTCATCATGTGTCCGAGGACAGCGATTTTTGCTAAGATTAATGCCATGTGACATGGGCAAGAAACCTTTCTTGGAATCATGCATGTTGAACCTTTTCAACACCTTGTGAATGTATGTACTTTGGCTTAATCCAATTAGCCTCTTGGATCTATCTCTATAGATCCAGAATACCTAATATGTATCTGCCTCCCTAAGTCCTTCATGGAAAAACTATTTTTCAATGAATACTTGACGGATTCTAGCATAGGGATATCATTTCCAATCAACAATATGTCATCCACATATAAGATTAGAAATACAATTGCGCTCCCACTGACCTTTTTGTAAACACAGGCCTCCTCTTCGTTTTTGATGAAACCAAACCCTTTGATTACTTCATCAAAACGAATATTCCAACTCCGATATGCTTGCTTCAATCCATAAATGGATTTCGTAGCTTGCATATCTTTCGAGCGATTGTGGATCGATAAAACCTTGAGGTTGTATCATGTATACATCCTCGCTTAGGTTTCCATTTAGGAAAGCCGTTTTGACATCCATACGCCATATCTCATAGTCGAAATATGCGGCAATCGCTAGGATAATCCGAATAGATTTAAGCATTGCGACGGGCGAGAAGGTTTCATCATAATCAACTCCTTGAATCTGTTTAAAACCTTTCGCCACCAATCGCGCCTTATAGATGTGAACATTTCCATCCATATCGGCCTTTTTCTTAAAAACCCATTTGCACTCAATGGTTTTGACACCATCGAGTGGATCAACCAAGTTTCAAACTTGATTGTTGTACATGGATTCTATTGCGGATTTCATGGCTCCAAGCCACTTGTTGGAATCGGGTCCCACCATCGCTTCCTCATAGGTCTTAGGTTCATTGTTGTCCAACAACAATATATCACGTTGTTCCGCTTTGTGTACACTCGGGCGCACGACGTGATCTTTCGGATCTTCGTGGGGTGGTGTATCTACAAGGCGGTGGCGCAACTCTTTGCTCCTCCTGTTGTGGTTACCGTGGTCATTGAAACATTTTCTCGGTGTTTCTTGAACTTCTTCAAGATGCACCCTGCTCCCACTAACCCTTCTTGAAAGAAACTCTTTCTCCAAGAAGACACCGTGTCGGGCGACAAACACTTTGCCTTGTTCCCGATTATAAAAGTAATATCCCTTAGTTTCCTTAGGATATCCCACAAAGAAGCACTTGTCAGATTTGGGTGTGAGCTTGTCGATGTAAACGTTTTACATAAGCTTCACATCCCCAAATTTTGAGAAAAGACAAACTAGGGGTTGCCCTGTCCATATCTCATATGGTGTCTTTTCAAGCGACTTAGATGGAACTCTATTTAGTGTGAGCACATTGTTTCAAGAGCATATCCCTAGAAGAGTAACGGAAGATCACTTTGGCTCATCATCGACCGCACCATGTCCAACAAGGTGCGATTTCTCCGTTCGGACACCCCATTCCATTGTGGAGTTCTGGCGGAGTCAGCGTGGAACAATTCCACAATCTTTGGATGATTACCAAACTCTTGGCTCAAGTATTCCCCTCCACGATCGATCGTAGAAACTTGATTGTTTTCCCTAAATGATTCTACTTCATTCGGAATGCTTTGAACTTTTCAAAGGATTCGGACTTATGCTTCATTAAGTAGATATAACCATATCTACTAAAGTCATCAGTAAAGGTAATGAAGTGCGATAACCACCTCGGCCGTTGAGCTCATTGGTCCACATACATCGGTATGTACGAGTGCCAACAAGTCACTTGTTCTCTCACGTGCCTCGTGAAAGGTGCCTTTGTCATCTTACCAAGTAAACAAGACTCACATGTCTCAAATGATTCAAAATCAAAAGAGTGAAGCAATCCATCCTTATGGAGCTTCTCCATGCGTTTCTTATTTATATGGCCTAAGCGACAATGCCAGATAAACGTGGGGTTTATATCATTAGAGAGTTGCCTTTCTGTATTAATGTTATAGATGGGAGACGCTTCAAGATTCAAAACGTATAATCCATTCACCAATGGAGCATGAAAATAGAACATATCTCTAAGATATATTGAACAACCATTGTTCATTGATCTAAAATCATATCCTTCCGCTTGCAAACATGAAGCGAAAATAACGTTTTGACATAGTGTTGGAACACAATAACAATTATTTAATTCCAAAACTAATCCTGAAGGTAGATGAAGTGGTACTGTGCCGACAGCAACTGTAGCAACGCTTGCTCCATTGCCGACGCGCAGGTTCACCTCGCCCCTTCTCAATCCTCTACTTCTTCTCATTCCCTGCAACGATTTGCAAATATGAGCTACTGATCCGGTATCAAATACCCAAGAGTCAGTAGGTGAAGTAGCAAGATTAATGTCTATAACATTAATACCAGGCGTAAGTCGTACTTTGCTTCTTCTTGAGATCCTCCATGTACTTCTTGGTTCCTTTTCAAAGTGGCTGTCTCCTTGCAGTAGAAGCAAACGGCATCCGATGCCGCCGACCCCTTCTTGCCCTTCTTTGCATTAGAGGCACTCGCGATCTCATCGGGAGTTAACTTCCTCTTGGTGCAAAGTTTCTTGACAGGTGGTTTGCGCTTAGCCTTCTGCATCATCATCACATGATGACCATTTTTCTGGATACTCTCCTCAGCTGTCTTTAGCATCCCATGCAATTCAGCCAAGGTTCTATCCATATTGTTCATGTGATAGTTTAATATGAATGGCTCGAAGCTCGGAGGGAGCGACTGGAGAATCACATCAGTAGCCAACTCTTGGCTAAGGGGAAAACCTAGTTTTTCCAGACTCTCGATATAGCCAATCATCTTTATCACATGCGGACTGACGGGATTCCCCTCAACAAGCCTGCACGCAAACAAGGACTTTGAGGTGTTGAACCTCTCGGCCCGAGCTTGGTTCTCAAACATGCCACGCAGTCCCCGAATAATAGTGTGAGCATCGTTTGCTCTCATATTGCTTCACGAAGCTCGGGGGACATTGTAGCAAGCATGAGACGGCTTATATCTAGGGCATCATTAGTGTGCTTCTCATAAGCCCTCCGTGCGGTTGCAAAGTGGCGTTATTAGGCAAATCCTCGGGATAGGGTACTTCAAGAACGTACTCCTTACGCTCTTGCTTGAGAACAATTCTCAAGTTGCGATACCAATCCATAAAGTTTGTTCCATTTAATTTTTCCTTTTCGAGAATATATCGCAAATTAAAGGTACTTGGGTGTAGTATTAGCCGCCATTTATTCCGTCCCGATACACTATCAAGGGAGATGGTTTGCGCGGCGCGAGGCAGCAAACAAGATCGGACTACGAGATAGCTTCGGCATAATCACATTATACCGTTCCGATACACTATCAAGGAACGCTATCTCGAAGTGACTCAAACCGGAGTTCTATGGATATTGCTTCGACGTAATCACATTACGCCGTTCCGATACACTATCAAGGAACGCAATTACCATGAACTCTCCTCAACAAATCCCGTAAAACCGATTGATCTAATCAACCCGTGCGCAAAACTTGTTCCGAGATCCAATCTAAAACCCAAACTAAGCAAGAGAAGCTCGATACCACTTTGAAGGGTTACGCGGAAGCTACGCTAGCCGAAAACAAAAATTTTCTACCGCGCAAACCAGGAACACTTGCAAGTAAGGGCCGATAGATCGTTACCGATTGGAGTAGAGCGCAGCGGAATAGCCAATCAGGGCAATCCGATCCGAACGGTGTAGCCGATTCGCCAATCAGCCGATTCGAGTCGTCGGCCGCGTTCTCACGCCTCGCTCCGATGCGCCCGACCGTAGCCGATTCCACCACAGCCGATCGCTCCGATTGCAGCCGATCCGGCCGATCAACAGCGCGCAACGTAGCGGCGCCTCTACCGGTATCCACACGTCCAGGGGACGGAACGCCGAACACCCGTGTGCTAGCACGCGATGCAAGGCTAGGGTTTGGCTCGAAAGTGGGGAGGGTTTCCGTGGAGATTGATCTCGGCGACTTCGTTGCACGCGATGCAATTGACGTGTGGCAGCTCTCCACCCCTCCCTCCTTCATATAGAGTTGGCCGAGCGGGACTAGTGGCCGATTAGGACTCTATTTTGAATCGGATCTCATCCGTATCTCATAGAGTTGGCCGCCCATACGTCGTAAGCCCATAGGACTCTATCCGATCGGATCCCTATCCGATCGAGCCGTATCCGAGTCCAACTCGAATATCTATTCTATCCCCTTAAGCGTGCGACCACAGTAGGTTCAGGTATACTCGGTTTCGGTTATAGTCTAACTTAGCCGATCGTCGGCTCGAGTCTAACTCAGCCGACCCGTCAACGACGGCGCCTAGCAAGCACATATTGACACCATAGTATACAAGAATAATATCAGCTCACGAACCTGTAATGTGTACACAAATCCCTTTGCCTCACGATACCGGTTAAGCTATAGGCAAGATGTGTGCCATCCCTTCAATAGCTTAATCATTCACTCGAACCGTATTGGATTATCGTGCGTTGATTGACTCCTCAATCAACTTAGCATGGCCATGCATTTCCATAATCCATTACCTCGAGGGGCCCGAGATATCTCTCCAAAGGAGGGGCAAATTCCATCTTGATCACTCACATCCCACTCCATGTTTCATAGCAAACCCGAAAACTACCTTTATAACTACCCGGTTACGGAATAGCGTTTGGTAGTCCCAAAGAAGGCTACTACACATGTTGGAATCCATGGTGATCTCAGGTCTAAGGACTTTGTACCAACACTACCCGAGACCAACTAATGGCACATTAATTCTGTAGTGTCTCATGGTGGGTCTATCCAACAATGTGTTCTCCAACACATATGTCCATGTTTATTGATTTGGTATCACCATACCCATGATCTATGAGACATGATCATCAATCAATAAACATGCCGATCTTAAAATCATATTTGTTCCAACAATATGACATATGATCAGGATCGTTTAGAAATAGATTCATACATATCGAGTCTCATAAATAAGTCACGTACTTATTGATCAATACAAGATGTCTATTTCATGGAACTGAATAACACTTTATTCATGAATACATAAACATTGACGTGATATCCAACATCTCCATGTTGCCTCTAGGGCATATCACTAACAATGACAACGTGGGCATGCGACGTGCGTGATAGGATCGGCCGATGTGGTGCACATGTTCGGATGTGACAGCAATGTTCACTGGGGCGTGCGGGTACACGCGCGTCTACGGTGACGTGGGCAGCGTTGACTGCGGCTGTAGGGCGATGCTATCGGCGACAGTACTATCGGCTGCGACACTATCGGATGTGGCGATCTTTGCATCGGGTGCGGCCGATGCTAGTGATTGCAGGCGGCACTATTGGCCTTCTATGTTCAAATAGCTACTATTTGATTATAAACACAACAAGACTCACAAATAGGAAGCAATAAGATCCAAATGAAAGCAATAATGCAAAAGTTTTCGCGAATTCGAATTTTAGGTTTTGATTTATAAGTTCCAATTTTCAGGGTGTTACTGAAGTTAATGACATTAACCGGAAAAGGATCGCTATCAAGCTTCATCTTGGAGCCCTCAAGTAAACTTCAATCGTCCTTCCTCTATGGCCGATTGAACACATCGAAATACGTTACACTCATTAGTAGAATGAGAATAAGAATCATGACACTTGCAATAAGACCGACGCTTCAATTCTTCTAATGAGGGTATGACATGGCCTTTAGGTAGTTTAATCTGCTTCTCTTGCAAGAGATAATCAAAATTTTATCACACTTCGCCACATCAAAACTACACTTAATCTCACTTTGCCGATCCTTGCGAGGAGTCGGTGTCAAGCTAGAGCAAACAATAGGCTTGTTCTTATTAGTCTAGAGACGACTCAGCAACATACATATCATGATCGCCCTCATCATTATCGAATCACTATCGTTGGAGCAATCAACCATACTAACACGAGGTCCTTTGTCATTAGCTCTAACAAATTTTTACTATCCCACAGTCGGCTTTTCCGAGCCGAGCTTTTGCATGACTTGACTAACATCAAGAAATTGTTGGCCATCTAACATTTCTTTAATAGGAGCAAGTAAACCATTAAAAGCAAGATCAACCAAATCTCTTTCAGTTATATTCAAACTAAAACATCGGTTTCTAGCATCTCTAAATCTCTTAATATAATCAGTGATAGATTCATTATATTTTTGCCTAACCGATGTTAAATCACATAGCCTAAGCTGGTTTCACTAGTGTAGAAATAATCATGAAATTTCTATTCCAATTGAGCCCAAGTATGAATAGAATTTGCTTTGGTAAAAAGTAAACCATGTAAAAGTAGTACGGGACAAAGATAAAGAAAACAAGCGCAATTTAAAGGCATCGAAGTACTAGCTTCTCCACATTGCACTAAGAATTACCCTATGTGCTCCCATGTAGTCCTATGTCACACCCGAGGTGTTTTCCTTTTAAAAATCTAAAGAAAAATCACAAGAAAAATAGTTGGAAATTAACTTTGGAGCGAACAAATAATTTTAAAAGCAAAAATCTAAATGGAAATGGCATGGTAGGATTTTCCTAAATTCTACATGTCAAAATATACTAACGGGATTTTTAGTGAAATTTTCAGGGCAATAGAAATAATTTTTAATCAATTAAAATCGAAATCGAAACTAATAAATCCCGGGAAAATCTTTTCTCTCTCCTCCCTTTTGTTTTCCCGCCCGTTCGGCTTGTGGGTCGCCGTCCCGAGCCGGCGGCCCAATCCATTCCGCGCCGCGCCCTCCTCCTCTTCCTCGCGGGCCGGCCGAAGGCGCGGCACGTTAGCCCTTGCGTCCGCATCTCGACGCTCGCCGTCGGCCTTCGGCGCGTCTTCACACCTACCCAAGCCATCCCGGACCTCGCTTTGCCTCCTCCTCCTCCCGCGCCCGAGCCACCTCGGCCGCCTCCCCGCCGCCTTCCCCGTCGCCTCCCTCACTGCCCGCGCCGCCGTCTTTCCCATCTCCGGCGTCCCCACGGTGAGCCCCTCCCGTCCTCTCGGCCCAGAGCCGCGCGCCGCTGCGGGTGCGCGCGGCTCCTGCCTTCGCGTGAGCCACGACACTCCGTCGCCGCGCCACCGCTCGAATGGCGCGGCCAGCCTCCGGTCACCGGACCGCCTCGCCGGCCATCCGCACCGTCCGTGCCCTCCACGTCGTCCGATTTGCCTCGGCAAATCGAAGCCATTCGCTCCCGCTCGCCTGCGTGGTACGCCACGTGGCCGCCACCTCGGCGCCCGGTGTGCGCCATGTGGTGCGCTGCCCCTTTCGACCGTGGACCCGGTCCACCGTGGACCGGTGCTCCCGTGGCCAATAACGTCATCTCGACATTAGCCCTAATTCCGGGATTTATTACGCAATAAATAATTGAGGATTTTTCCCCTTTAGTAAAAACACACATGATCTTCTAAAATCCATATCTTTTCATCCGAGCTCCGTTTAAGCCTATTCAAATTTCATTAAATACATAAAAATGTCAAGAATCCATTCAGAATGGTTTTGTTCTCTGTTTAGTAGCTTTTTAGCTTGTTTTGTTGAAGTGCTTTTGTTTGTCGTGTAGACCCCTGTAGTTCCTCCGACCCGGTGTACTTTGAAGTTGTCACGGAGTTTCCACGATCCAGAAGAGCAAGGCAAGTCATGCTTTATTATTGATCATATTGCTCCTATTTTTGCTAAAACATTTGTTTTATTCTACTAAAGCGTATTTATTTTATAATGTCATCTTATGGGAATACTACACCTTATAACTAGTCCTAAGCCTTCGGTTTGGCACCCTAAACTCCTTGGTAAACCTGGGCAAGCAACATGACTAGTTTCAGGACTAGGTTATGCTTAGACCTTCTTAGACTCACTAGGAAAAATCTTATTGTTAACGCGGCGGTAACGGATTTATGTACTGAACTTGCTATGAGTTTCGAATAGGAAGTGCAATTTTCTCGTATTTACCTCATCATGGACGACCTTGAGCGGACTCCCAGACTTGAGGACCATGCCTTGACGAGTTTTAGTGCATGATTTGTCCAAAATCTCGTGCGTGCTTCCCGTTGAGATCATCGAATGAGATATGGACGACATTAGATGGACTTACCTCATATGTGCCTTGCTTCGACATCACGGCGTCGAAGTTGAGATGGTGTTGAACGGATTTCCCAGCGGAGTCGCCAAAAATCTTGTTGACAACTTTTTGCAAGAAGACAATCACGATTGGGACACCTAAATGCCTTGCGGTGGTATGGAGTCATCAACCACCCCGATCTAGCCAAAGACCAAATCAAGATGGGTTTTGTAGATTAAACCGGCTAGCGAAGCCGATTCGAGTAGAACGATGGATAAATACCCGTCTCGTGGGCAAATGGAAGGTTTCGGGACAAGCCTACAAAGAGATATCACACTCTCGTAGCGGCGGCGGACGATTTACAACGCAAAATTGACAAAGATAGACGAATTAATATAAAAAAGTAAAAGAACGATTCAATTGGCCAAAAACTTAAAACTAGATTGATTCTTGTGTATTGTGTATGTATATTGCCAATTGAACTGGACTTAGCCCTTAAATAAAGGTTGGTCTTGCCTTCTACAGGCCTTCCTTCACGTCTAATTAGGGATAGACACCTTAGAAAACCCAAAACATACTTTATGAAACAAGGAAACCCGAGTACCAATAAAAATCGATTTGGTCTCGGACTCTGCCGGTGGACCGGCCACATGCCATTGGTCTGACCGGCCGCCTGGTCTGATCGGCCTATACATAGCGGTCAAACCGGTCCTCCGGAGAAAACCGACAGATTTTTTAAATATTGACAATTCTCTATGTTAATTTTGGGTGTAAACAGTACTCTCATGCGGCCTCTGTCCGCTCTACACGTTACAACTGAGCGGTCAGGCGAGCAGAGTGGGCGGCGGGGTCCAGCGACGCTGGCGAGCGGTGAGCCACCGTGGAAGTCTGGAGGACGGCGTGAACTGCAACGACCCTCCCGAGAATTCCGGTAGATTAACTCTAAAGCAAAGTCTCCTATTCTCTTCGCGCTCAACATGAGCATGACCCCATTCATGACGTCGTCCAGCATAGAAGGGATTGACATCGGGACGCCTCAGGTAACTTGCTGAAGATCCATCGCTTCTATCGGAAGAATCCTCGCTGCCCTGATCTTCTGGCGTTCCCCTCCGTCGTCTAGTACCAGCAGCAATTTGGGCCAACCGAGTTTGCATGCCCTCCATTTGCTGCACTAGAGTCTGTACTTGACGTCTTAACTCTTGGTTTTGTTCCATCAAGCCAGCATCGATGTCCTGTAGATGACGATAACGGCGTGGAGCCCCATCAAAAGACTCTTCTTCAATGTCGGTAGCACCAGCCCTAGCGTCAAGCTGGGGTGCTCGCCCTTGATTTCTCCGCCCTCTCGCAATGGACACATGGCTCTGATACAACCTGATGCAGTGAATACACGCAACACCAATCAAAACAAAGAGGCGCACGAACAAGAACACGGTAGAACTGGTCGGGACTGCAACATGTAGGTTCCTTCCAGTGGCTCACTAGTAATAGTGGATAGTTTTCTCTTCCCAAGTTTTCCATCTCCTGGAATCAAGAGTCGTAGCCTATACAGTCCACTAGGAAACTGTAAAGACTCCACAAACACCATAAATACTATTAAGGCTTATTGAACACCCAGATGTTATTTGATCTAATAAACTTTTCTGACCATTAACCCTGTATGTTTTAGCTTCTTTATTTATTCATGGTCCACCTTGCCTATTTGGCTTCATCATCCTCCCCCGGGCTAGAAAGAACCCGTCCTCGAGTTCAATTCGGTGGCTCAGGACGATCTCCATGATACGGCAGAAGATGCTTCACATCGAATACATCAGAAGTATGAAGATGGCTTGGCAACTGCAGCTGATATGGGTTATCATTGATCTTCCGCACTACCTTGCACGGGCCAATTTTCCTCTGACTTAATTTATTATACTGCCCCATGGGAAAATGATCTTTAGTTAACACAGCCCACACATAATCTCCTACCTCAAAAACAAGCCTACCACGATGCTTATCAGCCGCAGTTCTGTACTTGGTACTGTTGTTATGTAGTTGCTGCTGCACAAGCTTGTGAATCAAACCAATCTCTTCCACCATTTCATCAGCTCGGTGGCTTTTCTTTCCTAAGATAGGTGGAGGTGTGAGCTCCAAAACTCCATTAGGAACACGACCATATACCACTTCGAACGGACATAAGCCAGTAGAACGAGTATGGTTGAAAGCAAACTCAGCATGTGACAATATTGCATCCCATAGTTTTGGTCTCCAACAAGAGCCCATAACATATTTCCCAAGCTCCTATTCACAACTTCGGTCTAACCATCCGTTTGTGGATAATAAGCTATACTAAAATTCAAAGTAGTGCCTATTTGTCTTCACAAGGACTGCCAAAATAAGACATGAACTTAGTGTCCCGATCAAAGGTAATGCTTTTGGATACACCATGAAGTCGAAGCACTTCTCGAAGAACAATTAAGAAATGTGACTTGCATCGATGTCTTATGACAAACGATGAAATGTGGCATTTACTGAATCTGTCAGTGACAACAAAGATAGAATCCACACATCGTTGTGTTCATGGACGGCCCAAGATCCAAAATTCATACTCACATCTATCCACAAGGCCGGTCCACATTTTTGTGACCCGTAACGTAAACCTATACCGAGGCCGGCGAGGCCCTATTAATATATATGCATAAAAATACACATGTAATTTTATAGCACATGTCAACTAAAATGTAATATTCAACATAAAATTCATATCATATCCTAAAGATAAAGAAAGAATACATAAAACCATAAACACTTACTTGTTACTTTATCTTAAATAACTTTTTCTAACACTCTACGATATGAACTCATTGATTATACTATTAAGATTAATTTCATCCAATAATTTTTCTCAATACATAGTCGTCAAAGTATTTAGCTTTTCTTGAGTCATTGTTGACCTTAAATAGTTCTTCAATAATTTCAACTTTGAGAAGCTTCTTTCAGCCAATGTGACGGTCACATTCACAAGTAAATAAGATTCAAAATAAGCAACAGAGACATTAGGATAACAATCCATATCTCGACATGGTCGAAAATCACCATAGCGAGACAATTCTTCATCGGTAAAGTGAACTTCAAAAGCCTTAATTCAGAAATAAATTCATGAACCTTCACATGAGATGATCCATTATGAGAGAAAGTTTTTGCAAATTTAGTGCAACACTTTTCAAGTTCATTATTACTTAATATCTTCAAGGTGCTTAAGCTCAATAAGAACCCAAATATATCTTTAAACACCATGAGCTCTTCAAATCTATTCTTTAAATGGTGTGTGGGCCATATAGATGTTCAAATTTTTGAGGCCCTCAAGAATTTGAGGCCCGCTAGATGGCACCGACTGCTTACACGTACGGGCGGCCCTGTCTATCCATGGTCCATCGATACGGGCAATGGCATGTACAATCCTGCATTAGTGGCGATCCTTTAGAAACTTGGACAGATATGACACCGTGCAGCAAATCACTCCATATCTCGGCAAGCTTGAGGCCGAAAAAGCTGTCATAAAGTAATTCCACATATTTGTCCCGCCCACGATGGCTTTCATTGTTTTTCACGAACGTGCAAAAGGATTATGCGTCAATATATTAGTAGAAAAACGAGCATGTACAAGGTTATGTATAAAACTAGCCAAGCCGGGCCAGACTAGGGAAACAACCAGAGAAACGGGGGAAGGAAGAAAAGGAAAACAACACAACAACACGAAAACGGTAGAGAGGCTAGGCCCCTACATTCCCAAAACCCTCCGAAGCAGCGACACCCGCTAACGACCACAAGTGACCCTCGGCGAGGGCGGACTCAAGAACATCAAAAGCGAAGAGAGCACCGAATCAAAAACCCGGCATTCGTTCTTTCCAAAGCTACCGGGAGACCGCAAAACCGGGGAATCAAAACTCACGCACGGAGAGGAGGTGGCAAGCGAGCCACGGAGGAGGGCCACCGATCCGGAGACGGCTACCCTTTGGGAGGGGAGAGGCTAGGCCAGCCAGAGAGCAAGAGCACATGAAACTAGACTTGCCGTGCGAACACGCATCCAAGAAGAATGTGGTTTGCCGTCTCCAAGTCCGAGCGCAAAGGCGGGACTGAATGGCTAGCAATTCCACGCCGGTGGAGGAGATCAGCTGTCTAGCGACATCGACGAAAAGCCAGCCAAAGAAAAACTTGCATTTTTTGGTGGAGGTCCATGCAAGCGAAGGACTGTGCCGAGGAGAAGAACTCCTAATAGGTGAGTGCGCAAAGTAGCGTTGGTCGGCCGCCCAATGCCAGACGAGGCAGTCGCGACGCCGCGAGAGCTGGATGTGAAGCACCGCGTCCCAAACCGAAGGAAGCGAGAGATGACCGAGACAGTCGGTGCGCCACGAATGTCCGGACCCGGAATGGTTTGCCGGGCGAAGCTACCGAGCGCAAACCCCGAAGATGCATTGGCACCACGAAGAGCAAGTCGGCACCAAGGAGGCCACCGAGCAAGCTGCCGATCCATTGGTCGACCGAGAAAGGACCGACTCACCATCTCCAAGCTCAAAGAAGGTGGAGACCGCGAACATGTCTAAAATTGGCCACTCCACCGGTACCTTCAGTCCTTCCTAGTAGGGGTGCCCTGAGCAGCTGGAGCGAGCCAACGGAGACGCAGGGGCAAACCCTGCTAGGCGGAGATCTGGAATGCCCAGCCCGCCAAGCGCCTTAGGCCGGCACACACTCGACCGGGACACCCGCACTGCCCTCTTTGGGTGAGTCCAACTCCGTCGACGGAAGGCGTGACACTTCTTATCAATGACATTGATCACCTAGGTTGGAAGATCAATCGCCATAGAGACGTGGACCGGGATAGAAGAAAGCGAGGACCGGACCAACACAGATCGCCCTGGCTAGAGTGGTAAGGCGTCCCTTCCAAGGGGAAAGACGATGGGAAACCTTGTCGACAAGCGGCTGGAGAGATGCCTTGGGCAACTTCCTAACAGACGGCGGGATGCCGAGGTAGGTACTGGGAAGTCGAGATCGAGCGGGGAAACGGGACTAGACCAGTGCCAAGTCATCCGGCGAGCAACGGATCGAGTGATTGAGCATTTGGAAAAGTTGGTATGAAGCCCAAAGGCTACACCAAAAGCGAGAGAGGATGCCCTAGATGAATTGGAGGTCCTGTCGCACCGAGGAGAGGAAGAGAACCAAATCATCTCGCGTATAAGGAAGCGCGGTGATGCAAGGTGTGAATGTTTAGAGGAAGGAATCCGCCCGAGTCGGTGGCCTTACGGTGCACGGCGTTGAGCACGTCCATGACCGAATGAAGCGAGGGACGAGAGGATCTCCTTGGCGAAGACCTCTCGGAGTTCAAAGCAAGGACCCATCGCCCCATTGATCAACACCCAGGAAGAAGAAGCATTAAGGATAAGAGAGATCCGGTCACGCCATCGTTGGCTAAACCCAAGATGGGCAAGCACCTCAAGGAGGAATGACCGGTGACAGTCTCAAAAGCCTTCGCGATGTCCACCTTAAGGAGGACGATGGGTGTGCGTACGGCGTGGAGGGCTCTAGCCGCGGTGGATGTAACGGAAATTATCGTGGATTGAATGACCTTTGATGAAAGCACTCGATTTGGCGCCACAATCCCATCCAATAAAGGGGCAAGATGAGAGGCGAGGATTTTGGAGAACAACTTCCCAAAGCGTGGACAAGGCTAATCGGGTGGAAGTCCCTAATGTCCACCACCTCATCCTTCTTTGGGAGGAGGGAGATGAGGCTGTCGTTGAGGGAGGCAAAACCCGGCCATTCGTCAAGAAGAGGGAGTTGAAGGCTGCAATAACCTCCAACTTGATCAGCGACCAACAAACCTTGAAGAACCGGCCGAGAAACCATCAAGGCGGGGCCCCTTATCGAAAGGCAGGTCTTGATCACCGCCCACACCTCCTCCTCCGAGAAGGGGGCATCAAGACCTTCTAAGCTGCGTAGAGCAGAGGCAAAGAGCCTGAAGGTCCAAATTGAGATCATGCTCGCACACGTTCGCATGATGGCACCGAAGTGCGTAGAGGCAAGCTCTTGAAGCTCATCATGGGCAACGGCGAGCCGGTCTTCGTCCCGTAGCCGAGAGATGAAGTTCTTCCATCTTCGAGCTCTCGCATGGAGGTGAAAAAATTTGGTGTTGGCATCTCCCTCCTTGAGGCGGAGCGGACACGAATGATGACGCGGTACGCTCCGCGAGGCCGACCGAGGCACTTGAGCTTCAAATCCCGTCGTAGCTAGGACTCCAAGAGGGAGAGAGGCCGGGACTCTGCGCGACGTCCAAACGGAAGATAAGCTCGTTTGCCATCGCGGTGGAGGCGAACACCGCCGATGTGACGATCGCTCCAACTCGTAGCCGCTTGGTCGTATTGGCCGGACACCGGGAGAGCACGGCTAGAGGGGGCAGGTTGGGCGGGGATGCCACGCATCCCGCACTACCGAAGGAACCCGTCAAATTTGGGCCGGATTGCCTCAAATCGAAACGACAAACTCGCGGCGAAACCACGCAGGAGTGGAGGAGAAGAGCATAGTGGTTAGAGGAGACGAAAGAAGCCGCTTGAAGCAAATAGGAAAGGAAAAGATCCTCCCACTCCACCAAAAGAAGACACGATCGAGCTTAACAAGCATAGGCGAGGTGTGTTCATTGCTCCAAGTGAAACGACGGCCATGAAGCGGCAACTCCTAAGCTCGAGCTCGTCGATCGGCGGCGGAAATGACCCATCATCCGTCGATTAAGATTAAGATTGTTTTTATCCTGGGCATCAAGGATAAGATTAAAGTCCCCTAAGATGGCCCATGGTCTCGAGCGGAAGAACTCAAAGACCGAAGCTCATCTAGGACCTGGAGCTTCGTTGGTTCCTCTTTTTGGCCCATAGACAATGGAAATCCACCAGGGAATCGTCGGAGAGGTGACGAACGCGCGGTAAGAGAGAAATCCGCACAATGAACGTCCGAGACAGACCAGACGGTAGACCGCCGGGCTAACAACACACGGCCCGAGCGGTAATGCACCTTATCCCGTGCGGTCCACTTAAACAACCGTACGGGATAATATCCCGTGCGGTCCACTTAAGCGATCATACGGGATAATCCATTTTCCGTGCGGTCGCTTAAGTGGACTACACGGGATGATGCCCATACTTTTAAACCAATTTAGAGATATAAGGTTTTAATTATCTATATACCTATTGAATTCTCCATCTAATTCTTAGATATGGGATAGAATCAAATAGAAAAATATGTTTTTATAATACAAGTGACAATATAACTTCATATGTTGTGATATTGAGCTAATGTTAAGGTTATGTACAAATTTGAGATGCATACAAGTTCATAACTTCTTATAAAGTATATAAACTTGAAACTTAGAGTTCATTTAGATGAAACTATAACAGAGTGGCTCCACTACACATATGATGCGGTTTGTGCGCGTGTAACAAGTTTTTGCACGTATTGTTCTCATTTCGTCCTCTAACTCGGAGTCGGTTTTAAAACGGCCATAACTTTCGCATATGGACTCGATCGAGACGTTCCATATATGAAAATCGATCAGAAAAATTTTTGGATCCATTTGGATCCTAGCTTTGCCACGTTCGACGATTTTATTTTCCCAAAATGGCACAAAAGGTTGCCTTTTTGAGCCGGAAGCTTTTTCTCAATTCGAGCGTGTCTTCGAATTTTTTCACCAGCCACGTCTTTCGCCTTTTTAGGCTCAAATTTTTCTGTGGTTGCCTCTCGTGTGGTCCTAAGTCAAGAAAAAATATAAAAAATAAAAAGAAACAGTCAATGTTTTTCCTATTTTGATCAACGATGAAAAAAAATAGAGGGAAAAATATAGGGGCAAAAGAGGAACGACAATATAACTTCATATGTTGTGACATTGAGTTAATGCTAAGGTTATGTACAAGATTGAGATGTATACAAGTTCATAATTTATTATAAGGTATATAAACTTGAAACTTAGGGCTCATTTAGATGAAACTATAACAGAGGTGTAACCATTTATGAACAACATATAGTCTCACTTGATCAAAACGATTGAATTTTTATGACAGTGTTATGGACCAAAATTAAGTTGTCATATCGATTTATAGGATTTTCTAACCAAATTTAGATATTATTATAATTTTTGTTGTCTGATCGGTCACTAGTCCCATCGGCCAACCGTATATAAAGGAGGGAGGGTGATGAGGACATCAATACTACCGATACATCCACGCCTTCACACGTACAACTTCATGGCCCAATAACCCACGCTCGTGCACGTCAACTCAACCATCGGGTGAGTTCATTCTTAAGTTTATGTTCTTCTTCTTTATACCCTAGAGGCGCGTGCACTTTTGTTTTACTCGGGAACGATGGAGAGGATCCAACGGGAAGAGGATTCGCGCGGGGTGGATTCGGAATGCAACACGGTGCCAAGTTCTAACAGCCGCCACGGCTTCATGCAAACTCTGATTTGGGCGTGCAAGTACTTGATGGAAAGGTTATCAAGTCTACTTTCAAATGGATCCAGCCCCATGTCAATATCTGTCCTGGAGCGGCCGCAATTATTTTTTTCTACCGAGTGTTTTCTGTCTTTGGTGCTGCGTCACCTCTTTTGGCCCAATGGGCCGTGTATCAAGTTGGGCCCATTAGGGGCGCGTTCTAGGGTTTAGCATGACTCCGGCACCCCTGTGGTCATCTCTCCCCTCTACTTAATCCTTCAGCCGCCACCAAGAAGGGCGGGTTTTGTTGATTAGAGTTAGCCTTTTTCTACTTGCACACGGCGCGCGTGTCGGCTAGACCGTCCGTCTGTTTGTCTTCGGAACCCCACCATATCGTGTATTCAGATTAAATCTTTCATCTTAATATATAGCAATTTCAGTGCTTGTTTTACTTGTTCTTGCTTGTTCTTCGATTGCTTGCGGGACGAGTGCCCTAGTGGCCGGGTTGTTGCGCACCGCAAGATCGCGTCAACCATCGGAGACGGTGTATCGGTTGCTAAGGCACATCGTCCTTGGACGGTTGTAGTCGGGCCGTGAACGTCGCCTCCGTTCCCCAATCGAGTTATCCTCCACCTCTCATCGAAAGATCGGGACTAAACCTAGCGGGATCGCATCGGTTGGTATGTTGAGTCTTCGATGCATGGTTGTGTCAATGTGTTGGTCTTAGTGTTTAGGCGATTAGAGTTTCGAGTTCTTGCCACCACATACCGCCACCTTCACCATCGCCGCCATCACCTTTGTTTTAGCCGTCATCACCACCGTCGCTGTCACCCACCAATTACTTCCCTTCCATAGTTTGATCTATTTCCGTCGTAATCTGTCTTGCCTTTGATCTAGCCATCGCAAGAAAGGAAATAGAACCACGATTCGAGTTGCTGCCTTAAAACAGTGATATCTTTCTCATACGGGCTCGAAATTAGGCAAATAAGATATCTACGGACATCTACGTAAAAGTTACATCCGTCTGTTCCCCGCTTTGCCGGGTTCGGCAATCTCAAAATCGCCAAATTCCACTTGCAAAATTCTGTTTTCGTGGCGAGAAGCTTCGGAACCCCTTTCGGTAATACTTTGAAAAATTCCACGTGCCTCATATTTTGTCCGTTTGAACTAAGAATTTTTGTGGTTGTTTCTAGTGTGCCCCTGGTTGTGAAAAAATATCAAAAATAAAAAAATAAAAAGTCGCATCTCTCTCCTCGGCACTAGAGAGAGAATAGCAAAAAAAAAAGAGAGCAAAAAAAAAGAAAGAAAGGGGCCGACTCGTGAGAACCTTCCTTCCACCTAGTCCCCTTTGTCTCCACCTTCCCGTGATCGTGTTTGTTTGGGTTTGTATCTTGTGGCGTCCTTTGTGGTTAGGCTCGCGTCTCTTTTCGTCTAGCCTAGGACCAAGACGGTACCGACCTTGAGCGTTTACTCAATTTGCTTTGACTAATGTGGTTGCTAGTACTTCCTTGTGCATTACTTTCAGCCCTCCTACAGCTCCACACATACGACTACAGCTTGACAACGAGCCTTGTTGCTACGGCGCCGATACACCTCGTTCCACGGTTGCGAGACTTGTCGGTCGTCGTCACCCCTCCTGTAAGCGGTAAGAGCTTGTGAGATAAGCGAGAGTGAGCGCCTTTCAGTAGCCACACCCCAATAGTTGTAGGGATTAATTCTTGTCAATGTTTTCGTTGTTGTTTTGTTATATTAACCATGGCAGGCTCGGAGGAAGAAGAAGGTGCATCCCATTCTCCACGCACTAGACGCATCATACATCATTTTGCAAGGGAAGTAAGCGGCACACTGAAGGACCGATGCAGATTTGTAGGTGATGAATGACAAGATCGGGCAAGCGGAGGCCACACGGATCGATGCCACAACCAGCTCGCCGGGTTGGAGGCATCGGTTGCGCGTATTGACACCAGCCTTGCTACACTTGTGAGGCATTTGGATAACCTCAATGCTCGGGGCCATGATCGGCGTGATGAAGACGACGTTGATGGTGAGTACGGTGAGGACAACTTCGATGGTGACTATACCGCCGACCGAACATGATGACCGCAACGCTCGTGATCGCCGTCGGCTACGTAACAATCGTAGAGGCATGGGAGAACACCGCCGACGAGAGGTACGCAATAATGAAGATGCTTTTTCTAAAGTCAAATTTAAGATACCTCCTTTTGATGGAAAATATGACCCGATGCATACATTACATGGGAGATTGCTTGTTGATCAAAAATTTGCATGCCATGACTTCCTTGAGACCTCTAGAGTTAGAGTTTGCTACTAGTGAGTTCACGCTTTTGCCTCTGTGTGGTGGATAGAACATGGCAAGAAAAATCCTAACAACATGCCACAGACTTGGGATGCTTTGAAACGGGTCATGCGGGCTAGATTTGTTCCTTCTTACTATGCACGTGATTTGTTAAATAACTTGCAACAATTGAGACAGGATGCTAAAAGTGTAGAGGAATATTATCGGGAATTACAAATGGGCATGCTTATTGTAATTTAGGCGAGTACGAGGATGCTTGCTATGGCTAGATTTTTGGGTGGTTTAAATTGTGAGATCTATGACATTGTGGACTACAAAGATTACACTAATATGACTCGATTGTTTCATCTTGCTTGCAAAGCTGAAAGGGAAGTGCGGGGACGACGTGCTAGTGCCAAGCCTAATGTTTCTGCGGGAAAATCGACATCATGGCTGCCATGCACGCCTTCTACTCCTTCACCATCTTCCACACCCCTGGCGGTCGGCACCTTCTCCATCTAGCGACAAGCCACGTGTCCCGGCTGTTAGTGCACCGACTAAGACAACCCAGCAGCCGTCGCGAGTGCTTCTTCTGTTGCATCCTTGGAAGAACAAGAGATGTCCAATGTCACCGTTGCAAGGGCTATGGGCATGTCCGCGTGGATTGCCCCAGCAAGCGTGTTTTGGTAGTCAAAGATGATGGTGAGTATTCCTCGGCTAGTCATTTCGATGAAGATACCCTTGCTTTGCTTGCGGCTGACCATGCGAGATAAAGATGAGGGAACGAGAAGAACATATTGGTGCGTCTTTGCGGAACGCTATGACAGCCTCATTGTGCGGCGTGTGCTCGGCACACAAATGGAGAAGGCCGAGCAAAATCAGCGGCACACCTTGTTCCAAACAAAGTGCGTCATTAAAGAGCGTTCTTGCCGCTTGATCATCGATGGAGGAAGCTGCAACAACTTGGCTAGCAGCGAAATGGTGGAGAAGCTTGCACTCGGCACCAAACCACATCCCCATCCATATCACATTCAATGGCTAAACAACGGTGGTAAGGCAAAGGTAACCAAGCTGGTGCGCATTAATTTTGCAATTGGGACATATCGTGATGTTGTTGAGTGTGATGTTGTACCTATGCAAGCTTGTCATATTCTCGTTAGGTAGGCCATGGCAATTTGATATGGATTCTATGCATCATGGTAGATCAAATCAATATTCTTTTATGTACCATGATAAGAAAATTGTGTTGCATCCCATGACCCCTGAAGCTGTTTTTGAGGATGATGTTGCTAGAGCTAAGAAAGAGAAGAATAAGGTCCATGCTATAAGTGAAAATCAGATTGTAGCCAAAGAACATGTGCAACATAACAAGAGAGAATCTAAATCGACAATAAAAATGTGATTCAATTGAAAGGTTCTTGCATGCTTGCTTGTTAAAATCGATGTTGCCAATTTGGATACAACTGAAGCTGTATGCTATGCTTTTGTATGCAAGGATGCTTTGTTTTCCTTTGAGGATATACATGTTTCTTTTCCACTTGCGGTCACTAATCTTTTGCGGGAGTATGAGGAGATGTTTTTCCCAGGATGTACCACCGGGCTGCCACCGGTGCGTGAAATTGAGCATCAAATCGATCTGATTCTCGGGGCTTCACTACCCAACCGCGCGCCATACGAACCAACCCCGACGAGACCAAGGAAATTCAGCGTCAAGTTCGGGAGTTGCTTGATAAAGGGTACGTACGAGAGTCTCTTAGTCCATGTGTTGTGCCGGTGATTTTGGTGCCTAAGAAAGATGGATCTTGGCGTATGTGTGTTGATTGTAGAGCTATTAATAACATTACCATTAGATATCGTCATCCAATTCCTAGGTTAGATGATATGCTTGATGAATTGAGTGGCTCTCTGTCTTCTCTAAAGTTGATTTGCGTAGTGGATACCACCGATTCATATGAAGTTGGGAGATGAGTGGAAAACAGCTTTCAAAACTAAGTTTGGATTATATGAGTGGTTAGTGATGCCTTTTGGTTTAACTAATGCACCTAGCACTTTCATGAGGTTGATGAATGAGGTTTGCGTGCTTTCATTGGCAAATTTGTGGTGGTATACTTTGATGATATTCGATTTATAGCAAATCTTTAGAGGAACACCTTGATCATTTACGTGTTGTTTTTAATGCTTTGCGCGATGCACGCTTGTTTGGTAACCTTGCGAAGTGCAGTTTTGCACCGATCGCGTATCGTTTCTTGGCTATGTTGTTACTTCGCGGGGAATTGAGGTTGATCAAGCCAAGGTCGAGGCAATTCAGAGTTGGCCGCCTCCTAAAACAGTCACACGGGTTTGAAGCTTTTTAGGACTTGCGGGATTCTATCGGCGCTTCGTGCGGGATTTCAGCACCATTGCCGCACCGCTGAATGAGCTTACAAAGAAGGGAGCGCCTTTCACGTGGGGCACCGCACAAGTGAACGCCTTCAACATGTTAGAAGATAAGTTGACACATGCACCTCTCCTCCAACTTCCAAATTTTAATAAGACTTTTGAACTCGAATGTGATGCTAGTGGGATTGGATTGGGTGGTGTTTTGTTACAAGAGGAAAAACCCGTTGCATATTTCAATGAAAAATTGAGTGGGCACTGTTCTGAATTATTCTACTTATGATAAAGAATTGTATGCTCTTGTGAGAACTCGGAAACATGGCAACATTATTTATGGCCCAAGGAATTTGTCATACATTCGATCATGAATCTTTAAAACATATTCATAGTCAAGGCAAACTGAATCGTAGGAATGCTAAATGGGTTGAATTTATTGAATCTTTTCCTTATGTCATTAAACACAAGAAGGGAAAGGAGAATATCATTGTTGATGCTTTGTCTAGGAGATATACTTTGTTGACACAACTTGACTACAAAATCTTTGGCCTCGAAACAATCAAAGCCCAGTATGTGAATGATGATGATTTTAAAGACGTGTTGTTGCCTTGTAAGGATGGAAGGACATGGAACAGATTTGTCTTCAATGATGGGTTTATTTTTAGATCTAACAAGCTATGCATTCCAGCTAGCTCGTTTGTTTGTTGTTCTTGTAGGAAGCGCATGGCGGTGGGTTGATGGGGCACTTTGGTGCCAAGAAGACGGAGGACATCCTTGCTAGCCATTTCTTTTGGCCGAGGATGAGAAGAGACGTGGAGCGATTTGTGGCTCGCTGCACGACATGTCAAAAGGCTAAGTCACGCTTAAACCCCCATGGTTTATATATGCCTCTACCTGTTCCTAATGTTCCTTGGGAAGATATTTCAATGGATTTTGTGTTGGGCTTGCCTAGGACCAAGAGGGCGAGATAGCATTTTTGTGGTTGTGGATAGGTTTTCTAAAATGGCACATTTCATACCATGTCATAAAGCTGATGATGCTACTCATATTGCTGACTTGTTCTTTCGGGAGGTTGTTCGCTTGCATGGTGTGCCAAACACCATTGTTTCAGACCGTGACACTAAATTTCTCAGCCATTTTTGGAGAACTTTGTGGGCTAAATTGGGGACTAAGCTGTTGTTTTCTACTACTTGTCATCCCCAAACCGATGGGCAAGCGAAGTTGTCAATAGGACTTTGTCTACTATGTTAAGGGCTGTTTTAAAGACAAATATTAAGATGTGGGAAGAATGTTTGTCTCATATTGAATTTGCATACAATCGTTCGTTGCATTCCACTACAAAGATGTGCCCTTTTGAGATTGTTTATGGATTTTTGCCTCGTGCTCCTATTGATTTAATGCCCTTGCCATCTTCGAAAAACTGAATTTTGATGCTAAACAACGTGCTGAGTTGATGTTAAAACTCCATGAAACAACTAAAGAAAACATAGAGCGCATGAATGCTAACTATAAGCTTGTTGGTGACAAAGGTAGACGTCAATTGAATTTTGAACCTGGTGATTTGGTTTGGTTACATTTGCGAAAGGAACGGTTTCTGATTTGCGAAAGTCTAAGTTGATGCCTAGAGCTGATGGACCTTTTAAAGTGCTTGAAAAATTAATAAAAATGCATACAAGCTTGATCTCCCTGCAGATTTTGGGGTTAGTCCCACTTTTAACGTTGCAGATTTAAAGCCATATTTGGGAGACAAAGATGAGCTTGAGTCGAGGATGACTCCAATGCAAGAAGGGGAGGATGATGAGGACATCAATACTACCGATACATCCACGCCTTCACACGTACAACTTCATGGCCCAATAACCGCGCTCGTGCATGTCAACTCAACCATCGGGTGAGTTCATTCTTAAGTTTATGTTCTTCTTCTTTATACCCTGAAGGCGCGTGCACTTTTGTTTTACTCGGGAACGATGGAGAGGATCCAACGAGAAGAGGATTCGTGTGGGGTGGATTCGGAATGCAACACGGTGCCAAGTTCTAACAGCCGCCACGGCTTCATGCAAACTCCGATTTGGGCGTGCAAGTACTTGATGGAAAGGTTATCAAGTCTACTTTCAAATAGATCCAGCCCCATGTCAATATCTGTCCTGGAGCGGCCGCAATTATTTTTTCTATCGAGTTTTTTTCTGTCTTTGGTGCTGCGTCACCTCTTTTGGCCCAATGGGCCGTGTATCAAGTTGGGCCCATTAGGGGCGCGTCCTAGGGTTTAGCACGACTCCGGCACCCCTGTGGTCATCTCTACCCTCTACTTAATCCTTCAGCCGCCACCAAGAAGGGCGGGTTTTGTTGATTAAAGTTAGCCTTTTGCTACTTGCACACGCGCATGTCGGCTAGACCGTCCGTCTGTTTGTCTTCGGAACCCCACCATATTGTGTATTCAGATTAAATCTTTCATCTTAATATATAGCAATTTCAGTGCTTGTTTTACTTGTTCTTGCTTGTTCTTCGATTGCTTGCGGGACGAGTGCCCTAGTGGCCGGGTTGTCGCGCACCGCAAGATCGTGTCAACCATCGGAGACGGTGTATCGGTTGCTAAGGCGCATCGTCCTTGGACGGTTGTAGTCGGGCCGTGAACATCGCCTCTGTTCCCCAATCGAGTTATCCTCCACCTCTCATCGAAAGATCGGGACTAAACCTAGCGGGATCACATCGGAGGGGTGGAGAGCTGCGGCACGTCAATTGCATCGCATTTAACCGAATCCGCAACGGATGTCGCCGAGATCAATCTTCACGAAACCCTCCCCACTTTCGAGCCAAACCCTAGCCTTGCATCGCGTGCTAGCACACGGTGTTCAGCGTTACGCCGGACGTGTGGATACCGGTAGAGGCGCGCTACGTTGCGTCTGTTGATCGGCTGTGGAGGAATCGGCCGTGGTCGAGCGCATCGGAGCGAGGCGCGAGAAGCGCGGTCGACGACTCGGCGAATCGGCTACATCGGCGAATCGGCTGATTGGTGAATCGGCTGTCCCGGGAATTGGCTGTCATCGGCCAGCCAGTTCCAGATTGGATAGCCCGATTGGTAATTTCCATTGCACACTCCAATCGGTAATGATTTATCGGCCCTTACTTGCAAGTGTTCTGGTTTGCGCAGTAGAAAAGTTTTTGTTTTCGGCTAGCGTAGCTTCCACGTAACCCTTCGGTGGTATCGAGCTAATCTTGCTTAGTTCGGGTTTTAGATTGGATCGGAACAAGTTTTGCGCACGGGTTGATTAGATCAATCGGTTTTACGGGATTTGTTGAGGAGAGTTCATGGTAATTGCGTTCCTTGATAGTGTATCGGAACGACATAATGTGATTACGTCGAAGCAATATCCATAGAACTCGGTTTGAGTCGGCTTCGAGATAGCGTTCCTTGATAGTGTATCGGAACGGTATAATGTGATTATACGAAGCTATCTCGTAGTTCGATCTTGTTTTTGCCTCGCGCCTACGCAAACCATCTCTCTTGATAGTGTATCGGGACGGCACAATATGATTATGCCGATATGGTTTCGTAAGCGATTTCATAGATTGGATCTATGACCGCCTTGTGCGTACCCCCTTATAGGTCGTCTCGATGTCGTATCTCGTGATAGGTAGAAAACGTTTCTACGTCTAACTTGTTTTTGTAGAGAATGCTCGAGATGGTATGGCCCTATTGTATGTATGAGATGCATGTGATGCATGTAATATTCTTTCATATGTGCAATCCTGTAATATTCTTTCATACGTCCAATGCTTGTAATATTCTTTCACGACCTGCGAGTCGATGTAATCTTCAATTAGGGCTTCTATAGTAGTAGCTTAGTTTGAAGAAATCAAGCATCATGCACATTGGAAGATGGTGCGAAGATGGAGATCCTCGGCGCCGCATGAAGATGGAGATCACCATGTGAAGGGGGCCATCTTGTTTCATTATATGCTATTCTACTGCTTTCATATATGTGATATGTTTGTTTGATAGGATAGCATCCTCGCAAAATTAAGTAGTAATGATGCCCTTCCAAATGTTGCACCCGTCACCGTTATGCTCGTCAATGGTGGGTGCGCAAAGCGAGTGCCATTCTCTATCATAACACGAGGGGTATATGTCGGACATATACATGCGGAGCATTTGGTTTACTTAACAAGGCTATCAAAACAGTTTTGGGCCTTGGGGCATACATTGTTGGATAGACCCACCATGAGACACTATAGGAATTAATGTGCCATTAGTTGGTCTCATGTAGTGTTGGTACAAAGTCCTTAGACCTGAGATCACCATGAATTCCAACATGTGTAGTAGCCTACTTTGGGACTACCAAACGCTATTCCGTACGGGTAGTTATAAAGGTAGTTTTCAGGTTTGCTATGAAACATGGAGTGGGATGTGAGTGATCAAGATGGAATTTGCCCCTCCTTTGGAGACATATCTCTGGCCCTCGAGGTAATGGATTATAAAAATGTATGGTCATGCTAAGTTGATTGAGGAGTCAATCAACACACGGATAATCCAATACGATTCGAGTGAATGGTTAAGCTATTGAAGGGATGGCACACATCTTGCCTATAGCTTAATTGGTATCGTGAGGCAAAGGGATTTGTGTACACATTACAGGTTCGAGCCGATATTATTCTTGTATACTATGGTGTCAATATGTCTTGCTAGGCGCTCTTTGTTGTGGTCGGTGAGTTGGACTCGAGCGACGTTCGGCTAAGTTAGACTATAGCCGAAACCGAGTATACCTGAACCTACTGGGTCGCACGCTTAAGGGGATAAGAACGGCATTCGAGTTGGACTCGGATACGGCTCGATCGGATAGGGATCCGATCGGATAGAGTCCTATGGGCTTACGACGTATGGGCGGCCAACTCGTGAGATTCGGATGAGATCCGATTCAAAACGAGTCTGATCGGCCACTAGTCCCAGTCGGCCAACTCTATATAAAGGAGGAGGGGTGGAGAGCTGCGGCACGTCAATTGCATCGCATTTAACCGAATCTGCAACGAAGTCGCCGAGATCAATCTTCATGGAAACCCTCCCCACTTTCGAGCCAAACCCTAGCCTTGCATCGCGTGCTAGCACACGGGTGTTCGGCGTTCGTCCCCGAACGTGTGGATACCGATAGGGGCACTGCTACGTTGCGCGCTATTGATCGGTGTGGGACGAATCGGCTGCGGTCGAGCGCATCGGAGCGAGACGCGAGAACGTGGTCGGACGACTCGGCGAATCGGCTACATCGGCAAATCGGCTGATTGGTGAATTGGTGTCCCCGGGAATCGGTGTCATCGGCCAGACAGTTCCAGATCGAGATAGCCACGATTGGTGCTTTCCATTGCACACTCCAATCGGTAATAATCTATTGGCCCTTACTTGCAAGTGTTCTGGTTTGCGCGGTAGAAAAGTTTTTGTTTTCAGCTAGTGTAGCTTCCGCGTAACCCTTCACTATGGAACTCGTTTTTCTTCATCCTCATAAGCTGCAGCGGGGACGAAGTTTTCACGGAAGGCTGCCATGAATTCTTCCCAAGTGGGTTCACCAGCATCTTCAGCCGGGTTTCCTTGTAGGTGTTCCACCAGTCACTTGTGGGTCCTTCCAGCGATTGGTGGCGAAGACGACTCTGTCGGTTTTCCGTACTCGGGCGAGAGTCAACTTCTTCTCGATTACCCTTAGCCAATCTTTGGCATCCATGGGTTCATACGCTAAGGAGAAGGTAGGTGGCTTGGCTCACATAAACTCGCCGAGGTTTGATCCTCCGCGTTGTCCTTGGTTGTTGGCGATAGCTTGAAGCGATTGGGTGCATCAAAGCCATGACTTCCGCTAAGGTGGAGAGGTTAGGCTCGGCGGGTTCTTAGTAGCTTGGGGCTGTGATGGTGTGCCATCGAACAACGGGGATGAGGTAAGAGACTTGATTTGCTAACGTCACGATACTAAGGAATTTTTCTTTGAGTTGTTTAAGGTGATCTTTCAAAGCAAGCTTGGTGGAATAAACTCATTTATGACATAACATGGAACTTTATATCGGTTCATAGATGTCACATCGGGGGATACATTGGACATGTGTAGTCCATACAACACAATACAACATCATTAACATTGTTCTAGGGTCTCATACATAAAAGGGGTAGGGGCATGGTCATTGTTGTCTTAACTCCATTCGAAGCAAGACCGGAGCTACTGCGGTATCCAAACTAGTCATCCAGCCATCCGCATGATCCAGTCTTTGGCGGAGGGTGATCCTTGGCGAAGCGAATCGAAGTCCCCATGGCTCGAGGTAGTGGCCTCGAGTCATGTCCGATCCTCTGCTCGATGGCACGGTGCTCTTCCGAGGCGAGTCCCTAAGGGTGATAGGACCTCCGTAGAGTGTCATGCGGCGGATAGGAGCTTCCTCCTCGATGGTTACGTGTCACTTGAGCTCCCACTTGATCTCCATAGGTTCGTCTCAGATTCGGAGTCGGTGTTGATCGGATGGGGTTATCCTCTCCCGAACCGAGGCTCGGATGGTGCAGTGTGGAAATCGGGGTGGGCTCCGATGAGGTAGCGATAATAGGGTCGATCGGGTATGCTCTGACTCGGTGCTCGGCATGAAGGCTTACTCCATCATGGCTTGAAAGGTGGTCAAGCATGCTAGAGTCATGAAGTAGTAGTGGTCGGGCACGGGAGCGGGGGGTGTTGGTGTAGGCTGAAGTAGAAGTACCGGCGGCGGGGACGGGGTTGAAGCGAAGTTGTTCTTCGAGTTGGCCAACTGTTCTTGGCTCTTACAAGCTGTTCCTCCACTCAACAAAGCTTCTCCACGAGCCACATAACGATCGAGAGAGCTACTCGTATTAGGCGCCGTTAGCTTGCAGTGGGTCTTGGCGAGTCGATCGATCTCCACGGTTTTGGTGTTCCTTCACCGATCATTCGAGCGTTTGCTGCTCATCTATCTCAAGTAACGCCTCTTCATAGCAATCATCGGTTGTTTCCGCCCGGTGGGCGACGGGTAACCATGGGATTATAGCGGCAAGGGTGGCCTCCACGGTGTAGTGCGGGTTGCCTTCCTCTTGGTAGGGATGGTGTACAAAGCTCGGTTCGTAAGCTCGGCACGGTGGATGGCATTGAGGCGTAGGAATGCCTCGCGGGCTGCGTCTGAAGAGCTGCCTCTATCAAATCTCTCGTGGTAACGTGTGTGGAAGCAATAGGGTGTCTCGCTCCCAATACGGGCCTCAAGCGAAACCGCGACTTCCCATGCTTGGGTGTTCCTCGGTGCCATGTCTTCTAATCCGATAGGTGGGTGCATCCGGGTATCTTAGGCACCATAGCAATTTGGAGTTGTGACACGAATCCTTCCTCCCACGGAACCTTGATCTCCCAAACTCCAACATGGTCGACATCTATTTTGAAGGTAACTTGGGGTCGAGAGATGGGTAATATCAAACAATTTTAGTAGAGGAATGGGGATAAGAGTATGAGGAAAAACATATTTGTTTTGTGAAAATAGTTTGTATTTTAAAAATAATCCTATGTAGGGATATTTCCTTTAACCGGCTATTCGGGGTAGGGCGCCGGTTGGTCTTATCCTAGAGTCGCCTTGCTCACGATACTAGCTCTGTCGACCCTCTTTTTGAGGACGGGAATCATTCGTGTTCGTAGTACCATATCCCTGGATCGAGTAGTTTGGTACCCACGAATACGAGTTCGAATTACCGAGTGCAAAGTGCATGAATAGTCTTACAACAAAATTATTACAATAATAGGCCCGAAGGCAATATCCAATACATATAGGACCTCTGGTCCGAATATAACAAAAGCGAGTTTAGATAAGATAGCGGTCGGAAGGCAAGCGGCATGTCAATTTCCACAGGCAACGGCCGGGGACTAAGACCTAGTAGACGCCTTCTCCTCCTTCGCCCATCGGCGGTAAGCATAGGGGTCCTCCGGTTCTTCGTTTCCTCCATCGAAGGTTTGTGCATATAGCAAGGGTGAGTACCCAACGTACTCGGCAAGCCGACACGGAATGATGCACATGATAGGGTCATTCAAAGGATGGCTATGGTTCATTTGCACAAAGCCAATTTTCACAAATCATTTCTCAAACCTAATATCTAGCCAAGTCAAGTTTTAGTTTCGAGTATGTTAAAACGGCGACGGTTACGTCTACCATCCATCGTGATTTCCAAGGATGGCTTCCCACCTCTAGTTCGTCATGGTTTTATGAGGAGTCCACCCCTTCTCGCATTTCGAGAAGTTGAGTCCACCACACACAAAATCATAATGCAATCTCATCCCATCATTTTAAAATTTATGAGTCTAGCCACGGGAGAAACTTGTCACGTTGCTCATTAACCGTGAGCACGGCTATTCGAATAGATTGATTGACTCACCTGCTGCGGTGGATGTACACTTTTCCCGTACTCGCGACTACTCATTGAATGAGCTTTCATCCCTTCATTTGGGATCGTCACGGCAAAGCCTTTCGATAACTTCGCTTTGGCGTACCCGCTCCATGAACTTAAATCCTCTCGCACTCTAGCCGTCCTTTCCTACCGGTGAGAGGAGTTACAGGCGCTCCGGGGTAAGGGAAAACTTTCACAACATTCTCATTCATTACTCAACACTTAGGCCGCAGCCTTATCTCAATAACGAACCACCTCTTCACTCAAGAACCATTATGCGGGGATCTTGCCTCGGCTCGGCTATCTACTCCGCTAGGTCTATACCCATTCAAGAAGTACGGTTATCTCGGCTCGTTCCAGTTATAAGTCTCATGGCTTGGTCCTTAATTGACCGGGGACGGTTCTTGCCTTTACTGGAATCCACCCAAATCCATCCATCCTCCCGAGTCCAAAACATTGGTTTTGTACTTTTTATTGTTCCATCAAAACTATTTTCATCATGATCAAGGCAATGTGGCGCTCATGTCTCCACATGCCGAGTTCCAACTACCTTCTCAAAGATAGTTGCCTAAGCACGAAGCTTCTTTGTAAAATCATGAATATGCACGAATCTAATATCAGCGGGGCTAAGCATTTTAGAAGTTATCCTGCGGTTATATCACATCGAAGGTTACAAGGAATAATTCTAATGGTAATCAACATCAAGGCGGGGTATATCAAGCATAGGTATTCATTTGTGTATAGCATGCAAATTTGTAATTTAAATCAATATCATTTCACAAAGTAGGATCAATATGTTCAAAGGGAAGTGTTGACTTCCCTTGCTCGCTTACTTGTTGGCGGGGTCTTCAACGTAGTCGATGTACGCTTCCTCGGTTGCTACCGTACGTGCGAAAAAGCAATTGAATTTGATCGGGATTCAATAAAATACCCAAAGATCGAAAAGAACCATAAAAACGACTCCAAATGTTTAGCCTAATATTCTACTCGAGTTCGGATGAGAGTTTTGGGATAAAATCCGATTTAAAAGCGAGTTTGGGATTTTAGGGTTTTCGCAAAATGTCGATTCAATTTGATTAAGGAATACATTTTTGAAAAGCGCTTGATCAAAAGAATTAGTGCTCGAGGTTTTGAAGGTCGAGAACCAAAAGATTATATTTTTAATGGTGGAAAGAAAATAGATAAACTCGAATTAAAAGCACGCGAAAACAAAATCTTCGAAAATCCGATTTTGATTTTGAATTTGCATAGAGAAAATACACGAGAAAACAATATATTTTTACCCAAATATTTTCCTAAATATTTTCTAAATATTTTCTAATTTTCCTGAATTTTTCCATATTTTTCCCTATTTTTCTTTTTTCCTTTTTCTTTTCCTTTTCTTTTCTTTCTTTTCCTTTTTTTCTCCTATTCCTTTCCTTCCTCTCTGTTCGCCGCGCGCTCCTCCTCTGTTTCGGGACGGCGGCCGCAAAGCGCAAGGGCGGTGGCCCGAGGACTTCTGGCGGCGACGGCGATGGCGAGAGGAGGTGGCGGTGCACCGGTGCACGGCGGCGACGGCTCGCGGCGGCTTACGTCTAACACCACGAAAATCGAAGGAATTAAAAATCGGAACGTAAAAATCGGAACTTACAATAACTTTTGCTTACAATAACTTTTGCTTGTTGCCTTTTTCTCGTGTTTGTTGCTTTTCATTTGCAGGTCAGTTGCATGAATTTAGTTGAGAACAATTCCTCTCGGTGTTTGTGAAAACCAAACGCTTTGGATTTTCATTGGGAGGAAAATCTCGAAATATAAGGTTAGAAATTTTAAAATAAAATCGAAAAGGGATGCGGATTTATGAAGATATGCACTTAAGACATAAAATATTAATTTGTGATTATGGAAAATTAATTAGGGAATAAAATAGACAACAAACTATTTTAAGGGATTTATATGAAAACTAGGAAATTTATTTCGAATTAAAAGTGGTGAATTTTAATTTAGAAAAAGGGATTTAAATAAATATGAAAAATATATTTGGAATAATAAAAAGTGGGGAAAAAGTTGAAAATATAATATTAAAAATTTTTCGAGAATATTAGAATTTATTTTGAATTTTTAGAGAGGAAAGAAATAGAAATGGGGAAAATAGGATTTTAATTCGGGAAAAATCGGAAAGTACACCGTTCATTAGGTCACAAGTGCTCGACGCCGTACCGGGCCCGGCCGCGCACGCCCACGTCGCCGGCCATACCGCGCCGCGCGGCCTCAGGCGCACCCACGCCGCAGCGCACGCGCCGCGCCTCGGCCCCGCCACGCCCGCGCCCTCGCCGCCGGCGCGCCGTAGCCGGCCCCGCCCGCGCTCGCGCGCACGTCGCCGCTGCGCCAGGACCCGCTCGCCGGCGCGCGCGCCGTCTGCCGTGCCCGGACCCCATGCCCTCACGCGCCTCGCCGCTGCCGCCCCATACCGCCCGCGCGCCATGCCACGTCGCCCACGTCGCCGCACGTCGTCGTGCACTCGCGCGCGCCGGCCCGTCCGGGCACCGCCGCGTGTGCAAAGCCGCGCCGGCCCTCCCTCTATCCCGTTCGCTCGGCCGCGCCTATTTAAAGCTTCCCTTCCCCTCTGTTTCCCCACACCGCCGTCGCCTCTAGCCCCCCTCTTCTCTCCGGCGCCGTCGCCACAAAACCAAGCGCCGCCGCCGCCGCAAGCCGCCCCTTTCCCTCACGCTAGCGCCGGCCACCACCCCTTTCTCTCCGGCGCCGGTCGAACACCTTGTGGGTGAGGAGCGGTGTGCGAGAGAAAAAAAAAAGAAAAAGAAAAGAGAAAAAAAAAAAATAGAGACAAAAATAGGAAAAATTATGGAAAATTTGGAAAAAATATGTTCAAATGATTTGGGTGAATTTTGGGTAAAAATAAATTATTTTCTTGTATATTTTCTCATCATTTAAATATGTTTCACTTTTGTGCTCGAACCTTCAAAACCTCGAACACAAATCCCTCCCTTGATATTTCCAAATCTATTTTCTCAAATAATTACGATCGTCGTTTTGCGAAAACCCTAGGGCATCAACTCGATTCCAAAACTCGGATTTTTCCCAAGCAATACTCACCCGAACTCGAGAAGAATTCTAGGCCAAACATTTAGAGTCGTTTTTATGGTTTTTATGGTTCTTTTCGATCTCTCGGTGAATTCTAATTGAATTCAATTGATCTTTCGCACGTACGAATAGCACTGAAGAAGCGAGGCATCGACTCGTTGAAGACCCCGCTCAACAAGCGTGCGAGCAAGGCAAGTCATCACACTCTTTGAACATATTGATCCCAATTGCAAAATGATGTTGTTTTAAATCTTAAACATGCATGCTATACACAAAGAATTACCTATACTTGCTATGACATGTTGTGTTATTGATTACCTTTAGAATTATTCCTTGTAACCCTCAATGTGATACATACAACCGAAGAATATCTTTGGTAAAGCTTAGCCATGCTATTCTTAGATTCATGCATACTCATGATTTTATGAAGAGCTTTATGCTTGGGCAACTACCTTAGGGAAGGTAGTTGAGATATGGCATGTGGAGACATGAGCGCCACATTGCCATGAGAATGATGAAATGAGTTTTGATGAAAAATTGAAAGCACTAAACAAATGTTTTAGGACGAGGGCGTTGGATGATTTGGGTGGATTTCGAAAAGGCAAGTGCCGACCCTGGTCAATTAAGGACCGAGCCGTGAGATAGCTGGGAAACGAGCGTACAACCGTACTTCTCGAATGGGTATAGACCTAGCGAAATAGATAGCCGAGCGGAGGCGGTACCCTTGCGTAGTGGTTCTTATGTATGAGACGAGATTTGAAAGGGATGATGGGAAATTGGAATTTATTATAACTTGATGAATGAAGTCTCCTCTTACCCAGTGCGCGAACTCCTCTCACTGCTAGAAAATGACGGCTAGAGTTCATGAGGGATTAAGTTCATGGAGCGGAGTGCTGAAGTGAGGTTATCGAAAGGCTTTGCCGTGATCGTCTCATGTGTTGGGACGTAGGCTCATTTGTTGGGCGATCCACGGAGTACGGGTAAAGTGTACATCCACTACGGTGTGAATGAATCAAACTATTCGAATAGCCTTGCTCGTGGATATTGAGCATCGTGACAAGACTTTCGCTTGGCTAGACTCTAAACTTTAAAATGATGGGATGGGTTTGCATGATGATTCTTATTATTTGGTGGATCAACTTCTCGAGATGAGAGAAGGGTGGACTCCCAGAAAAGCATGATGAACCGGAGGCGGGAAACCATCCTTGGAATCACAATGGATGGTAGACAGAACCGTCGTTGACTTAATGAAATGTGGAACTAAAACTTGACTTGGCTAGTTGTTAGGCTTGTGAAAAGAGTTGTGAAAATTGGCTTTATGCAAAAGAACACCGACCATTCTTTGAATGACCCTATCATATGCATCACTTCCGTGTTGGCTTGCTGAGTACGGTTGGTACTCACCCTTGCTATACGCACAAACCTTCAGATGGTGGAAATGAAGACTTGGAGGATCCATATGCCTACTACCGGGAGGGCGAAGAAGGCTGATGGCGCTTGCTAGGTCTTAGTCTCCGGTCGTTGCTGTGGCAATTGACAAGCGCTTGCCTTCATTCATTTGCCTTACCTAATTTCTACTTTTGGGTTATATTTTGACCATGAGGTCCTATGTGTTGGATATTGCCTTCGGGCCTATTATTGTAATAATTTTGATGTAAGACTATTCGTGCATTTGTACCTGATTATTCAGTACTGTATTTCGTGGGTACCAAACTACTCGATCCAGGAAAATGGTACTATGAACACGAAAGATTCCCGTTCCAAAACGGGGTCCACGAGCTGAGTATCGAGCAATGCGGCGTACGATAAGACAAGCGGCGCCCAACCCCGACTAGGCGGCTAAAGGGAAATATCCCTATGTAGGATCATTTCCCAAACTATTATTTTTGAAAAACAAATATACTTTTTCATATACCTTTATCCCCTTGTTTTACTCAAATTGTTTTGATATTATCTCTCTACGATCCTAAGTTACTTTCAAAAGCAAATGTCGGACCATGTCGGAGTTTGGGAAATCACCGTTTCACGGGATGAAGGATTTGTGGCGCAACTCCGGTCATTGCTTTGTGGTGCCTAAGGTACCCGAGAGGCACCCACCTACTAGATTAGGAGGCATGGCACCGAAGGATACTCGGTATGGGAGCGGCGGTTTCGGTTGAGGCCCGCATGGGGAGTGAGACACCTTATTGCTTCCATACCCGTTACCACCGAGATCGGTAGAGACGGCTCTTCAAGACGCGGCCCGTGAAGTGTTCCTCTGTCTCAACGCTATTCACCGTGCTTGAGCTCACCGTAGCGAGTTTGTACACCACCCCTACCGCGAGGAAGGCAATCCGGTCTGCACCATGGAAGCCACCCCCTGTTGCTATAATCCTATGGTCACCCGTCTATCCCGGCGAGAACGGCGGATGATTGCTATGAAGAGGCTTTGCTCGAAATCGACAACCAGCGACGACGCCTCAATGATGCAGTCGAGGAACACCAAAGCTGCGGGGATCATATCAACTTGCTGGACCCGGCTACGAGGCTAACGGTGCCCGATGCGAGCAGCTCTTTGACCGTTACATGGCCCATGGAGAAGCTTTGGTGGAGCTAGAAGAACGGCTCGGGAAGAGCAAACAAGAGTCAACCGGTTGAAAGAGCAACTTCGCTCCCACCTGTCCCCCGTTGGGTACTTCCACCGAAGTTGTACCAACACCTCTGCCCGGTGCCCGAGCCACTACTACCTCATGACTCCGGCATGCGAACACTTTTCAAGCCATGATGGAGCGAGGCCTTATGTTGAGCACGAGTCGGCACCATGCACGATAGATCCCACTGCTTGCTACCTCAATGGAACCTACCTCGAACTCCATGGCTATACCATCGAGCACGGTTCGGGAGAGGAGAACCCCATCCGGATCAGCACGACTCCAAGTCCGAGACGAGCCTATGGAGATCAAGTGGGAGTCCGGTGACAGCGATCCGCGGGGGAGCAGCACCTACTCGCGCGCGACTCACACCGGAGGTCCCTCACCCGTAAGACTGCCGGAAGAGTACCCGACCACCAAACGGGAAGATCAAGCATGACTCAGAGGCACTACCTCGAGCCATGGGAACTTTGATTTGCATCGGCTAAGGATCACCCCCTTCACGCACTGGATCCTACGGTTGGTTGGATGACTAGGCGAGAGGACCGCCCCAACTTTGACCTTGCTTTGGATGGTTTTTGGCAGCAAGGATCACACCCTTTCCCCTAGTAGCCAATGGTAGTAGTACGATGTTAGCTTTCGCATTGTGTCATGTGGATTTGTGTATGTGTAGTCCATTGTATCCCCATTAATGTAATCGCTATGGACCTATGTAATGCTTTATGGTATGTTATTAATGAGTTTATTCCACCATGCTTGCTCATTGTTCAAAGATCATTTAAAAACAACTTGAAGCGAAATCACCTAGAAACCATGACCTTAAGTGGGTCCAATCTCTTAACTCATCTACCTCCTTCGGATGGCGCATCGTCGCGAGCTGCAACATCCAACGAGAACCCACCGGAGCCTAATCCCTCCACCTAGCGGAGGTCATGGCTTTGCAAACCCGGTTGCTTCAAGCTATCGCCAACAACCAAGGGAATCGCGGAGGATCAAGCTTGGGAGAATTTATGCGAGCTAAGCCGCCTACATTTTCCATGGCCGATGAACCAATGGATGCCGAAGGCGGTTGAGAGTAATAGAAAAGAAGTTGACCCTCGTCGGTCACGAGAAGCCGATAGAGTCAATTTTGCCACCAATCAATTGGAAGGCCCCGCAAGTGATTGGTGGGACACCTACAAAGAGACACGGGCGAAGACGCCGAAGAACCAACTGGGAGTAGTTCACGGCCGTCTTTCGTGAAAATTTCGTACCCGCCGTGGTCATGAGAATGAAGAAGAATGAATTCGAAGGTTGCGCCAAGGCAACACCACAATGCGGGAATACCTGAACAAGTTCACGCAACTCGCTCGATATGCCACCGGTGACACGGCAAACGAAGAGGAGAAAATCGATAAATTTATCGAAGGATTGAGCGATGAGCTGAGAGGGCCAATGATCGGCCAAGATCACGTCGGTTTCAAAGCCTTATCAATAAGGTTGTACGATTGGAACATGACCAGAAGATGGTGGAAAACAACCGCAAGAGGAGGCTTGCTATGGCCCGCCCACTTCGGGGAGCGCCTCGGTGTCCCAAGGGAGCCACCCCGTCCGGATGGAAGCCAGCTGTCATGGCAGCCGGTCGTCCCCCGCACCCGACCATGTCGGCGGGCCGGCGCACCCAGGTTCCGCACCCGACACCAACTCTAGCCGCTCCGGGAAGAAGAAATGTGAATTGCTTCAAGCGTGGAGAGTTTGGGCACTACTCCAACGTTGCCCCAAGCCACGCAACACTCCGTGCGTACCGGCACCAATGCAAGTACGCATACGAGGAACTCTTGCTCTTCTTTGTGGGGCGCGGTCTCATTTAGGACGCCGCAACCCAATGAGGCCGCTACCGGATTCGGCGCGGACAAGTGAATCATGTGCGTGTCGAAGAAGCGCGGGAGGATCGAACAAGGCTGATGGGTATGTTCTCTATCAACTCTACCCCAGTTAAAGTCTTATTTGATTTAGAGCATCGCATTCATTCATATCTTCACAAGTAAGCAAACAACACCACCTACACCGAGGTAGAACTTAAGAGACCCATGTTGGTACACTCGCACGGGGAAAATATAACCGTACCCCATGCTTGCATCAATGTGCCCATACGGATTAGAGACATGGTATTCCTTTCAAACCTCATGGTACTATCACCCCAAACTATTGATATCATACTTGGAATGGATTGGTTGACTAAGAACAATGCGAGTCATAGGCGTAGCCGAAGGAAAGTCACAGTATCCACCCCATGGGGATCACCAATGAACATAACCATGAACCAAAACCCGATGCTATGTGAGCAAGCTACGGGAGTATTCACCTTGCTACCTTTGAGCGGGATGCCGGTAGTGCAAGAATACCCGGACGTATTCCACGAGGAATTGCCGAAATGCCCCCGATCATGACATAGAATTTATCATCGACCTAATGCACAGTCTGCCCCCATATCCAAGAGACCTTACCGAATGCCGGCAAACGAATTAGAAAAACTCAAGAAGCAAATCGAGAGAACTACGGGAAAAGGATTTGTACGCCCTAGTTCTTCTCCACAGGGAGCCCCGGTACTCTTCGTCAAAAGAATGATGGAAGTATGAGAATGTGTGTAGATTACCGATCATTGAATGAAGTGACCATCAAAAACAAGTACCCACTACCGCGAATCGATGACTTATTCGATCAACTCAAGGGTGCACAAGTGTTCTCAAAGATTGATCTTCGGTCGGGATACCATCGGCTAAAGATTAGAGCGGAGATATTCCCAAAACAGCATTCTCTACGCGTTATGGCTTGTACGAGTTCACCGTAATGTCCTTGGGTTGACCAATGCCCCGACGTATTTCATGAATCGATGAACAAGGTATTCACGGAGTATCGGATAAATTCGTGGTGGTGTTCATCGACGATATACTTATATACTCCAAAGATGATGAGGAACATGCGAACACCTACGACTAGTCTTGGAAAAGCTACGAGAGCATCGGTTGTATGCGAAGTTTAGTAAATGTGAGTTCGGCTTAAGGAAGTCGCCTTTCTTGGCCATGTAGTCTTAGCCGGAGGAGTAGCGGTAGACCCTGCAAGGTCAAAGGCACATTACTGAGAATGGAAGGCACCCAAGTCGAATAGAGGTTCGGAGTTTCTTGGGATTGGCCGGATATTACGGAGGTTCATCGAAGGGTTTTCCACGATAGCCCGACCCATGACACAACTTCGAAGAAGGAGAAAAATTTGTATGGAACGAGAAGTGTGAGGAGGCCTTTGACCAACTAAAAGAAAAGTTAACCACCGCCCTAATCTTAACCCTACCGACAACCGTAAGGATTTCGTGATATCTTGTGATGCGTCTCGACAAGGACTGGGAGGCGTATTGATGCGAGGATGGAAGGGTCGTAGCATATGCCTCGAGACGATTCGACCCCACGAGGAAAACTACCCCACACATGACTTGGAATTAGTGGCGATTGTTCATGCATTAAAAATGGAGGCACTATCGATCGGGAATCACTGTGATGTGTACACGATCACAAGATCTGAAATACTTCTTTACTCGGTCCGATCTCAATCTACATCGAGACGGTGGTTGGAATTGATCAAGGACTACGATCTAGGAATCCATTACCACCCGGCAAGGCGAATGTAGTGGGCGATGCGTTAAGCCGCAAAGCTCAATGCAACCATATGAGGCTGGAAGGCATGGCCGGTGAGCTCCAAGAAGAGATGGCTCGACTTAACCTACACGATTCCTCACGGAGAAGTGAAACTCGCTAGAAATCCAACCTCTTCGAGGACTCAAATAGAAGAAGCTCGGAAGGGTAATGAAGAAACACAAGCAATCAAAGAGCGCATCGCCACCAGGCACGCGAAGGAATTCTCGATAGATGACAAGGGAACCACTGTGGTATAAGAAGAGAATCTACGTGCTGAACAAGGTAGTTTGAGAGGATTGATCCTAAAAGAAGCACACAAATCAGCCTATTCGTTACATCAGGGAAGCACGAAGATGTATCGGGATTTGAAGGAGGAATCGGTGGCCCAATATGAAGAGGAACGTGGCCGAATACGTGGCCGTATGCGATGTATGCCAAAGGGTAAAAGCCGAGCATCAACGACCGCGGGGTTGTTGCAGCCACTCTAGATTCCCAGTGGAAATGGGATGAGATAGGTATGGATTTCATCGTTGGACTACCCAAAAGCTGCGATAGGATATGATTCCATTTGGGTAATAGTAGATCGGCTCACCAAGACCGCCGATTCATCCCCGTAAAGACTAACTACAATAGCGCCAAGGCAGAGCTGAGCTATACATGAGTAGGATTGTGTGTCTTCATGGTGTACCAAAAAGAATTATATCGGATCGCGGTACGCAATTCGCGTCCCATTTCGGAGTAAAGTTCATGAGGCACTCGGGAGTCACCTTGCCTTCGCACCGCTTACCACCCACGGACCGATGGGCGGACCGAAAGGACAAACAAGTTCTTGAGGATATGGTTAGAGCCTATGCGTTGGATTTTACCAAGGATTGGGAAAAATGTTTACCGTACGCCAAATTCTCCTACAACAACAGCTACCAAGCAAGTCGAAGATGTCACCAAATGAAGCCCTATTTGGTCGACGATGCCGAACCCCATTGATGTGGTAAGAAACCGATGAACGAGCTATGTTTGGGCTGGACATAATCAAAGAGGCCAAGGAGAAGGTCCGTCGATCCGGGACCGATTAAAAGCTGCCCAATCTCGGCGGAAGAGCTACGCGGATACCCGTCGAAGGGACTTAGAGTTCAATGTAGGCGACTACGTGTATCTAAAGGTCTCACCACTACGAGGGAGTCGGAGGTTCAAGGTCAAAGGGAAACTTACGCCAAGATACGTGGGCCCATTCCGATAAGCGCTAAAAGAGGTAAAGTGGCCTACCGGCTAGAGTTACCGAGAACATCTCGATGTCCACCCGAGTGTTCCATGTGTCACAATTGAAGAAGTGCTGCGAGTGCCGGAAGAGCAAGCTCCTTTGGAAACCATCCATATCAACGGTGACCTCACATATCCGAAACATCCAATAAAAATGCGGACGAGGCGGAAAAGAGGACACGAACAAAGTTATGGCGCATGTACAAAGTGCAATGCAGCAATCGCTGAAGAAGAGGCCACTGGGAAAGTGAAGATTTTACGAAGACTGAATACCCACATCTACTCAACAACCGGTAAGAAATCTCGAGGACGAGATTTATTGTTAGGGGTAGGTTTGTAACACCACTGAAAATCGAAGGAATTAAAAATCGAAACGTACAAAAAGTTTTGCTTGTTGCCTTTTTCGTGTTTGTTGCTTCTTATTTGCCGCTCGGTTGCATGAATTTAGTTCGAACAATTCCTCTCGGTGTTTGTGAAGACCAAACGCTTTGGATTTTCATTGGGAGGAAAATCTCGAAATATAAGGTTACGAATTTTTAAAATAAAATCGAAAAAGGGATGCGGATTTATGAAGATATGCATTTGAGACATAAAATATTAATTGGCGATTATGGAAAATTAATTAGGGAATAAAATAGACAATAAATTATTTGAAGGGATTTATATGAAAACTAGGAAATTTATTTGGAATTAAAAGTGGTGAATTATGAATTTAGGAAAAAGGGATTTAAATAAATTTGAAAAATATATTTGGAATAATAAAAAGTGGGGAAAAAGTTGAAATATAATATTAAAAATTTTTCTGAGAATATTAGAATTTATTTTGAATTTTTAGAGTGGAAAGAAATAGAAATGGAGAAAATAGGATTTTAATTCGGGAAAATCGAAAAGTACACTTTTCATTAGGTCACAAGTGCTTGACGCCGTACCGGCCCGGGCCACGCGCACGCCACGCGTCGCCGGCCGTATCGCGCCGCGCCGCGCCTCGGCCCGCACGCGTGCCGCGCCAGGCTCCTCGGCCCGGCCCGCGCCGCGCTCGCCGCCGTGCCCAGCCCCGCCGCGCTCGCGCGCGCCGTCCCGCCGCGGCTGGACCGCTCACCCGCGCGCCGCGCGCTGCCGCCGTGCCGGACCCTGCGCCCTCGCCGCGCCACGTGTTGCCGCCCTACCGCCGTGTGCCGCGCCACGTCGCCCACGTCGCCGCACGTCGTGCGTGCACTCGCGTCGCGCCCGGCCGGCCCAGGCACCGCCGCGTGTGCAAAGCCGCGCCAGCCCCTATCCCGTTCGCTCGGCGCGCCTATTTAAAGCTTCCCTTCCCCTTTGTTTCCCCACACCGCCGCCACCTCTAGCCCCTCTCTTCTCCCAAGCGCCGTCGTCGCAAACCGAGCGCCGCCGCCGCCGCCGATGCCGCGTCGTCGCCGTGAGCCGGAGCTCCGCCACCCTCCCTTTGCCATCGCCGTCACCAGGTAAGCCTCGAGCCGCCGCCCTTTCCCTCACGCTAGCGCAGCCGCCACCCCTTTCTCTCCCGAGCGCCGGTCGAACACCTTGTGGGCCCGAGCAGAGTGTGCAAAAAAAAAAGAAAAAGAAAAGAGAAAAAGAAAAAAATAGAGACAAAAATAGGAAAAAATTATGGAAAATTTGGAAAAAATATTTTGAAATGATTTGGGTGAATTTTTGGGCAAAAATAAATTATTTTCTTGTATATTTTCTCGGAGCAAAATTTGAAAATCGTGATCGGACTTTTCAGAGATTTCGTTTCGCGTCGTTTTTAAATCCGATTTCGTTTATTTCTTTCTCATCATTTAAATATGTTTCACTTTTGTGCTCGAACCTCCAAAACCTCAAATACAAATCCCTCCTCGATATTTCCAAATCTATTTTCTCAAATAATTACGATCGTCGTTTTGCGAAAACCCTAGGGCATCGACTCGATTCCAAAACTCGGATTTTTCCCTAGCAATACTCGCCCGAACTCGAGAAGAATTCTAGGCCGAACATTTGGAGTTGTTTTTGTGGTTTTTATGGTTCTTTTCGATCTCTCGGTGAATTCTAATTGAATTCAATTGATCTTTCGCACGCACGAATAGCACTGAAGAAGCGAGGCATCGACTCCATTGAAGACCCCGCTCAACAAGCATGCGAGCAAGGCAAGTCATCACACTCTTTGAACATATTGATCCCAATTGCAAAATGATGTTGTTTTAAATCTTAAACATGCATGCTATACACAAAGAATTACCTATACTTGTTATGACATGTCGTGTTATTGATTACCTTTAGAATTATTCCTTGTAACCCTCAATGTGACACATACAATAGGAGAATATCTTGGTAAACTGCTTAGCCATCTTATTCTTAGATTCATGCATACTCATGATTTTATGAAGAGCTTTATGCTTGGGCAACTACCTTAGGGAAGGTAGTTGAGATACGGCATGTGGAGACATGAGCGTCACATTGCCATGAGAATGATGAAATGAGTTTTGATGAAAAATTGAAAGCACTAAACAAATGATTTAGACGGGGCGGTTTGGATGATTTGGGTGGATTCCGAAAAAGGCAATTGCCGACCCTAGTCAATTAAGGACCGAGCCATGAGATGGCGGAAACGAGCCGATACAACCGTACTTCTCGAATGGGTATAGACCTAGCGGAGTAGATAGCCGAGCGGAGGTGGTACCCTTGCATAGTGGTTCTTATATATGAGACGAGATTTGAAAGGGATGATGGGAAATTGGAATTTATTATAACTTGATGAATGAAGTCTCCCCTTACCCCAGTGTGCTGAACTCCTCTCTTTGCTAGAAAATGACGGCTAGAGTGTATGAGGGATTAAGATCATGGAGCGGAGTGCGCCGAAGTGAGGTTATCGAAAGGCTTTGCCGTGACCGTCTCATGTGTTGGGACGTAGGCTCATTTGTTGGGCGTCGCGAGTACGGGTAAAGTGTACATCCACTATAGTGTGAATGAATCAATCTATTCGAATAGCCGTGCTCATGGATATTGAGCATCGTGACAAGACTTTCGCTTGGCTAGAGTCTAAACTTTAAAATGATGGGATGGGTTTGCATGATGATGTTAGTGATATGCCCTAGAGGCAACATGGAGATGTTGGATATCATGATCAATGTTTATGTATTTTTGAATAAAGTGTTATTCAGTTCTATGAAATAGACATCTTGTATTGATCAATAAGTACGTGACTTATTTATGAGACTCTATATGTATGAATCTATTTCTAAATGATCCCTGATCATATCTCATATTATTGGAACTAATATGATTCTAAGATCGGCATGTTTATTGATTGATGATCATGTCTCATAGATCATGGGTATGGAGATACCAAATCAATAGACATGGACATATGTGTTAGAGAACACATTGTTGGATAAACCCACCATGAGACACTACGGGAATTAATGTGCCATTAGTTGGTCTCGGGTAGTGTTGGTACAAAGTCCTTAGACTGAGATCACCATGGATTCCAACATGTGTAGTAGCCTACTTTGGGACTACCAAACGCTATTCCGTAATGCTGGGTAGTTACAAAAGTAGTCTTCGGGTTTGCTATGAAACATGGAGTGGGATGTGAGTGATCAAGATGGAATTTGCCCCTCCTTTGGAGAGATATCTCTTAGGCCCCTCGAGGTAATGGATTATGGAAATGCATGGCCATGCTAAGTTGATTGAGGAGTCAATCAACGACGGATAATCAAATACGGTTCGAGTGAATGGTTAAGCTATTGAAGGGATGGCACACATCTTGCCTATAGCTTAATTGGTATCGTGAGGCAAAGGGATTTATGTGCTTGCTAGGCACCGCTATTGACAGTCGGCTGAGTTGGACTCGAGCCGACAATCGGCTAAGTTAGACTATAGCCGAAACCAAGTATACCTGAACCTATAGGGTCGCACGCTTAAGGGGATAAGAACAAGCATTCGAGTGGGACTCGAATACGGCTCGATCGGATAGGGATCCGATTGGATAGAGTCCTATGGTCTTACGACGTATGGGCGGCCAACTCTATGAGACACGGATGAGATCCGATTCAAAATAGAGTCCGATCGACCACTAGTCCCGTAGGCCAACTCTATATAAAGGGGCGAGGGTGGAGAGCTGCGACACATCGGTTGAATTGCATTGCGCCGAGATCAATCTCCACGGAAACCCTCCCCACCTTTGAGCCAAACCCTAGCCTTGCATCATGTGCTAGCGTACGGGTGTTCGGCGTTGTTCCGGACGTGTGGATACCGGTAGAGGCGCTTGTTGCGCGCTGTTCATCGGCTATGGTACTTGAGCAAGGCGGCTGCGCGAATCGGTTGCGGTCAAGCGCATCGGAGCGAGGCGCGAAGAACGGTTGTCGGCTTGCGGGAATCGGCTACACGATTCCGATCGAATAGTCCGATTGGCTATTTCATTGCATACTCCAATCGGTAACGATCTATTGGCCCTTACTTGCAAGTGTTCTGGTTTGCGTCGTAAAAAGTTTTTGTTTTCGGCTAGCGTAGCTTCCGCGTAACTCTTCAGTGGTATCGAGCTAATCTTGCTTAGTTCGGGTTTTAGATTGGATCGGAACATGTTTTGCACACGGGTTGATTAGATCAATCGGTTTTACGGGATCGTTGAGGAGAGTTAATGGTAATTGCGTTCCTTGATAGTATATCGGAACGGCGTAATATGATTACGTCGAAGCAATATCCATAGAACTCGGTTTGAGTCGCTTCGAGATAGCGTTCCTTGATAGTGTATCGGAATGGTATAATGTTATTATGCGAAGCTATCTCATAGTCCGATCTTGTTAGCTACCTCGCACCTACGCAAACCATCTCCCTTGATAGTGTATCGGTACGGCATAATATGATTATGCCGACATGGTTTCCGTAAGCGATTTCATAGATTGGATCTATGAATTTCGTGAGGACCGCCGTGTGCGCCCCCTTTTAGGTCGTCTCGATGCCGTTTCTGCGATAGGTAGAAAACGTTTTCTACGCCTAACTTGTTTTTTGAGAGAATGCTTTGAGATGGTATGGCCCTATTGTATGTATGAGATGCATGTGATGTTTGTATTATTCTTTCATATGTGCAATCCTGTAATATTCTTTCATACGTCCAATGCTTGTAATATTCTTTCACGACTGCGAGTCGATGTAATCTTCAATTAGAGCTTCTATAGTAGTAGCTTAGTTTGAAGAAATCAAGCATCATGCACATTGGAAGATGGTGTCGAAGATGGAGATCCTCGGCGCGACATGGAGATGGAGATCACCATGTGAAGGGGGCCATACTATTTCATTATATGCTATTCTACCTGCTTTCATATATGTGATATGTTTGTTTGATAGGATAGCATCCCTCTCAAAATTAAGTAGTAATGATGCCCTTCCAAATGTTGCACCCGTCACCGTTATGCTCGTCAATGGTGGGTCGCAAAGCGAGTGCCATTCTCTATCATAACACGAGGGGTATATGTTAGACATATACATGCAGGAGCATTTGGTTTACTTAACAAGGCTATCAAAATAGTTTTGGGCCTTGGGGCATAGGTTGGGGCCGGGGCATGGAGATGCCACACCAACAACAAGAGTCACATAGAGATGTGATGAGCAAGGAGTTGCTTACCGATGTTATTAATCTTCTAGCGGTGATGCCAAAGCTCACTAAAAATTAATTAACATGTGGATCTTGACCCAATACGTAACCTAGAGGGAAGGTGGAAAATACGTAATGGGAGTCTAATGTTAAATTGTTTAACAATAGACATAGCATAAACATTGTGCTAAACTTTGCTTTTTCTGTTGTAGAATAAATAGCGGCTAATACTACACCCGTACTTTTAATTTGTAATCTATTCTCGAAAAGGAGAAATTAAATGGAACAAACTTTATGGATTGGTATCGTAACTTGAGAATTGTTCTCAAGCAAGAGCGTAAGGAGTACGTTCTTAAAGTACCCTATCCCGAGGATTTGCCTAATAATGCCACTTGCAACGCACGGAGAGCTTACGAGAAGCACATTAATGATGCCCTAGATATAAGCTGTCTCATGCTTGCTACAATGTCCCCGAGCTTGAAGTAATATGAGAGCAGCAATGCTCACACTATTATTCGGGGGCTGCGTGGTATGTTTGAGAACCAAGCTCGGGCCGAGAGGTTCAACACCTCAAAGTCCTTGTTTGTGTGAAGGCTTGTTGAGGGAATCCCGTCGATCCGCATGTGATAAAGATGATTGGCTATATCGAGAGTCTTGAGAAACTAGGTTTTCCTCTTAGCCAAGAGTTGGCTACGATGTGATTCTCCGGTCCTCCGAGCTTCGAGCCATTTATATTAAATTATCACATGAATAATATGGATAGAACCTTGGCTGAATTGCATGGGATGCTTAAAACAGCTGAGGAGAGTATCCAGAAAAACGGTCATCATGTGATGATGATGCAGAAGGATAAGCGCAAACCACTGTCAAGAAGCTTTGCACCAAGAGAAAGTTAACTCCCGATGAGATCGCGAGTGCTTCCAATGCAAAGAAGGGCAAGAAGGGTCGGCGGCATCGGATGTCGTTTGCTTCTCTTGCAAGGAGACAGAGCCACTTTGGAAAAGGAACTGCAAGAAGTACATGGAGGATCTCAAAAAGAAGCAAAGTACGACTTACGCCGGTATTAATGTTATAGACATTAATCTTGCTACTTCACCTACTAACTCTTGGGTATTTGATACCGGATCGGTAGCTCATATTTGCAAATCGTTGCGGGGAATGAGAAGTAGAGGCTTAAGAAGGGCGAGGTGAACTGCGCGTCGGCAATGGAGCAAGCGTTGCTACGATTCTTTGTCGGCACGATACCACTTCATCTACCTTCGGGATTAGTTTTGGAATTAAATAATTGTTATTGTGTTCCAACACTATGTCAAAACATTATTTCCGCTTCATGTTTGCAAGCGGAAGGGTATGATTTTAGATCAATGGACAATGGTTGTTCAATATATCTCGAGAGATATGTTCTATTTTCATGATCCATTGGTGAATGGATTATACATTTTGAATCTTGAAGTGTCTCCCATCTATAACGTTAATACAGAAAGGCAACTCTCTAATGACATAAACCCCACATTTATACGGCATTGTCGCTTAGGCCATATAAATAAGAAACGCATGGAGAAGCTCCATAAGGATGGACTGCTTCACTCTTTTGATTTTGAATGATTTGAGACATGTGAGTCTTGTTTACTTGATAAGATGACAAAGACACCTTTCACAGGACACGGTGGAAGAGCAAGTGACTTGTTGGCACTTATACATACGATGTATGTGGACCAATGAGCTCAACGGCCGAGGTGGTTATCGTACTTCATTACCTTTACCGATGACTTTAGTAGATATGGTTATATCTACTTAATGAGGCATAAGTCCGAATCCTTTGAAAAGTTTAAAGAATTCCAAAATGAAGTACAGAATCATTTAGGGAAAACAATCAAGTTTCTACGATCGGATCGTGGAGGGGAATACTTGAGCCAAGAGTTTGGTAATCATCGAAAGATTGTGGAATTGTTCCACGGTTGACTCCGCCGGGAACTCCACAATGGAACGGAGTGTCCGAACGGAGAAATCGCACCTTGTTGGACATGGTGCGGTCGATGATGAGCCAAAGTGATCTTCCGTTATCCTTCGGGGATATGCTCTTGAAACATTTGCGCTCACACTAAATAGAGTTCCATCTAAGTTGGTTGAAAAGACACCATATGAGATATGGACATGGCAACCCCCTAGTTTGTCTTTTCTCAAAATTTGGGGATGCGAAGCTTATGTAAAACGTTCTGATCGACAAGCTCACACCCAAATCGACAAGTGCTTCTTTGTGGGATATCCTAAGGAAACTAAGGGATATTACTTTTATAATTGGGAACAAGGCAAAGTGTTTGTCGCCCGACACGGTGTCTTCTTGGAGAAAGAGTTTCTTTCAAGAAGGGTCGGTGGGAGCAGGGTGTATCTTGAAGAAGTTCAAGAAACAACAAAAAATGTTTGGTGACCATAGAACCACAACGGGAGGAGCAAAGTGTTGCACCACCGGTTGTAGATACACCAGCCCCACGGAGCTACGAAAGATCACGTCGTGCGCTGAAAGGTACAGTGCGGAACAACGTGATATATTGTTGTTGGACAACGATGAGCCTAAGACCTATGAGGAAGCGATGGTGGGACCCGATTCCAACAAGTGGCTTGGAGCTATGAAATCCGAAATAGAATCCATGTACGACAATCAAGTTTGGAACTTGGTTGATCCACGATGGTGTCAAAACCATTGAGTGTAAATGGGTTTTTAAGAAAAGGCCGATATGGATGGAAATGTTCACATCTATAAGGCGCGATTGGTGGCGAAAGGTTTTAAACAGATTCAAGGAGTTGATTATGATGAAACCTTCTCGCCCGTCGCAATGCTTAAATCTATTCGGATTATCCTAGCGATTGTTGCATATTTCGATTATAAGATATGGCGAGATGGATGTCAAAACAGCTTTCCTAAATGGAAACCTAAGCGAGGATGTATACATGATACAACTGAGGGTTTTGTCGATCCAAAATCGCTCGGAAAGATATGCAAGCTACGAAATCCATTTATGGATTGAAGCAAGCATCTCGGAGTTGGAATATTCGTTTTGATGAAGTAATCAAAGGGTTTGGTTTCATCAAAAACGAAGAGGAGGCCTGTGTTTACAAAAGGTCGGTGGGAGTGCAATTGTATTTCTAATCTTATATGTGGATGACATATTATTGATTGGAAATGATATCCCTATGCTAGAATCCGTCAAGTCTTCATTGAAAAATAGTTTTCCCATTAAAGACTTAGGGAGGCAGCATACATATTAGCATTCGGATCTATAGAGATAGATCCAAGAGGCTAATTGGATTAAGCCAAAGTACATACATTGACAAGGTGTTGAAAAAGTTCAACATGCATGATTCCAAGAAAGGTTTCTTGCCCATGTCACATGGCATTAATCTTAGCAAGAATCGGTGTCCTCGGACACATGATGAGCGGAATAAGATGGGTATGGTTCCATATGCTTCGGCAATTGGATCCATCATGTATGCCATGCTTTGTACACGTCCGATGTCTCGTACGCTTTGAGTGCTACGAGCGAGATACCGTCGAGATCCGAGATGAAGGTCACTGGGTGCGTAAAGAATATCCTTAAGTACTTGAGAAGAACTAAGGATATGTTCCTAGTCTATGGAGGTGAAGAAGAGCTCGTTGTAAGTGGTTACACCGATGCTAGCTTCTAAACAGAACAAGGATGATTATAGATTGCAATGCGGGTTCGTGTTACGCCTGAACGGAGGCGCGATCAGTGGAAGAGTTCCAAGCGGGATATTGTTGCGACTCTACAACTGAGGCCGAGTACATTGCTTGCTTGAAGCTGCAAAGGAGGCTGTTTGGATCAAGAAATTCGTTTCGAGCTTGGTGTGATGACTAGTACGGCGGTCCAATGTCTCTCTATTGTGATAATAGTGGAGCCATTGAGCAAGCCAATGAGCCGAGATCACATGGAAGTCCAAACACATACTTCGGCAATATCATCTCATCCGCGAGATAGTGGACAGAGGTGATGTCAAGATATGCAAAGTGCACACGGATCTCAACATAGCCGATCCGCGACAAAACCTCTCCCTCGGCCGAAACATGAGGCGCGCACAAAGCAATGGATATTAGATACTTACATGATTGACTCTAGTGCAAGTGGGAGATTTTTAGTATATGCCCTAGAGGCAACATGGAGATGTTGGATATCATGATCAATGTTTATGTATTTATGAATAAAGTGTTATTCGGTTCCATGAAATAGACATCTTGTATTGATCAATAAGTACATGACTTATTTATGAGACTCTATATGTATGAATCTATTTCTAAATGATCCACGATCATATCTCATATTATTGGAACTAATATGATTCTAAGATCGGCATGTTTATTGATTGATGATCATGTCTCATAGATCATGGGTATGGAGATACCAAATCAATAGACATGGACATATGTGTTGGAGAACACATTGTTGGATAGACCCACCATGAGACACTACGGGAATTAATGTGCCATTAGTTGGTCTCGGGTAGTGTTGGTACAAAGTTCTTAGACCGAGATCACCATGGATTCCAACATGTCTAGTAGCCTACTTTGGGACTACCAAACGCTATTCCGTAAGCGGGTAGTTACAAAAGTAGTCTTCGGGTTTGCTATGAAACATGGAGTGGGATGTGAGTGATCAAGATGGAATTTGCCCCTCCTTTGGAGAGATATCTCTGGGCCCCTCGAGGTAATGGATTATGGAAATGCATGGCCATGCTAAGTTGATTGAGGAGTCAATCAACAGACGGATAATCAAATACGGTTCGAGTGAATGGTTAAGCTATTCATGGGATGGCACACATCTTGTCTATAGCTTAATTGGTATCGTGAGGCAAAAGGATTTATGTACACATTACGGGTTCGAGCCGATATTATATTCTTGTATACTATGGTGTCAATATGTGCTGCTAGGCGCCGCTGTGGCATGGTCGGTGAGTTGGACTCGAGCCGACGATTGGCTAAGTTAGACTATAGCCGAAACCAAGTATACCGAACCTACGGGGTCGCACGCTTAAGGGAATAAGAACGAGCATTCGAGTGGGACTCGAATACGGCTCGATCGGATAGGGATCCGATTGGATAGAGTCCTATGGTCTTACGACGTATGGGCCCCCAACTCTATGAGACATGGATGAGATCCGATTCAAAATAGAGTCCTGATCGGCCACTAGTCCCAGTAGGCCAACTCTATATAAAGGGGCGAGGGTGGAGAGGCTGCGACACATCGGTTGAATTGTATTACGCCGAGATCAATCTCCACGGAAACCCTCCCCACCTTCGAGCCAAACCCTAGCCTTGAATCGCGTGCTAGCACACGGGTGTTCGGCGTTGTTCCGGACGTGTGGATGCCGGTAAGGCGCGCTACGTTGCACGCTGTTCATCGAGGCATGGTACATCGGAGCAAGGCGGCTGCGGCAGGTGGTTGCGGTTGAGCGCATCGGAGCGAGCGCGAGAACGGTTATCGGCTTGCGGGAATCGGCTACAGTTCCGAGATCGGATAGTCTGATTGACTATTTCCATTGCATACTCCAATCGGTAACGATCTATTGGCCCTTACTTGCAAGTGTTCTGGTTTGCACGGTAGAAAAGTTTTTGTTTTCGGCTAGCGTAGCTTCCGCGTAACTCTTCGAGATGATTCTTATTCTTGGTGGATCAACTTCTCAAGATGCGAGAAGGTGGACTCCCAATCCATGATGAACCGGAGGCGGTAAGCCATCCTTGAAATCACGATGGATGGTAGACAGAACCGTCGCCGACTTAATGAAATGTGGAACTAAAACTTGACTTGGCTAGTTGTTAGGCTTGTGAAAAGAGTTGTGAAAATTGGCTTTATGTAAAAGAACACCAACCATTCTTTGAATGACCCTATCATATGCATCACTTCCGTGTTGGCTTGCTTGAGTACGGTTGGTACTCACCCTTGCTATACGCACAAACCTTCGGATGGTGGAAATGAAGACTTGGAGGATCCCTATGCCTACTACCGGGAGGGCAAAGAAGGCGATGGCGCTTGCTAGGTCTTAGTCTCCGGTCGTTGCACTCGTGGCAATTGACAAGTCTTGCCTTCATTCATTTGCCTTACCTAATTTCTACTTTTGGGTTGTATCTAGACCATGAGGTCATATGTGTTGGATATTGCCTTCGGGCCTATTATTGTAATAATTTCGATGTAAGACTATTCGTGCATTTGCACTGATTATTGATCTTGTATTTCGTGGGTACCAAACTACTCGATCCGGAAATGGTACTATGAACATGAAAGATTCCCGTTCCAAAATGGAGGTCCACATTACGGTGGCTTCGGTGCATGGCGGCGATGGCGGCGACTTGCGGCGCACGGCGGGGATGGCTTGCGACGAGGAGAGAACGGCGAGGGAGATGGGGAAATGAAGCGGCGAGGTGGGGGAAACGGGAAGGGCTCGGCCCCTTTATAGGCGCGGTGAGAGAGAAACGAGAGAGAGAGGGGGACGGGGCCCGGCGCGGCGTGCACGGGCGTGCGGCGCAAAGCCGGGGCCGGGCGCGGCACGGCGCGTGTCGCGCACGCGGGCGGGCGTGGTACGGCGTCGAGCACGTGACGCATGATGAACACTGCGCTTTCCTAATTTTCCCGATTTTCAGCTTTATTTTTCTAAATCTTTTTCCTTTCACTCTAAAAATTCAAAATAAAATCTAATATTCCCAAAATTAGTTTAACAATATATTTTCAAACTTTTCCCCCACTTTTTATTATTAAAAATATTTTTTTCTTTTCTAATTTATTTATTTCTTTTAAATTCAACAAAGTAAGACCTTTGGTTAAAATTAATTTTATAACTTCATATTTTCTTTTCAAAAATATCTTCATCACCCATATTTAAATAATATTTACTTTTTCATCATTAAATTAGAGTTTAAGCTAAGGGTATATACTTTTCAAAGTGACTTTTATAAATTTCCAAATCTTAATTATTTATTCCCTCCAATTTATATTTTGAACCTTTTTCCCTATCCGGGATTTCAAAACACTTGGTGTTTCTCCAACCTCAAATTAAATCATTTCCAAAATAAATTTTATGTAACCAAGTTGGCAAATAAGAAGCAATAAACACGATCAAGAAGCAAGAAGCAAAAAGTTTTTGTGATGATGTGATTTTTTTGTAATTTGTGATGTGATATTAGTTGTTGATATAATTTAATAATTCAATAATTACATATATAATTTAGGAGGATGTATCTTCCGGTGCGGTCCACTTAACACGTTCGCATGGAAAGATCTATTATCTTGTGTGATCAGCTTAAGTGGCCCACACGGGATAATAGATCTTCCCGTGTGGGCCTCTTAAGCCGCCGCACGGGATAATCAGTCTTCCCATACGGTTAGGCTGTCCGCACGTGAAAATTTGATTTTCCACACCATCTCGCATTTGCGGGCAGGCCTTCCACACGGGAAGGTGTGTTTCGGCCCGTACGCAAAAATCGATTTTCCAGTAGTGAAAAATAAGTGTGTGGTAGATTTTCTTTGTAGTTCGACTCCATATGCTTTTGTTCAATTAATACCTACGATCAATTATCTAGATGTTAGAAACAATTGAAACTGTGTCGCTACATAGGAGAAAAGAAAAATTGATTCGCATATCCGTTATATGAGGGCTCTAGCATCAGTAGGATGATATGGCTTCATGAGAGAAAAGACGCAATTTGCATCTGATCAAGCATGAATGCTAGAAACAATTATGGTGGCCTGGCTTCAAAAGATAAAAGAGAAATAGACTTACTTATGAGAAGCAACTATATATGTATATATAAGATTCTGAAATAATCATTTTGCTTCATCTATCCCCTCAAAAGTAAAAATCAAATATTTGACAATAGAGGCTACATGGGAACAGGTTTGACAAAGAGACTCTTGACAATCTCCTGTAGATATGTGGAGAATGTTAACGCATCATTTCTCTTGTCATAAAAGAACATTATAGAAATAGCCATGTTCACAACTCGTTGCGCTACCGGAAGCAACTCGTGGAGTTCACATCGGGCCTGGTTCTTGCTTCTCCATTCATCTTCTATCTGCAAATCGAGCTTGGCAAAGGCAACCTCGCTTGTGACCTTGTGCTCATTCATGTAGCACTCTACAGTGCTCGTGATATCCCCTGTTCTTCCCACGCTGTACGAATGTCAAAGATAAATTACAATATTCTCACCCTTCACCCATACTAGACAATGTAAAAGTTAAGAGTGAATGTAGCATCTCATTAAAAGGAATCACGTATATATAGTTGCATATCGTTATCATCATATGTTGATCACAATTTCTTTCCTTGTCTTGTGGGAAAATTTACCATTTCTCCGTATGATGAGCTGGGACAAATATTATGATCACTCACGAACAATATTGTTGTGGGCATTAGAATGTTACATCTACTAATAAGCAAAAGATAATTATAATTAGATATTGTACCTTAAAGGAAGCAATGTCATTCATGAAACGCATTATCTTTGCACATGATGTCACGGTAGTACTGTTTGCTGCCCACTTGAATGCTTCATTTGTTCTTGCATCACCCTGGCCAACCGTATACACACACATAACAGTTGCACCGTCGAAGTCTTGGTAGACAAAGCCAACTGGTCTTCAAAGCTTGGCTTGTAATTATTATGCAACCATTCAGCTTCCTGAAGAAAATAATGGGACAGCTTTTGGAACTGCGCCAAGTAAAGGAAATTAATAACCACAAAATTAGCAATACAAGGGAACATAGTTGTTCTAATGCACCGCACCACAATCAGACACCCAAAAAAAATGCCCACTCTAACACAGTACGTTCAACTCCTTAGCCTCACAAAATTCTATCGAAAGGGCACTCGTATGTGTATAATATTCGTGGACATTACGATTTAAACCCTCTGGTGGATGGAGTCATGTATGCACAGCTCCAGCACCACACCGTCGTGCTTTTTACCTCCTCTTTCTTACTTGACTTCATAGAATAAGTTATGTCAACTAATGTTGATCATTTTTTGAGAAAAACTAATATGAAAATTATACGCATTGTATTTTGCTATGAAACTCATAATGTGACAATTTATCATCGTATATTAATGTAAAATTATGAAAGAAATAGTCAAATTTGAGAAACAAAAGGCTGGTTGAAAATCAAAGAAACAGATAAGGAAGCAGTCCTAACAAAGACAGATCAAAACACACATCGCTGTCATACCTCTTTTTTAGCATAAGCAACCCGGTACTTCTCATTGTCTGTCACTTGATCCTCAAACTCTTTGAAAGTATTCAACAATTTATTGTAGAACTTTTTAGGTACTCAGGAAGGAGAGAGACACTCTCATCCCATCTGCAAGGCAGGCAAATTGTTAATTTCCATCAGAATTAGTCAAGCAAGCATATTAAATTAGTTTATCATATAGTAAGATAAAGACAAAACCTTTGTATGGCTTCGTTTAGCTTCCGAAATTCCTGGATGGTGGCATGGGAATCATATGTATCGTCCGTTATGACAACTAGTACAATTGTCTTGGTAAAAATTATCCGTGTGAGTGCTAACCCTTTCTCGTAGAACAACATATGTGACCATGTGTAGCTCTCCACCACACGATCCCTAAGATAACTTAGCCCCACATATGCATTAAGGTCTTTCCACCATCTAAAATAAAAGTATTTAGGTACATGCTTAGATAGTATATTTAAGATTATTAATTACTGGCATTGCACAATATGGACAATATACATTTGTCAGATATGTATGTTTAGCACATCATTTACATATATATTATATGTATGAGTGTATGAATTTTTAATAAGACTGACATGAATACATACTACTGCAACACTTTTTTAGTCACTTGTTGGGTATATTACCAAAGAGACATGTACATACTCAGAAATAGCTTTGAGCTCCTCCAAGTGAACCCCTTGCAAAAGGTTAAAATGCACCTTTGCAAGATCCAAAAGAAGCGAAATATGCCCTTCTTTTTGTCCATACTCCGAAAGATAATGCAATGCCTCCACTCTTTTGTGTGTCCTTGGTAGTGGTAAATGAAGGGCACGCTTAACTTGGTCAGGCCAGTCACATGAAGTTTTAGGATGTCATGCACATTAAATAAGTGTCACATCGCGAGAAAAATAAATTTTTACATGAAACTTGGAGGAGAGAGGAGGGAAGAGTTTCATCACGGTGAAACGACTCAGCGCTATTTCCTAGCTCTCGGTAACCACGTGAAACGCCATTGAGGCCAAATCGTTTCATCCTCCAGGATCCCATGCGCATGCCTCCGCCCGCGCGTGAAACTTCGCCTTCTTCCCGCACGGCGCTGAATCCTCCCGCGCCTCATCCTTCTTCCTGAATCTTCTCTGTGTGAATGGCTACGTAATGATGGCCTGTTCTTTTTTAGTCGTTTGAATTGGTCACCTGGTGCTTGTGTGTGCATCCAATTGAATATGTGCATCCGATTGAATCAGTGATGGCTGGTGCTGTCGGCCTAAATGTTTGTTGCTGTTTAGTGATGGTTGTTGGGTGCATATGATCCCAACAAACTGCAGCAATTAAATGCTTTTCTTAGCCTTGGAAATGTCAAAGTAAAACACTGTATTGCTGGGATTGTTTCATGGACGGTTTCATTTGAGTCTTGATGACATATTTATTTTGGAAACTATGCAATGATACTAGCCATTGTGACTGGCCTAAAGGGTTTTTGAGGTTACTGCGATGCATCATTGATTTTAGATGCTGCCTGGAAAAGAGATGGCCCTCTTCGAGTTGTGGTTCATCATGGACGAGGAGGTAAGCTGCGTTGTATGAACTTAATAAACCCCTCGGTTCATCGGCTAATCCATGGATGAACCTCCCATCACTGTTGAATGTAGCTGCAAGACAAAATATTTAATTTGTGACTAATTAATTCTTTTTAGATTTGTCTGTGCATCTATAAGGTGACTGGCCTTCTCTTACAGAGAACGGAAATTTCTTTTCATAACCACTTACGCTTCTTTCGTTGACAATAGAAAAATTTAAACATATAAAGATTTTACGTGTGTCGTCACTAATGTAGAATAAAAAAGTAGTTTGTCGCTGAAGCTGTATAGAATTTTCCCGACCTACCATTATCAAATCCAATTCATGTTTCGTTAACAAATGGCTTGTGGGTATGCGAGTAATGTCTCAGTTAAATCTAGCCTATATATCGATATATACCTGGAGATACCCATAGGCCATGCTTCCTAAGCAAGCGAAATCGACGAGCAACCTTGTAGAGGCTAGAGCTAGTAAATTCACTTGCATCGATGTCGCTTAGTCTGGTGTTTATATCTTCTTCGAAGAGGTGACCAATTCCTAGACGTTAGATTGCGTCCACTAAAGTTTATCCTTGCAACCACATCACTCGAAGTACAAAACAGTGTGTGAACCTTTAAAAAACAAGATTTAAAGAAAGAGTTGTTCCGTCCCTCCAAACATTCCTTTAACAAGAAATGCGGATGCGTGAAAAATTGAACACAGGACCTCGGGTTAAAACCATACACTTATTGCCACTACACTATCAAGTGCATCCACTCTTGAAGAAATGATCTTTGATCAATCTGCTAAAATTCATAATAGTTCGTTCTACTACGTACCGAGACTGAAAAATATTTTTAGTTATGGTTAAATCTCTAATCCGGTTGGTAATACCAACAGAGACAAAAAGTTTATTTTTAGTCCCAATTCAAAAAATCAGTAGGCCACGTCGGACCTCAATTATTTTTTGTCTGGTTGGTAAACATTTGTCCCGGTTTTTATATCAACCGGGACCAATGTGAACAATGCTTGGCCTTATCGTCTCGGGACCCATGCACGCGCGGAATTTTCTCTCTCCCTCTCCCCTCAGGCGCCTGCATGCACCTCTCTCTCCCTTTCTAGATCTAATCCTCTCCCTCTTTCTCTCCCTAACTCAACTCTCTCTCCCTCTCGGTATGGCGGCCGGCGGGGTGAGCGTGTAGGATCGAATACCCAAAACTAAGCCAACCAGAGGAGGTGAATGGTTGGTATACCCAAAAATCAAACTTTTAACGGAAATAAAAGTTACCCTCAAATTTCGATGTAGATCGGTCGACCGAAGTTGTTACGCTGTCGATCGCTGAATACCTCCGGTCGACCGTCGCACTTCGTCGGTCGATCGGTGAGATGTCGTCGCCTAACCGCCGGTGTTCCTCGGTTGGACCGCCGCGTCCGAGAAAACACAAATTAATCAACTCTCAAAATAGATCAAAAATATATTACTCCTCTGTGTTTACAAAGTGCAATACAGCACTCCTCATAAAATTTCGACAAAATTCAAAACCCTAACTTTCTCGCAACTCGATTCTCTTTAAAACGCATACCGAGAGACCACACCCTCCTTCTCTATTTATACATGAGGTAGGCAGCCTAAAGCTACGAATCCAACTCATATAAGAAGTTCTAATTCACTAGGAAACCTTCCCGTACAAGAAACAAACTTTACAAACTCTAATTGTAATAATTTTGGACTCCATCCAAAATATAACTTCGCATCCCATACGCACACAACATCTCCATCGTATGCCATATGGAATCTTCACCAACCATGTGCATCAATCTTTAGCCTAAGTATCCCGCATGATATCGCGAGTCCGGACGTCACCTTATCTTCAAGTTGACTCCCAATCCATCACCGGCAATACTCGCCAGGCGTAAAGATTTTCTACACATGAAACAAACAAAGAAACCATATCCAAGCATAAGCTATCTTCAACTTGACTCATTGTTAGCACACAACATTATTACATACGTATAGTATCCATCTAGAAGCCATAAACACGAATTAAACACGGATATCCAATGAAACAACCCAAAACCAAAACCGACACGAGTCGGCGGTCGGACCGCAGCTGACCGGTCTCACCGCACATAGACCTCCGGTCGACCGACAACACAAGCCCGGTCGACCGGACCACTGTTCATCGTCTAAAAATTCCAATTATCTCCAAAACCACTTCGCCAATAATGTCCAAATATCAAAACCAATAATCACATATGCCAATTGTTCATCACCATAAAGTATCAAACACACTTTGATTTTACAATTTCTCTCTTGATGAACACATTGACAAACCTATTAAAAATGTTTTGTTTTAATTTTACAATATCCCCTTGATGAACACATTGACAAACCTATCAAAATTGTTTTGTTTTGGTGTGTGAAAATTAAAAACAAAAATGATAAAAAGCATTGGAGTGCTCAAAAATTCAAAGAAAATTTCTCCCCTTTTATAAAGAAAGAATATCCCTTGAACTTGAAAAACTTGCATTTTTAACTCTTCTCCCCTTTTGACAATGATTTCATCAAGCATAAGAATTATGTACATCAATATTCAAGAGCTTAGCATCATACATATAGCAAGTCATGTTATGTGTTGCAATAATAAGAAGATAAACCCATCAATTAGATAGCAAACATGCATTAGAATATAATCATGAACTAAAGATTTTATAATTAAGATCAATAATACAATCAAAATTTATCAATTCAAACGATTTATAATGCAAGCACATAGGCTGAAAAATAAATCCAAACATATATACCTATTGCAACCATTACTCTTTCTCAAATTAACTTTTTGCACAAAACAATCAAGAGGATTTTTCTCATATTTATTTGAGCCTAGTTTTGCTCATATTTTTCTTTTAATTATTTCGGGTATGTCCTTGTCGTCAAGACTGTTTCCAAGGATTTGACACCCATTATTTTTTGCTCACATCGAATACGTCCTTGTCATCAAGACTGTTTTCAAGGATTCGGTATTCTTTTTGTTCTCATAGATAATGATTTATTCTCTTGCACAATGAGCAATTTTAAAGTAATTTGAGGAATAACAATTCAACAACAACATATACATAAGCATTTACAATCCAAACTATGCACTAGTATCAACATTGCATATTTCATTAATTCAAGTATGAAATTAAAGTGTCATGCATCATATCACTTAAATATAAAAACTAAGCCTCATGAAAATACTAGAATACATACAAGCTATGCTAGTGACAAATAAACCTTTATAGTATTGCTAGCATGTACAAGAAAATAATATATGTATCAACAAAGCTCTCTTTTTAGTTTACTTTATTTAATTATTGCTTGATAAAACCAATAGCACAAAAACTCCCCCTCAAACCATGCCAAAAGGATGAATAATTCTCAACTCTCCATGAAGAAAAGCAAAGCGATACGAATCCAATGGTTTAGTAAAAATATCCGCAAGTTGTAACTTAGTATCCAAAAATTTCAATTGAACATCTCCCTTCTCAACATGATGCCTCAAAGAGTGAAAGCGAATATCAATGTGATTTGTACATGAGTGTTGTAGAGGATTCTTAGCAATGTTAATAGCACTTGTATTCTCATAATAAAGAGGAACCTTATCAAAACAAGTCATAATCTTTCAAAGTTAAAATAAGCCAAAGAATCTGAGAACAACAACTAGCAGTAGCAACATATTCGATTCAGCAGTTGATTGAGCTGCACTAGATTGTTTTCTAAAAGACCATGCAATTAATGATGTACCGAGAAAATGACATGTTCCACTAGTACTTTTCCTAAAATTCTACAACCCGCAAAATCAGCATCGAATAACTACTTAAGCATATATATAGAAGATGGAGTAGAATACCAAATTCCAAACTCAAGTGTATGTTCAAATACCTCATTATTCGCTTGATCGCTTGACGATGTGAAGCACGAGGAGAAGCTTGAAAACGTGCACACAAACACACAACAAATTGTATGTCCGGCCTAAAAGCGTTAGATACAACAAAGATCCAATCATACTTCTATACTCCTTTTGATCCAAAGCTTTACCATCTTCATCAAGATCCAATACGCGGTAGAACCAATTGGCGTAGAGATTGGCTTGCAATTATCCATCTTGAAATGTCTCAAAAGATCCTTGGTATACTTCGTTTGATGCACAAACGTACCTTGAGGTGTTTGCTTAATTTGCAATCTCAAAAGTACGACAACTCACCCATCATGCTCATCTCAATTCCATGTGCATAGTCTCAACAAACTCTACAACCAAAGCGTGAGTTGAACAACCAAAGATGATATCATCTATATAAATCGAACAAAAAGTTGATTTTCACCATGCTTAAGAAACAAAAAGCGTTTTGTCAATCTTTCCCATTTGAAAACCTTTTGCAAGCAAAAATTCTTAAGCCTATCATACTATGCTCTAGGTGCTTATTTCAAACCATAGAAAGCTTTAGACAATTTAAAAACATGGTTGGGAAAATCAGGATTTTCAAAACCCGATGGTTGTTTAACATAAACTTCCTCCTGTATATAGCCATTTAGAAAAGCACTTTTAACATCCATTTGATACAATTTAAAACCTTTTGAAGCAGCAAAAGCTAACAAAAGTCTAATTGCCTCAATCCTAGCAACAAGAACAAAAGTTTCATCAAAATCCAAACCCTTCACTGAGTAAAACCTTGAGCAACAAGTCTAGATTTATTCCTAACAATTAAACCATCCTCATTTTGTTTATTTTTGAAAATACACTTGGTTCCAATAATGTTATATCCAGAAAGTGGTTCAACTAAAGTCCAAACTTTGTTTCTCTCAAAGTTTTCAAGTTCTTTCATGCATGGCGTTAATCTACGATTCATCGGTTAGTGCATGAGTAACATCTTTGGGCTCAAAAGAAGCAATAAATGCAGAATTTGCACATACATCACGAGTAGTTACCTTTGACCTTGTAGTCTGCTCACCTATATTACCAATTATTTGTTCGCGGATGTCATCATTGAATGTGCAAAGGAGCAGCAACTTCTGAAGTTGATTCACGTTCGTACTCTCACTGGTTGTAGCTTCTAAAGAATCACCTTGATCAGCATTGATGGAACCCCGAGGTGGATGGCCCTGCCGGTCGGCCGTGCCTCCTACCGGTCGACCGTGCATCCTACGTCGGTCCGACCGACGGTTGTTGGGCGGTCGACCGGCCGGGTCGACCTTGTCATCATCGTCGTCGCTTTCATCCTCAAAAATACGACCATCGTCCCCCTGAACTGTGACGGTGTACTGCGGGTTATGGTCTAGTACTGGACTAGCCTCATCAAAAATGACTTCACAAATCCTAACAATTTTGTTAGTTTCCAAAATAAGTACACGATAGCCACGAGAATGTGCAAGGTAACCAAGAAACATTCAATCGGTAGAACGTGCCTCAAACTTATCCAAATTTCCTGATTTCAAGACAAAGCACTTGCAACCGAAAACACGCAAATGTGAAACTTTGGTTGATGACCAAATCAAAGCTCATAGAAGTTTTTCCAATTTTTGATCTCAAGAAAACACGATTGAAAACATAACATGCAATGTTAATAGCTTCGGCCCAAAATTTTCTAGGAGTGTGATATTCATCAAACATTGTTCTAGCCATTTCAACCAAAGAACGATTTTTCTTTCAACAACACCGTTTTGTTGTGGAACACGAGGAGAAGAAAATTGATGTTCAAGCCCTTTTTCATTGCAAAATTGTTCAAAAGAAGCATTCTTAAATTCACCTCCATTATCACTTCTAATTCTCTTCAAAGAACCAGGAACTTCACAATTCAATCTTAGATACAAATTCGAAAGTGTCCAAAAGCCTCATCCTTGGTTGCCATGAAGAAAACCCAAGAATATCGAGAAAAATCGTCAACAACAACCAACACATACCACTTTCCTCCAACGGATTGCACTCTAGGTGGACCAACGGTGTCCATATGTAAGATTTGTCTCGGTGTATCCGTCATCACGAAATAATAGGAGCATGTGAAGAAGCAACCATCTTTGCATGAGGACACGAGTATACAAACCAAATCAAGATTGTTCTTAAGTTTAGGCAAACCACGAACAAGATCCAAACCACTTAACCTAGTGAGAAAATCAAAACCAACATGTCCAAGTCTACGATGTCAAAACATCAAATTTTTGTTGAATTTTGCAACTAGACATGTTACAACAGTGAAACAGGATTTTCAAAATCAGGTTTAAACACTCTTCCATAGCGAGAAATATTCAACACGAGAATCACCACAAGAATCAAATACTTTACTTCAAGTTTTCTTAAAGTGAACCTCAAAATTCTCATCAACAATTTGTGAAACCGAAAGAAAATTATACTTTAAATCCTCAACCAAAGCTACTTCTTTCGGTTCCAACTTGTCATTTACCTTGACGGATCCTGTAGCAATAACGACACTAGTAGAAGCATCACCAAAGATAATCGATTCAGTCTTGGATGCCATCTTGAGGGAGAAGAACCAATTTGTATCACTGGTCATGTGCCGCGAACAACCGGAATCCATGATCCATACGTTCTCCTTCCTCGCCACCAAAGCCTACACACAAGACGATGTCGAAGCCTCGATCTTGGGTTAGATAGAAGAAATTTAGGAATTCGATCTTGAGACACATGACCGTAGATCCAATAAGCATATATCCATGTGCAAAAATAGTTTATAATTTTCAGAAAAATTCCTCAGGACCGGTCGATCGCTGTTGTGCGCCGGTTTGACCGCGGCCGTCGGCCCAGGGGCGTGCTTGCCGGTCGACCAAGATTCCCACGTCGTTCGACCCGGTCTTCTCAAGGGAAAACCAGATTTTTGCCACTTTGATTTTGCAAAAGCAATCTCTCTTTCTTTTTCTTTTTACGTGCTTTGGAATTGTTATTACGAGAAATCCCATTCAACAAAATATTACGAGCTTTGGAATTGTTATTAAACTCAGTTTTCAAAGCATTAGTATTAATAATTTCAGGAATCTCATAAGGAAGAGCAACCTTTTGCCGAACATCATAATCTTGAGCCATAATATAAGATTGCATCTTACTACACAAATAAGAAAAATCCGAACCATCGAAAACATGTGGCTTAGTTGAAAGTTTGTTATCCATGGCTTAAAACTCTAGATCGGTAAAAATCCAAAGAAGAAAATGTGGCTCGATACCACTTGTAGGATCGAATACCCAAAACTAAGCCAACCGGAGGGGGTGAATGGTTGTGTTGAATGACTAAATTTGGTAACCAAATCCCTAAGTCCTAGCTGAAGTTGAAGCCGAATCGGATCGGCTCGTTTGCGAAAAAACGAGGCCGGGTCGGCTTAGATGCGATCGGTGCAAAGCCGATCGGCTAAGGTTGAATGGGACAAGAACAGCCGATAGCCGATTCTAGGTTCGAAGAAGTTGAAGCCGTTTACGATACGAGATATTTGGAGATACAATAGAAGATTCGGTTTCCAAATTGCACATTAAGAGATATTGCCATCGGGGATAAAGTCCCATAACGGCGAATGTATGTAAATTAGAGATTTGTTTAGAGATAACGCTATTGTAAAGGCGGCAAAGAATTGCTTCCCACGCTTTTATCGCATAGATATAGTAGTTAGTTGCGGTCGTGTTTAGCGCGGTCTTTGTTGTACTTGGGTATAAATAGGACCCGAAACCCCTATAAACAATGGATTCAAAAACACAACCAATACAACCTTCGGCGCATCGCCTCCTTTTTCTTCAAACGAACAACTGATCCAGCTTTGGCTGCATCGTTTCGATCCCCAAGTTCGGGTAAATGTTTGTCGTTAGTGGTGTATCTCGTCGAATTTAGTGCTTCCATCGTTATGACACTCTAAATTCAATGATTTATGATGCGCTAGTTATCATATATCGTATATAATCTAGAACAATGTTTAGATCTATCTCGACATCGGCTCGTTTACGTCAAGGATCGGCCCGATAGAGCTAGATCTAAGGGTTGGTCTAAATTATATATGATATCCATCGTCTCGAGGTATTTACATCAGCTACGGTAGATCGGATCGTTCTTTTTATACTTAATGCTGCATCATTATTGAACTATTAAGTCAGTTTTAGAGCTTTTATGATCTGTTCGGCTAGATGTATTTTGCTTAGAGACAGTCTTGGGGTTTCGCCGGCCTTATACATTTTAATGTTCTTTTGATATATTTGTTATCGGGATTATTAAAACCGCCTCTTATATTAAGATCTTGCTCTAGTTAAATGCCCTAAGCCGAATCGGTTTGTCGGCTAGTAGCATGGCCCGATCTAGGCTTAGCGTATTTAGCTTAGATCAATATCTTTTCATAAGATAAATCGGAGTATTAGCCGATTCATAGTTGGACTTATGACATCGGCTAAGATTGTTAAAGCATATATTTATTATTCTGTTGTATATTTGAATTAAGTGACTAATCTTGTCTCGGTGTAGCCGATCTATTCTAGTCACTTAGTTTAAATACACTTCGAATAGCATATATATGTAAATTGACTCTTGCGGCCGATCCGGTAGGATCGACTTAATACTTAACGCATATGTCTCTATTTTTATTGTTGGTTAACAGATCAAACCAAGCTGGAATGCCTTGTCTGGCATAGGTAGCCGAGAAGGACACCTGCTGGAGTTAAGCGGATCTCCTAGGCCAGCGCGTGAGAGAAATTTCTCGTCAACGAAGTTGGTATACCCAAAAACCAAACTTTTAGTGGAAATAAAAGTTACCCTCAAATTTCGATGTAGATCGGTCTGACCGAAGTTGTTATGTCGGTCGACCGCTGAATACCTCCGGTCGACCATGCACTCTGTCGGTCGACCTTATGTCCCGGTCTAACCGCCGGTGTTCCTTTGGTTGGACCGTCACGCCCGAGAAAACATAAATCGAAGAACTCTCAAAGTAGATCGAAAATATATTACTCCTCTCTGTGTTTACAAAGTGCAACAACAACACTCCTCATAAAATTTCGACAAAACTCAAAACCCTAACTTTCTCGCAACTCAATTCTCTCTAAAGCGTATACCGGGAGGCCACACCCTCCCTCTCTATTTATACATGAGGTAGGCAGCCTAAAGCTACGAATCCAACTCATACAAAAGTTCTAGTCCACTAGAAAACCTTCCCGTACAAGAAACAAAATTTACAAACTCTAATGGTAACAATTTTGGAGTCCATCCAAAATATAACTCCGCATCCAATACGCACACAATATCTCCATTGTATGCCATATGAAATCTTCACCAACCACGTACATCAATCTTTAGCCTAAGTATCCCGCATGATAGCTGACCATCCGGACGTCACCTTATCTCCAAGTTGACTCCTAATCCATCACAGCAATACTCGCCGAGGTGTAAAGATTACCTACACATGAAACAAACAAAGAAACCATATCCAAGCACAAACTATCTCCAACTTGACTCATTGTTAGCACGAACAGTATTACATATGTATAGTATCCATCTAGAACCCATAAACACGACTTAAACACGGATATCCAATGAAACAAACCGAAACCAAAACCGACACGAGTCGGCCGGTCGAGCAACGGTGGCCGGTCATTGCACATAGACCTCCGGTCCGACCCGGCACAAGCCCGGTCGGCCGGACCCCTTGTTCACCGTCTAGAAATTCCAATTATCTCCAAAACCACTTCCCCAATAATCTCCAAATATCAAAACCAATAATCACAGATGTCAATTGTTCATCACCATAGAAAAATCAAACACACTTTAATTTTACATAGCGGTGGGCGACGGCCGGCCGACCTCTTCCGTTCGTCCTCCCCTCCTGCTGCTCAATGCCGGCGGATTTGTGAATGAACTTATGATGTCCTCCAGATCTGTTTGCCTCTAGATTTGTGAATGAATTTGTGATGTCCTCTAGATCGAATGTCTTTTCTTGTTGATGTCCTCTAGATGTGTTTGCCTTCAATTTCTGCTGAGGGCCGGTGGATTTGTGAATGATTTTGTCAATGTCTCAAATTTGTGAATGATTTTCGTGAATTTATAGATGATTTTGTTGTTGCATTTTTGGAAAAAAGATATGCAAGCGGTAAAAAGTAATGAAAAAAAGAAAAAAAGAAATGGTAGCCACATGGCGCTTCCATCTTTAGTCCTGGTTATTTCAACCATGACTAAAAATAGATATCTTTAGTCCCGTTTTGGTTATCCCGGTTTGAAAACCCGAGACTAAAGGGTTACAAACCGGAACAAAAGATGATTTTCCTAGCAGTGATCTTGTGTGTGAACCTTCTCTTTGAGCTTATCATCCCTCTGCCACATATTCATTCATCTGATCTCTGCAAGCTTGAATGCATGCTTTCGATTGTTAGAACCAACCAAAGAGAAATATTGGACAATAATGATGATTTGTCAAAAGCAATACAAAGCCTATTTTGGGTTATCCTAAATCCTGGCCAATATATCCATGCATGTAAATGAGCCAGATTTTAAACTAAAATCTCAAATCATGCATGTGGATGTGTCGAGATTTCAACCTGTCCAAAGAAGACCTCTTACGAAGGTTTCTGACCGATCGACTTAATCAACCATGCATAAAATATTAAGATATATTTATGAACCAGATAGTAATAACAATATAAAAATTGTGTGCATACATGCTTGAAGTAATTGTGGGCTGTAGTTGATAAAGAAATCCCCAAACCGAGGGCTTATCGGATCTTTTCTCGTGACGGTCCATCACATACCTAAGATTTTTGGGTCGTCACAGAAGTAATCTCAAACGGACATAAAAATAGACCGACAAAGATATACTCGCATAGACATGTTAGATATGTATAAAACTCGCTTGTCATGGATGATACCTATTTAAGACGGGCGACATTCAAGACCCGACGAGAGATATCCAATGTTATTGTTGTTGGGCCCCAAAAGCTGTCACCGATGTTTCCCATCGGTGACGGGCTAGAACTTACTGCCCGATTGAGATAACAACTAGGCTCGTCAGCGATGAGTGTCATCGGTGACGGGCTCTTACTTAGGCGACAAAGATATTTATTGCAAGCTATAAATACCCCCATCACCTACTGTATTGGTTATCCCACTGTTCACTATTTTGGTAGGAGGAGGAGGGAGGCAAATTTTTGTCTCTTTTTCCAACAAAATTAAAAAGTGCAAAAGTAATTGAAAGATAGTAGGCAATTCTCATGAAGTTCTTCATAGATCAGCAACGAGATGCGGTGCGGATGTCGACGAGACGACCAAGGTGACCTACTTCATCGGCCGCAACTCGCTCGAGTGTGGCATTTGCTTCTTGCCTTTTGAAGCTCGAGTTTATATGGTAATCCTAGACATTGCACCATATCATTTTGAAGAAGACGAGACCGAGGTCGGCGAAGAAGGTGTCGGGGCCTCTTCATGGATCAGCAGCGGGATGCGGTGCGGATGCCGACGAGACGACCAAGGTGGTCTACTCCATCGACCGTGACTCGCTCGAGTGTGGCATTTTCCTTGCCTTTTCCATGGTTTTGCTGTCAAGGCGATCGTAATCTTCGTCGGTCATATCCTCGACTACCACGATTTTCCTTTTGCCTTGAAGAACCACGTGGTGCTTTGGCTCGTTAGACCCTTTCCCCTTCTTTGATTTGCTAGCCATGTCCTTCACAGAGAAAACTTGCCTTACATCATTGGCAAGGACGAAGGGTTCGTCTAGTATCCAACCTTGCTAAGGTTAACCATTGTCATCCCACTTGCATCAATCGTTATGCCTCTACCACTCGGTCTAACCCACGGCACCGAAACAGAGGGACCTTCGAGAGGTCATAATCAAGTTCCACATGTCCTCGATGTTACCGTAATACGTGCTAGTCGTATCATCGTATACTATGGCATCGATGTAGACATCGCTGTTACGATTCATGCTATTTGCTGTCTTGGGCCCATGTGTAAAATGTATATCCATTGATTTTATATGCGGAATATGGTGATCGAGCAAGATGGTTCCCTCGCCTAGAAGACTAGTTGTCGGTCAATGGTCCCGTTGCCCATGAGATGTTGTTACAGCCAAGCGGGAAAGAATCAATATGATGGCGTGTAATCCGGGCATCCGTCTTACCAATATTTACGGAGCAAACAATCGTCATGTGCTCCTCGATGTAAGGAGCCAACAAGAAAGATTGTTGCAAAACAGTCCAATGTGCTTTTCGAACAAGTCATTGCCTACGGTCATTATTGCCTTCCTTCCAAGACTCCCCTTCCCCGTAGTCTCTCTTCATGGCTTGATTTGGGCACCTCGATGGGACGAAGGTCTTCACTAAAGTCGACGCGAACTCAATGACCTCCTCTGTTCCATATCCCTTGGTGATGCTTGGCGTCTAGATGAGAACGATTACGGACGTAATTCTTTAGAACACCCATGTACCTCTCAAAGAGAACATGTTGTGTAGGAATACGAGCGAGGATATGGATCTCTTTGACAAGGTGGCATAGGAGATGCGTCGGGATATTGAAGAAGGAAGGCAAAAGATCATCTCAAAGTTCACAAGATATTACACCACACCATTTTGAAAGGCCTCTAGTACATGCGGATCGAAGATCTTCTACAAAATTGCGTTCGGGATAACACATAGCTTTGTTATTGTTGCCCGAACATTATTGGGAAGGATACCCGAATTATAACGGGAAGCGGTTGTGTCATCGGCACGTGGCGAGTCATGAAACTTTAGGTTTGTGAACTTCTTATCCTTCATACTTATTATTCCCTTTATGCCGAGGAGTATCCAGACGGTACCTTGATTCTCTCTAGGCATTCAAACATGCTTTTCTTATCTGCCTTGCTTAGAATGTAGTGGTGGACTCAAGTAGTGGCTTCCTTTCTCGTTTGGTTCGGGTGAAGGTCGTCGTCTTCGACCAATGGTCTCAGTACACATCAATGTCGTTACCGGGTTGTTTTAGGCCTTGAATAATGATCAACATCTAAATATACTTCCGCTTCATGCATAGCCAAGGGAAGGTTGTAGATACACATCGTTAGAGGCTAAGTGTTGTGGCCCTTGCTTATCTCTCCAAAAGGATTCATGTCGTCCGTACTTAAACCGAACCTTATGTTTCGTGCATCCTCGCCGAAGTATTTAAATGTTCTATCGATATTTTGCCACTACGACCCATCGGCGGGGTGTATCAACATGCCGTCTTATTGGCGTTCTTCGCATGCCGGCGCATTATTCTTGCATGCTTTTTGTTCTGAACAGACGCTTGAGCCATGGTATTATAGGAAAATATCACATCACCTTAGCAGGAACTCTCTTTTCGAAATTTGTCCATCAACTTTGCTGGATCATCTCGTCTAATCTTGTATTGAAGTACTTTACAAATTGGACATACTTCTAGGTTCTCGTACTCCTCACCGTGATAGAGGATACAATCGTTAGGACATGCATGTATCTTTTGTACCTCTAGTCCTAGAGGTAAAACTAACTTCTTAGCTTCGTACGTTGATTCGGCAATTCGTTTCCCTACGGAAGAATGTTCTTCACGAGTTTTAGTAATTCGCCAAATGTCTTGTCACGACACCATTTTTGGCCTTCCATTGTAAGAATTTCAACATGGTATCCAACTTTTAGTGCCCCTATTCGCAACCTAGGTACAAGGACGTTTTGTGGTCCGCCAACATACGCTCAATTTTTGCACCTCCTTTCCACCTTCGCAGTCCTCTGTAGAATACTCCTTCTCGTTTTTGCACTTTTTGCATGGACAACTTATAAAGCTCTTATGCTTGTTAGCATTGGCCACACTCAAAAATAATGCATGCCCTTGAATAAACTCGTCGATCGTCGGTCCGCGGTGTACATACATTGCTGATCCATCTACATGAAATGCATAAAAATCGTAAGAAAAATCCACGAAAGTCAAACAATTTAAATAATATGTCAATAATTATATATATATCAGACAATAATTATAAAATAATCCAACATACGTAATGTGTTGTACTTATAATCTATTGTAGAATTATTTTTAAAAGTTCTTTTAAAGTTCTACGTAGTGTTTTTATTTCTAACTATTTTAACGATTTTTAAATTACCTTAGTTTTCTAATCTACTATCAAATTTTCTATATTTTTCCTTTTGTCATCTATTTTGTAATATTTTTGTCCACAAGTTTCTCTCTCATCATTTTTCATAAATATTTTTAGAGATAAAAATGCATGTAAATATACCTACAAATGTAATATGCTATGCATACTTAGAGGATGGAGTTGTAGATTTTAAAAAGTAAAATAATTTTCCCCAAACAAATTTTCTCTCTTTTCATTTTCCATGAACCTATTTAGAGATAAAAATGTATAAAAATATATCATAAAAAATAATATGCTAAGCATATATCATAAGAGGGAGAAGTTGCTAACATTGTAGATCCTTCATATTTGTGTATTATCACCAAAACAATTTCATAAAAAATTTTGACACCTCCTTTCTTCGCAAACCTTTGAAGACACGGCTCGAGTGGAGGAGAAAGAAGTATAAAAAACACCTTCACTTTAGTCTCGGTTGGTGTTACCGGCTAGTACTAAAGATCATTTAGATTTTTAGTCCCGGCCGGGACAAAAGTGACACTACTACGAAAACATGCATAGGTGTCGACCTAATAGGTGTCGGTTCAACAAAAACCAAAACCTATTAAGACAATAGGTAGCGGCTCTAAAGAAAAACCGGCACCTATACTATAGGTGTCGGTTTTTTAAAAAACCGCCACCTATAATATATTATAGGTGTCGGTTCTACGAAAAACCGACACCTATACTATTGGTGTCGATTTTTTTAAAAACCGAAACCTATAATATATTATAGGTGTCGGTTTTTTAATAAAATCGACACCTATAGTAATGCGAGCCACACGAACCGCCGCGCGCCTGAACCGCACCTATAAACCTTATCTTGGTCTCTTCGCATTGGATATCCACTCATTCTCTTCTCACTTCTCTCCTCACTCTCACTCTCTCATCTCTTCTCGGTGGCGGCCAGGAGAGGAGCGGAGGCGCGGGAGCGACGGGAGGAGCGGAGGCGGTGGGAGGCCGGGCGGCGGCGGGAGGCGAGAGGCACCGGATCTCACCGTGGAGGAGCCCTCCCCCACCGGTCAGCGAGAGAGCGGCGGCGGCGGTGGAGGTGCCCTTCCCCCACGGATGCGGCGAGGAGGCGGCGACGGCGTGGAGGTGCCCTCCTTGCCGGATCGGCGAGGAGGCAGCGGCGGCGGCGGAGGTGGTCGGCGTCGAGTATGCGCGACGCATGTTCTTGATTCTTTTTCTTTTTCTTGATTCTTGTTGATCTTGTGCACTCCTTTTTCTTGATTGTGTGGTTGATCTATGAATAATTATTGTTGTTGAGAATATTGTTGGATGTATTGTTGATCTATGAATAATTATGGATGGAGAATATTGTTGATCTGTGAATGATTGTGGATGGAGAATATTGTTAATCTCGAATGATTATAGATGGAGAATATTGTTGTTTGATCCATGAAATAGATAAGGAATATTATTTTTGATTAGGGGTGGCGGGAATATTGTGGATTCATTGGCTCGGCTTGCATCGAGCCGCCAAGCCGAGCCGGAATTATTTTTGATCCCTACAACCTAATAGGAGCTGGTTCTTAAACCGGCACCTATTTTTCCTCAAATAGGTGCCGACCAATAGGTGCCGGTTGGGAAAACCGACACCTAAGAGGGTTTTCCAACCGGTACCTATAAGGTGTTCTCTAGTGTGAGGATCTTTAGTCAGGTTGGTATTAATGGAACTAAAGATCCATGACGTTCTCACATAAATCTAACCAGGACTAAAGATATTAGAGAGTCGTTGTCTTTTTTAACCGGGACTAAAAATATATTCTAGTCTCAGCTTTTATTGAAACTAAAATTATTATGAATTTTGACACGTGAAGCGAAGATCATTTCTCTAGCCGTGCACCATGGTGCCATCCTGACTCCGCCACCAACTTCGCAATCACCCCCTCCAGGCTCCTAGTACTGGTATGCCACTCTAGCAGGCTATGCCGCCGACGGGATGCCCCGTGATATCCACCCTTGGCACAACCATAATGTGCTGGCACTGCGCTCGCTAGCCCAGCTACCGCTCTATGTTGCCATGTTGCTAAGACCAAGTCTGACTGCAGCAGCCTCTATCGTCTTCGTCTTGAGCCGTGGAAAGGGGATTGAAAGAGCCCCCATCACCACCGTCCTTGCACCCGCGTGGAACTCTGGTGGCAACGACATCAAGGAGGGAGTACGGGGTGCCCGTATGTTCCGCTACGTTGAGATGGTGTGCGGTATGCGTCAAAACATGACCCATGTCAACTTGGAGTTTTACGATACACATATGTCAAACTTAGGTTCTCTAAAATCCATTCAGCAAGAAATATGCATTAGCTAAAAGTTTTAGTCAAAATTTAAGAATTGAAAACAAAAGTACCAGCGCAAGAACCGATTTTGAATTAAAAAAACGGATTTAAAATTTATCTAGTAAAAAGCCAACGCCTAGCCGGTTACTAGATTTTACCGTTATTTTTCTGGAAACGTTATTCGAAGCCCAAAGTATGAAACAGAAGGCCCACGACAGTATCCAGCCGACCTTTCTTAGATGAACGGCCCAGATTTGCGTAGATGCACACAAGGGCTCTGCAGCAGCAGCAGTGTGGCAGTGAGAGCTAATGCAGATTGCAGAGTTTCCGCTTCAACCACCTATAGTCATTAACAAATCCACAACTGGCAACTTAAACTGTAAACTAAACCCAATTTGCATGTCTCCTACACATATAGAGCCCTCATCTAGACAAATGATTGATATCCACCTGCCAAAACCACTGCACGCGCCGGTGTTATTAAAATTAATTTCTATTAACATTGACCTCGCAGCTCGCGCAGGCTCATCTTCGTCAACTAGTGAATCTTGAATATTCTCTATAAATGGCTACTAATTCGGTCATCCTAACTAAGGCAATAATTCACACTACAGACAGCAAAGATGATCCAAACCAAGAAGCCAAGGTCGCAATTGATGATGCTCATCGCCAAGAAGCCGACGCTGCTGCTTCTGCTTCTGCTTGTTCTCCTGATGTTGGAGCCAGGATCATCACCGGTAGCTTGCTTCATCGGCGTCAATGGCGGCGAGACGGATGACAGGCTTGAGAGCTTGGTTCACGACGAGGTGCCGTTTTCTCACCACGGCTTGGGATTCCCTACCACCGTCGTCGCCGGTGGCAACAAGGTACATACATGCTTTACTCATTTTAAAAATATAACAATTTTTAGCTATAATTTTAGATAAAAGTAGCAAATTTAATTGTTCTAAAAAATTAGTTAAATGAGAGGTTTAATGTTGTAGTTGACTGAAAATGCAGCAAAGTTTTTAGATTATTCGAGCAAAGGAATTCCTTAGGATTCTGTAGCTCTTATGTGGAAACGGTGAGCGCGCCCGTGCACGACATGATAGTACTGTTTTTAGAGTCTTTAGATGGTGCAGTTTTTTCAGAATCTGTAGCTACTAAAACAGTCCAGAGATTTTTACTTAGATTTAAATTTGTAACTTAGATTTAAATGTGTAGTTATATATTTTTAAAAAATAATTTATAAGTCAGAAGATGGAAAACATCACTTTTCTATATTTTCATCGGCTCACTATTCAATACGAAAATAGCTACGTATACATACGGATGACGTTATAAAAATATGTTTGGGGATAAAAATAATCAGTTTCAACTAAAATGTGCGCAAATTGTCTTTTCAGAAAATTCAGGCCCTGTTCAGCCAGCGCTACCAAAATCTTCCTGCATCCAGCCAGCGCCACCAAAATCTCGCTGCATCCCTTCCTTCCAAAATAGAGGGTTACGATTGAGTAAAAAGATATTAATGAAAAAATTATTATATTTTGAGATAAATTTTAAAGGAATAAAAATTATATTTTGAAATGGATAAAGTAACGTCTTGTCGTTGTATTTTTTTTGACAGAATGATGTGGAGGAAGTTGTGCAAGCATGGTACGTGGACAACGACGACAACGCGGAGGACCAGAGGCTTCCTCATCGCCAGCAGCCTGATTATCTTCTTCCTCTCGCCAAACTGCTTGGTATATATATGTCGAAACTTGATTTCGGCAATAGAAAAATTGGGGTCGCAGTCGAGATCGCCAAGCATGATGGGTTAAAGGAAGAAAAGATTTAGACAGATTCAGGCCCTCTCGTGAGGTAATACCCTACTCTGTTTCGGTGGATTCGATCCGCCGAGTGTCTTTATTGATCTCGTGATCTAAAGTCGAAAGCTAAAAGCTGATCTAGAATCTGATCTAGCATATGATATCCCTCAAGGGACGCCCCTTACCCCCCTTATATAGTCTTGGGAGGAGGGCTTACGGATCGGAAAACCCTATCTTATTCTAATTGGTTTCCTCAATCTTACCAAATCGTGATTGTAGGCCGATTGCCTTATCTCTATCGGCAATCGTAACACCCAAGTCATGTTTGGTTTACTGATATATGGCACAATCTATCCCTACCTCCGGTCGGATAAGCTTGTCATGTAGATACCCGATTGCCATAATCTTCACGGTAGCCCCGAGTCCTTTTCGGTCGATAAGACAACTCGGCTTCAAGCCAAAAGCAGGTTCGCAGCCAAAAACCTCTTTGGCCGAGTGCTTCGGCGCCGAGTGATTTCATCATCTCTGCCTGAATCTTCCCGAGTGGCTCCAAAGGCTGTGGAAGGGCTGGAAGATATCCAAAAAAATTCTCAAAAATAAATATCTAGGTGCATCTCTGATGCACCTAATTAGGTGTAGCCCCGACTATATGGTTAGTTAAAAAACGGCTAAGCATATAGTCAAGAACTATAAAAAATCATTCTCATGTAAATGCCTAGCTCATGCTAAAGCAATCATAGAAATCTCATTACTCGGTAGGTTCATACTCATCCGAGTGAATTTGCCCGAGTCATCTCAAAACAAATAATTCAATCGGCCCTCATGGGTAAAAATCACTCGGCAAACTCATGCTTATCCGAGTGGTTCTGCCCGAGTTACCTCGGAACTAATATCTTAATCGTCCCTCATGGGAAAACAAGTTCTTTCAATCATATGAAAAAATATGACCAAGTGATTAAACAGCTTATGCCATAACACTGGTCTCAATCTGTGAAGATCTTCACCAAGGTGGAAAAATAAATAGGCATTGATAAGATAACTTGATCAAACGCCAAGAAACCAAACAGCCCTTGTCATCAAGGCAGCTATAAAAACTTAGCTGTTGGTCACCTTCCAAGTTGCATCGTGCCAGCTTCTCATGAAGTCAAGCAAACCGCGGTTTGAAAGGATCTTTAAAGGTACAGGGCACTCGGACACGCGCATATTGCCAGGGCAAATCTGCTTAAGCACATCCGCTTAAGTCCCTAAGGACACGCGTCAGGCCACACCTTAGTTGGGCCGTAGATTATCTCATATGGGCTCGGCCCAATCCCAGAAAACCTAGCGCAACCCTCAAATCTTTCTATAAATGATCGAGGTCGTCCCGCCTCTTCATCTTCCAAAAAGATTTCCCTTTTCGCGATCTTGTTCACCGGTTCCCTGCGGAGAACCCTAGACTCGCGCGCTCCCAAATCCATCCATCCAGGGAACTCGCTACTTGCAACAACCAGCTTCCGCAGCCAAATCTTCCACGTTCCCTTGTCAAAAACCCGACCTTTTCCGACCGGATCCACTCCTCATCAACACCACACTTATGGTGGAGGAAAAGAGGATTCCGTTCGACCAATGGGCCGCCTCGGATGTGAGGGAATCCACCCTCAAGGAGATGGTGAAGCACGGGGTGCTTCCATCTAAGGAGATCATGGGATGGCGCCGGCGGCGGGGAGGACTTCCCAACCCCGAACACCGGTGAGCTCGTTGTTTTCACTTCCTTCTTCTATTGCGGGTTCAGCCTTCCCACCTCGGAGTTCTTAGGGGACTTCGGATTACTATGGGCTTCATCTCTACCATCGAACCCCAACTCAATGCTTCACATTGCTCTCTTCATTCATGTATGTGAAGCCTTCCTTGGCATCCTCCCCACTTCCAACTCTTCCGTCGGATGTTCTATCTCAAACCTCACCCGAACAAGGACCGGCCTTGCGTCGTCGGCGGGGCAGGTTTCCAACTCCGCGGATCTCTCCGCAAAGAGTACTTTTCTCTACCTTTGAAGTCTTCCAATAAGGGATGGCACGCGGGCTGGTTCTACATTAGCAACATAGAACCGGCTGCCATCTTCGTCGGTCTTCCCCTGTCCCTAGGCCAAATTGGAGCACTGTTCCGGTAGCTCAAGATTGGGACGAGGCCAACAAGCTGCTCGCAAAGATCTTGGCGATGAAAGCAGTGGTCTTCGCGGGGAACAGATCACTCGGTACTTCATTAGGTGCCGGCGGCGCCGATCAAGGAACGGTCGAAGCCGGCCTTCGAGTATGAAGGCGGAAGGACCATCGGGAGGACCCGAGATCCACTCAAGTTTGAGATCACGAAGATCCGGATGTACAAACTCTTCTCGCTGGAATTGCGGTTGAGCGGGCTCTCATTTTGCGGTTCTTCCCTTGAGCATCCATCGTCCTCCTCCTCCGTGGCATTGGTTGCTTCATAGTATCTTTCAATCTTGACATCTTGTCTCTTAACATTGCACTTTCTTTCTTCTGGGAAAATGCCTCTATCTCCTCCAAGCCATACAAGGTGTCCCACGACGACGCGTCGCGTCGCCCCGTAAAAAGCCAGTGGCGGGGTCAAGATCCAAAGCGACCCCGTCGAAGCGAGCGGCGCCGAGTGAAGACTCGAACAAGCGTGCGAGCAAGAGGAGGCTGATTATAGAGGACTCGGATGACGATGTCCCGGCTCCTCCCATCGAGACCCCGCCTTTAAGGCGATCGCCACGGACGGCGCCGAAGATTCGCCGATCATTCAGGTACGCTCCGAAACCGAAGTCTTGAACTTTTCCGTTGAAAACCTTCCTTTATCTTTACCCCGCTGTGTTTACTTTCGTAGGAGACCCCGGGACATAGGTCTGCCGGGGGATGTGAAGAATCGACCCCGAGCCCTTGCTCTGAGGTGCCAAGGCCAGCGAGCCAAAGCCCGAGCCCACGACCAAGCGCAAGCGCTCAGGGAGACAACCTTCGCCTCCAGAAGAAAGATGCCCCAAGGAAGGAGCCCCGGCCGCCGGTCGGGATATCCCGGCAGGAACCGGTCGCGGCCGGAAACTGAGGCCGCGGCTCAAGCGCCCGACCGGGGTCACTCGCGCGGAACCGAGAAAAGAGGCCAGCGGGCCGCTCCACCTAAGCAAGCGGCCGCGAGGCGGTGAGATTTGTTTGAAGTATTCTTTCGTCCTTTTAGTCTCGAATCTTTCAAGTCCTCATTTGTCCTCCTCATTTGTCAGCCACTGTAGAAGAGATCCCCAGGCTGCAGTCTTCTGAAACCTGGGTTCCTCCAATTAGAATTGGATGGCGGGACTCGGAGGGCGAGAGACAGGGCATCGTCCTGGACCGGCAAGACGAAAAAGATGAAAGGGATGCCCTTGTCGAAAGCCTGAACGAGGCGACACAGCTACTCAACGTAAGCCTTCGTCTTTCTCTTTAATTGTATCATCTTTGTCTTTCAATCGGTCACCCTTACGCTATTGCGCGCGAAGGAGTATTGCCGCTCTATGGCAAAATCTGAGGTGCTGGAGAAGTTGGTTCCCCACCTGAACTCCTTAGAAGACGTTCAGCGACAGCTGAAGGCCACTCGGGAGGAGGCCGCGTCAAAGGAGGTGGGTTTAAGGAAGGAGATCGCAGAACTTCGGGAGGCGAATCTCGACCTCAGGGTCAATCGGGAGTAAGCCCACCTACCCAAGTTTCTTCATGACTCTCATGCTGATCTCGGTTGTTGACGATTTTCTTTTGTTGTAGAAAATTCTTCGGAGGTTCATTCGCTTCAAGTCCAGTGGAGCGGTCGGCCTCGACAAAGCTGAAATAGAGGCTGAGTTTGAAGGTAAGTCTCTTTGAAATAATCATTCTTTGTGCTTTGCCTTATCCCCGAGTGCTTTTGAATAATCCGAAGTTTTTGGCGCGTACAAGGTCAAGACCCGTGCACAATACGACGTCTTGCTTGGGCGGGTCAAACAAAGCGACGAGGTTCGGGAAGAAGTCGCCAATGCCGCTACGCCAATCTTGCTGTCCTTATTCCATCAAGGAGTTGGGACCAGTTATTGGATCCGATAGAAATATTCGACAAGCTGCGGCGGCTCCCGACCGATATCGGCCAATATTCCAAGCAACCGGCATGGGGGCTGGTCGCTCTTGCACGAGACCAAGTCCCTTTACCCCAGTGGACATCCACTCGGCCGGGAAGGCTTTGCGACGGAACGACGGACGAGCGGGCCTTGGACATGCCGAGTGAGGCACAAGAGGCGGCGAAGAGAATATCCCTTGATGTAGTAAACAATTTCAAAATCTGATTTGTCTTGTAAATGTCACGCAATCGTAACGCTCGATGTAGAACTTGTGATGTATTTAGTTTATTTATGTTAATGCCTTGACCCGAGCTTTTGTGTGAAATTTCTTAAGTCATTTTCGTCATTGTCACCAAGCCTAGGCGATTAGGTCATCGGAAAACTCTCGGTCCTTAGACACCGAACTCGAATCGAAGACCATTAAACAATGATAAACCAAATTATGCACGAAGTTGATGAGGAAAACTTAAACTTTATTGGCATATGTACAACCCCCTTGCTAACTCAAGAAGTCGTCTTGCTTGAGGTTGGCAGTCAAGGAGAACACAAAGCCTTAGCCGAATTAGGCATAAAATCGTCGAAGATGCTCGATGTTCCAAGAGTTCTCCACCATAGACCCGTCTTCGCACTTTAACCGGTATGCACAGGGTCGAGTCACTTCAGCGATTATGTATGGTCCTTCCCATAAGGGGGATAGCTTGTGTCGGTCTTTGGTGGTCGGATCTTGCGTAGGACCAGGTCGCCAACAATGAAAGCTCGTGCTCGCACGTTGCGGCTGTGGTATCTTCGAGCCCTTGAAGGTATTTGGCCGCGGATGAGGGTGCCTCACGGGCCTCTTCCAATCGGGTGAGGTCATCCACTCGGTCGGGTCGTAGCGTTCATCATTGAAGCTGCGTGCCGGAGGATTCATACTCCATCTCGTTTGGCAACATGGCTTCCGCGCCATAGACCAAAAAGAAGGGAGTTTGGCCGGTAGCCCCGGGTGTGGTCCGCAGCGACCATAAGACCGAGGAAGTTCTTGAACCCATTTGCCGCGTAAGGGTGTAGGCGGTCGAACACGCGGGCCTTGATGCCTTGGAGGACCATGCCGTTAGCTCGTTCGACTTGTCCATTGCTTTTGGGGTGGGCTGCGTGCGTAGCAGATCTTGATTCCGAAGTCCTCGTAGAATTCCTTGAAGATGCCTCCCGTGAATTGAGTCCCGTTGTCGTTATGATTCTCTTTGGGGCCAAGCGGTGCACAATGTTGAGGAAAAATCCCGTGCCTTGTCGGCGGTGATGGTGGCGACCGGCTTTTCTTCAATCCACTTGGAGAACTTGTCGATTGCGACGAAGAGGTGTGTAAAGCCTCCTGGAGCCTTTTTGAAAGGGCCAACCATGTCCAAGCCCCACACCGCGAACGGCCGGGATAGTGGTATTGTTTGAAGCTCTGGGCCGGGACATGGCTCTGTCGGGCGAAAAGCGCGCAGCCTTCGAGGTTCGTACGACTTTGTCCGTGTCGGAGACCGCGGTAAGCCAAAAGAAACCTTGCTGTAAGCTTTGCCGACCGGGGTGCGTCTTTGCCGCGTGGCTTCCGCATATGCCCGAGTGGATGTCTTGGAGTAGCCGCTTCCTTCCTCGGGTGTGATACTTCTCATTAGGATTCCGGAGGGACTTCTCTTGTATAAATCGGAGTCGACCATGACGTATGCTTGACAACGACGCCGGACGCGTTCGCTTCATCTGGTCATTCGGCGGCTCTTGCTGGGTTAGGAATTTAATGAGCGGCGTCCTCCGGTCGGCGTCGCCATGGCGACTTCGTTCGTAGCTTGCTCGTTGAGGGCTGTCTTTGCTGCGATGGTTGGTTCGTAGAGATGCTCGACAAAGACATCGTTGGGGCAGCTTCGCGCTTGGACCCGAAGCTGGGCCGGCTCGTCGGCCGCCTCGTTGTTGTGCCTCAAGACGTGCGAGAGTTCGAGCCCGTCAAACTTGTCTTCAAGCTTGCGGACCTCTTGCCGTAGGCCTCCATAGTGTCATTTAGACAGGACCGAGTCCTTCATTACTTGATTGACGACCAGTGGGAGTCACCTTTCACGATGAGCCGACGTATCCCGAGTGATGCAAGTGCGCAGTCCATGTAACAGGCTTCGTACTCGGCAACGTTATGAGAGGCGAGAAAAGTGGAGATGAAGGACGTATCTTAGCCTTTCTCCGGTCGGCGAGATCAACACAACTCCTGCTCCCAAGCCGGTGATCCTCTTGGATCCGTCAAAGTGCATAGTCCAATGTTGGAGGTCTTCCCGAGGTGTGTTGTCTTGCTTCTCAGTCCACTCGGCCAGAAATCCGCCAAGGCTTGTGATTTTATGGATGTCCTTGGTTTGAAAGTCAAGTCTAAAGGCATCGGCTCTAGAGCCCACTTGGCGATGCGCCGGTTGCTTCGCGGTTGTGGATGACATCGCCGAGTGGGAAGGCCGTGACGACGGTGACCGAGTGACCACGAAAATAGTGTGTCAATTTTCTTGCGGTTATTAGAACACCATAAAGCAATTTTTGTACACGAGGGTAGCGGATTTTGGCTCCGCCAACACTTCGCTAACAAAGTAGATTGGTCTTTGAATCTTGAGCCCGTCCTTCTTCTTCGCGTTCGACCACGAGGACCGCTCGACCACTTGGTGAGTGGCTGAAACGTACAACGTAAAGGTTCACGGGGCTGAGGCGAGGCCGGACGGGTGGTGTTGTAAGGAACTCTTTGAAATCTTCAAAGGCTTTGTTGGCTTCCGCGGTCCTTGGAAGCCATCCGTCTTTTCATAACTGAAGAAAGGCATGCCTCGTTCGCCGAGTTGGGATATGAAGCGGCTTAGTGCCGCCATGCAGCCGTGAGCTTACGGACGTCCTTACGGTTACTCGGGGCTTCATACTCAAGATGGCGTTAATCTTTTACGGATTGGCTTCAATGCGCGATGTGACACCATAAAGCGGCGGTTGCACGATGGAACGCCGAAGGTGCATTTCTCCGGGTTTAGCCTCATTCGAAGGCTCGGATGTTTGCAAAAGTTTCTTCAAGGTCGGCGATCAGGTCTTCTTCTGCTTGGTCTTGATGACAACATCGTCGATGTAGGCTTCTACGTTCTTGCCGATCTGCGTCGGAAGCATCTCGGATCATGCGTTGGTATGTTGCTCCGGCGTTCTTCAGGCCGAAAGGCATTGTGACGTAGCAGTAGGCCCCAAACGGTGTGATGAACGACGTCTTGAGGCAATCGGATTCTTTCAAGCTGATCTGATGATAGCCTGAGTAACAGTCCAAGAAACTCAAGAGTTGGCAGTGGTTTGAATCCACAACTTGGTCGATGCGAGGTAGCCCGAAAGGATCTTTGGGACAGCTTTGTTGAGATCGGTATAATCTACACACATGCGCCATTGCCCCGTTTTCTTACGGACTAGGACTGGGTTGGCTAACCAGTCGGGATGGAGGACTTCTTTAATGAAGCCGGCGGCTAAGAGCTTTGTGAGCTCCTCCTTGATAGCGTCTTTTCGATCCTGAGCAAATCTGCGTAATCGTTGTTTGATTGGTTTAGCGTCATCTTTGACGTGCAAAGAGTGCTCGATCACCTCCCTAGGAATTCCGGGCATATCGGATGGTTTCCAAGCAAAAACATCTTTATTAATTTGAAGGAAGGTGACGAGCGCGCTTTCCTATTTAAGATCTAGGTTAGCACCGATTACGGCGGTTTTTGAGGGATCCGACGGATCAAGGGAGATCTTCTTGGTCTTGGCATCGCCGGACCCCGATTTGGCTATCTTCTTCGCGGGGACTTCGCCCTCTGCCGAAGTTGAAGCACCAATCGGATTTCTTGTTGGCCACGTAATCTCTCACGAGATTGGGCCATGTCGCGGCTCTCCTTGTCGCGGTGAAGGCTTGCTTCATGTCGGCTGCGAAGAGTGATGACGCCATTGGGACCCGGCATCTTCAAGCGAGAGGTAGGTGTAGTGTGGGATCGCCATGAACTTGGCAAGCGCTGGTCTTCCGATGATGGCGTGGTATCTTTGTCTCGAAGTCGGCCACCTCAAAAGTGACGTTCTCCGTCCAGGAAGTTCTCTCGAGTCCCGAAGGTGACGGGGAGGGAGATGTGCCCGAGTGGTGTGGAAGATAGCCCGGGATGACTCCGTGAAAGGGGCTGAACTTGCCTTTAACTCGGCCCTCGGGATCTGCATCTCATCCATGGTTCTGGCAAACAGGATGTTGAGGGCGCTGCCCCCATCGACGAGGACGCGCTTGAGCCTGATGTTGCGAACCACAGGATCCAGGACGAGTGGATATCTCCCGGGTGGATCACTCGGTCGGGGTGATCTTCCGATCAAAAGTGATGGCTACTTCCGACCATCGCAGATACGAGGGACCTCGAGCCGGGCCGCGTTGACCTCTCGGTCGGTTAGCTTTTGCTTCCTCTTGGATTCATAAGCTTGCGGCCCTCCGAAGATGTGATTGAGCTCTCCCACTGGGTCTTGGAAAGGTTCGACGTTCCCAGCCGTGTTGTCTTTCTTGGTACCCGATGGACCAGCCTCGTCGGTTGTCTTCTTGTTGAGCTGCGCGCGTATTGTTGGCAACGCTTGTAAATGAAACAGTCCTTCGCCGCGTGCTTATGATTCGGATGATGGGTACCTTTGGCGTTCATGATAGTGTCGAAGCGGCGACTCGGGGACGGCGTGGAGCGTTGGAGGTTGCGGCTACCGGTCTTCGGCCGGCGCTTGCGATCCTTCGGCCTTGGTTGCCGTTATCCTTCTTAGGATTTCGGCTTCCTCTGCCTGTTTGTCTTCCCTCTGTCGGGACGGTCTTGGCGGGCAGCCTTGATGGCATCGTTTGACTTGGCGTAGGAGTTCGCCGTGTCAAACATCGTTTCACCGTCTTTGGCGGCTTGCGTCCAAACTTGCCGATTAACGGCTCATCACGGACTCCCTTTTGGAAGGCGGCGATGATAATGTCATCGGTAATGTTCGAAATCTTGTTGTGCTTCTCGGAGAAACGACGGATGTAATCCTTCGAGGTTCGTCCGCACGGATGACGTTGTATAGATCGAAGTGCGTGCGGGCCTCTCGAAGGTTCCTTGGAAGTTGGCAATGAAGTGGTCCTCGGCTCACTCCACGAGCCGATTGAGCCTCTTGGCAGGCTTGTGAGCCGGTTCGGCGAGTTTGCGAGGGCCACCGGGAGATAGTTGGCCATGGCCTTGCTGCCGCCACCGCCGCGCGAATAGCGAGAGTATATACGTGAGCCACGACTCGGGGTCGGTCTTGCCGTCATATCTCTCTATTCCTGTGGGTTTAAATCCACTCGGCCATTGCACTCCGCGGAGCTCCCGAGTGAAGGCCGGTACTCCATCATCACCGCTATCGGGTGATCCCCTCCGATCTTCCGGGAGCGACGGTCTCGCTCACGGTAGCGGCGATCAAGGACTTCCCGCAGATCACTCGGCGGGTCTTCCCGTGGCTAGTTGGAAAGCCGGAGCCGGAGTTTGTGGCGGATGCGATGGTGGACGGGTGGACGTCCGTGTCTTTTGCTACGGGAGTCGGTGACTTGGTCCTGATACTTCTGAGTTGACTCGCGGTGAGGGCCTCTCGGCCTTGTGGTCGATTGATCCGGCTCAGGCCTGTTATAGTCTCTTGACCTCAGAGGAGGAAGCCGGCTCCTGTCTGGTGTTTCAGCCACAGATTCAGTCGGCCTTCGCGCCGAAGTGGTCGGATGGCCATTGGCCGTAGCCGCGACGATAGTTTTGATCTTGTCCAACAGCGGAGTCACGTTGGCGGGCGCCGTCTCTATGACGGTGTCCAAGAGCGTAAGTGCGGCAACAGCGTTACGCGTGGCGTCGGAAAATGTTGGCGTTGCGAACCCGTGTCCGAAGAATGGCTTCTTGGGCGGATCGTCGGCCGGCCGTAGGTCTTGCTTCCTCTTGTCAGCTTCATCCTTGCACTGCCTTTCTTCTTCAGCCGTTTTGCGCTCGTGCTCAACCCTGGCTCGCTCTTCTTCAGCAAGCCTCCTGGCCATGGCCGAGTCGGTCTCATTCGGCTTCGCCATGAGGACATCAAAGCACTTCGGCTCGTAGTCCATGCGGCAATCGGAGTTGTCCGCCGTCGGAAGGGATGCCGTAGAGGTTGTCAAACCCGGTAGAGTGAGGTATTCATTAAGTTCCAAAGATGGGCGAGGAACCGAATGATGGGAGGATGACGGCGACCTCCCTTGAGCTGGGTAGCTCGGATCTGGATCGTTCCGTCCAGTCGAGCTTGAAGGCGCGGACTCCTCCGAGTGGGTTGTAACCGACTCGGGAGAGGAGCTTCTTGTAGATCTCGGCGGCGTTTGGTAACCCAAACGGTACCGAGAGGTCTCCGTCCGAGTGGATCGTCTCCATAGGGCGGCGAGTAGGTTGGCGCGAGTTCAGCGGTATTCGGTAATCCGAATGGTGCCGAGTGAAGATCGTCGTCGTAGAAGGTGGATTGCATCTTGGTCTCCAAGATCTTGTTGTAGATCCGGGCGTGGTTCGAAAGTCCGAACGGCGTGGAGTGGGCTTCTCCTTCCGACGGTGCGAATCCGAGTCGAAAGAGGAAGCGTTGGTGAAGTAGGCGGCGAAGTCGTCGAATGTTGAAGGGAATCCCATCACGCTTGTCGGCGAAATTGTTGAAGAAATCTCGGCGCGTGTGCCCCTACCTGGCGCGCCAACTGTCGAAACTTGGTTTCGGCAATGGAAAAATTGGGGTCGCAGTCGAGATCGCCAAGCACGATGGGTTAAAGGAAGAAGAAGATTTAGACGAGTTCAGGCCCTCTCGTGAGGTAATATCCTACTCTGTTTCGGTGGATTCGATCCGCCGAGTGTCTTTATTGATCTCGTGATCTAAAGTCGAAAGCTAAAAGCTGATCTAGAATCGATCTAGCATGTGATATCCCTCAAGGGACGCCCCTTACCCCCCTTATATAGTCTTGGGAGGAGGGCTTACAGATCGGAAAACCCTATCTTATTCTAGTTGGTTTCCTCAATCTTACCAAACCGTGATTGTAGGCCGATTGCCTTATCTCTATCGGCAATCGTAACACCCAAGTCATGTTTGGTTTACGATATGGCGAGCACAATCTATCCCTACCTCCAGGTCGGATAAGCTTGCCATGTAGATATCCGATTGCCATAATCTCCACAATATATTTATCTACATATTTATCAAGGTATTTTAGAAGTTTTGTTTAGACTTATAAGCTTGTTAATTTTTTTCCAGTGGCATCGATCCCTGCGTTTTTACTTTTGTATATACACACATGAAGATCATATAGTTTTTAATTATTATTCTTTTTGCAATTTGCAGACCTTGGACTCGTTGCAATGCGACTAGATGCAGATAACCATGAACACGATGAGAGCCTTAAGATAATGCGTGAACAAAGAGGCTACTTGCATATGGTTAGTCTTCTTGCTATTAGGTCAATCTTTACTTAAAAAGATGCATGCATGCTTAAATTAGTTTTTTTCTGCTTTCAAAATATACTCTATATAGACATAAATATTTGATGTTTATGATAGGAACCGGTCAAACTATTAAAATTGGTCATCAATTGTACATATAATATAAAATCTAATAATTAAGTATATGGTAGTATGATAGCCCTTCAAAGCAAATCTATGCGTCTGAGCATCTGAGAATTCATGGTCAAAGCTTAAGTTCTATCATATATATCTTGCTCCAGATGTAAAAAGTTTATGACAGGAGGGAGTGGAAGCCTTGAGATCTTTGTATTGCATATTCTAATTAGTAAATCCACGTCCAATCAGTTAATTTTTGCATATCCATCGTAATATGCCACTCATTATTGTTTATATGAAAGAAAAATTATGTGTGGTTTACCTCTTTTGGAAGACATCAGATATTGTCCTTGCGGCAAAGCTCATTAATTTATCTCGATGGCCAGGGATCGTAATCCTGCTTACGGCTAATAATGCTCATTTGAATCAACCTAAAAAAAGTTCGATATTATCATATTAAGCATATGTATTTTTTTGCATTTGCTTAGGACATTGTTGAATTGATCCCAGAGAAAATGCCAAATTATGAGGTGATGATCAAGAGATTCTTCGAAGAACATCTCCACACAGATGAAGAAGTTCGCTATTGTCTTGATGGTAGTGGTATGTGCGAGCAATTTACTCTACATTGATTTTCACTAGATATGTATTATCTTCATTTTGTTATGGTTTTGACAACAAAACCTGTCATGTCATTTTTTTGTCAAGTTCACCTTGTTGGTTTCAATTTTTCAATCAAAGGTTACTTCGATGTGAGAGATGAGAACGACAAGTGGGTCAGAGTGTCAGTAAGGAAAGGGGCACTCATTGTTGTAATATTTTTAATTAATATATTAGCAACATGGTATAAGTCAGGAAATACCAATGAACACTCAAACATACGAAGTCATCAACCACCTCAATTAAATCAAACCAAGATGAATTTTATCAAAACCAAGCCGACTAGCGGAGTCGATTTAAATGAAACAAAGATAAATATCTATCTCATGAATGAATGAAAAATTTACAAGACAAACGTACAAAGATACAAAGAGATATTTACACTCTTACAATGAGGACGGATAGTTGCCAGTCAAACCGGTCTATAGACGGTGGTCAAACCGGCCATTGTGAAGGAAACCTGGTCTTTTTAAACTTTGGTAATATTTTTTGGATGCTAATTTTTGTTATTTCGAATCTATTTCGAGAGAAAATGTTATATGATTGATCTATGGTTTATTTCTACAACGTTTTATCGGATTAACTTTTGAAGGTAGTTGTGTTAACTGCATGACTGCATCACATTAGCTCCGAAAATAGCTAGACAATTTCAAATATCTCTACTATCTACAGACTCATAAAGGAAATATAGTTAGTCAGCAAATTCCACTTGGTTCTTAACAATAATTTCACACTAACCATGATCATATGGTATCCATGCAAATATTTAGTCATTTTCTTTAGTTTCTGAGCAGATTTCCTTTCAATTCAGTATAATCATTTCGTGATTAACTGAGAGTTGGGTTTACAGGCAATGCGTCTATTTTCAGGGGGACCAGATTGGACGGCTTATAATCGTCCTCATGATCGTCTCCTGCAAGGTACTATACTTCACTATGCAGTGACAAATTTCGGTTAATCTAAGCTAACTCCTCTTTCCTCAAAATAACTTATATTGACCCGTTTGTTCCTATTTGGTCTTTCTTTTCCAGGAAAAAGTATCTAGCGGCACTGCATAATAGGACAAAAACACCCCAAGATTTGGAGAAATTTTGGCCAAAACGCCCCAAGATTTGGAGTAATTTTGAGTAAATCATCTTTCCGCAGCATTAATAAATTTTAGGTTTTCTACGTCCGCCAATTAGCTGCAAAGTGATAGAGCAAGTACATGTGATAGTCACCTTTAATTTTATCCACTTCATCTATTTACAAATTTAAAGTTAACTTATACAATATATATCGTCTCTAATACATTAGCCCTAATATGCATTCCACCAAACCACTTTTTCTTTCTCTCTTATTCTTTGAAGTTTGAATAAAGATCGCCTCTGGATAACTCCTCTCTCTTTTCTCTTCTCACCTCCACATAATCATCTAAGCTTACATAACACCTTGGGGTTAATGTTAAGAAGCTCATAGTACTTGCTCTAAGGTTGTATTCTTTTCTTCCCTTTCACAACTTCTACTCATCTTTTTCATGTGCACGCTTTCCGGACTACTAAACAATATATGTTTTGTAAAGTTTTTTAATAGGAAAGTTGCTTTACAAATCATATTAACCCATTTTTTATTTTTAGCTAATACTTAATTAATTATGTGCTAATCCACCAGTATTTTTTTTGCTAGCACTGCTAGAGAAAGGATCATTTGTTCCGGTTGTGCAACCCGTACATACAATCCCAAACTAAAAATAGGTATTTTTAGTCCTAGTTAAGTCAACTGGTACTTAAAAATAATCTTTAGTACCGGTTAACACATCGATACTAAAGAGTTTGTTGCTGTTTTTCACTACTTATTGTTTGTTGTGTGTGTGTATATATATGGTTACATATACATATGTTTAATAAATATATATTTGTATATAGCATTATGTATATATAATTGTTGGTATTACTTATGTACAATGGAAATTAAATATATATTTTTGATATATTACAATCACTAATTTCTAATGTTGTATCATATATTACAAATATATGAAACTAGGTCAACTATTTGTGACGAGGAATAGGTTGTCCATTGTCGTGGAATTTTGTCGACGGATTAACAATCTCGTACATGATAAGTCCCATAAGTTGTTCTTAAACAACCTTTATATAATTCATCAGGGGAGTGCGTCCTTTATCCAAAGAATCTGTCGTTCTCAAAAATGAGATATGAGTATATTAAATCAATGAGAAGAGTGCAAATAATGTATAAATGGTGTTTATGTACTTCGATATCCTTATTAGTGTTAATACCTTATGATATGCCGTGCATAAGATCACAAACATAGTAGCCGCACAAGTTGGTCCCATGTTCCTATCGTAAACCCTAAAGGAGAAACGAAATTATAAAATATTTCTATTAAATAAATGAGATATATAATTTTGGACCATGTACATACCAAAAATTTCATCCTCATAGTCAGTTCTTCCTTGAAATCCCCGCGAACATTTGTACGAAATGTTACCCACACCATGTAGTTGCAAAACTATAATTAATGATGCTATGATCCACATAGTAGCGATAGAGCAATCATAATGACAAGGATTGGATGACATTACACATTGATCATGGCAAAGATTATGTTGAATGTTGCCCTTGGTTTTCGCATAGAGTCCGGACATGGATAATGCTACTAGAAATGTCTATGACAAGGAGGACCCGAGTGAAATCGAAATTGCGTGAATATAATATAAATATCATTGTATAAATAGGAGAAGGAAATTGGTACAAAAGGCGGTAAAAACTCATTGTAAGGTAAGAGTATGAAGTTCTTACAATATTGCTGCACCAGGAATTTGTAAATGTTGTCCTCGGTTTCACCTGGAAAGTCATCTACAGTCTTCTCGTTAATTATATATGGGTCCATAAACCCAACCTTGAAATATCCATGCCTATGGCAATTTTGAATCTCCATTCTAGAGGGAAAAAAGACGTAATGGATCTGCACACGGTAAATCTTTGATATTACATACAACAGGCCAATGAACGAAATAAAATTAAATGACACTTACAAACCCAGCAACTAAGAAGAGAGACATCAAGGGCGTTTTGTTGGTATACATTGTTGAAATCCTTGAAGTTGATCCACATATTATACATCCCACGAAAAAAATCTTTGCAGCGAACATAACCCTACCATGAGCCGATTGTTCCAAGTACCATTGATGGAATCGGTACATTTATGTAGATAGGTTCTTGACCAGCTATGGCTTGACAAGTGGTGGACCGATGTTATATGGATGTTTCAGATCATTTGCTGTGGCCTTCTTGATAGGGGATATCCCAGTTACTCCTTACTAAGATTTGTATCTACCATAAATTGTTATATGGTAACATCAAGTTCAGATTGCATCGGATCAACCGCTTGTTTTGCTTGCATTCTGAGTTGGGGGACAGCTTTTGACTTTTTTGTAATCTTTTGATAAGACTTGCGTACTGAGCGATCGTAGTCTGATACAACGTGAGATCTCATCGGTTCGCTCATCTTCTGAAAAAAGGCCTTCGTTACCAGGTCTATTGGAGCCTTCTTCTCTAGACTTCGCGCTTGAAGTGCTCCTTCACCTGCCTTTCCACTTCCTTATCAGTTTCCTCGTCAATCATATCATATGGTCTTTTTGTTGTAGCGGATTTATTTGGCTTGTCAAGTATTGGTTTCTTAGTTTGTGTGTACTTTGACAACGCGGGAGGAGGTGGGAAAGATCGTTGTTGCCTACATGCAATTGGTTGCAATGATGGAGATGGAGGAGATGGTGCTGACCAAGTTTGCATTGGAGACGAATCAGACGGTGGAGACCGAGGTTGTGGAGGATATGGAGGAGATGGCAGAGACTGATGATCAGGCTGCGGCAGTGGAGGTGTATGAACGGGCGTCGTTACTCGCTCGGGAAGCACGATGTAGCGCTTGCACCATAGTATATGATGGCATGGGTTGTCTCTCCTAGTTTCATCTCCTCATCTTCTCTGGGGATGTCCAGCTCGAGATCCTCAAAGCTTGGGCAGATCTGCTCCACCTTGACCTTTGAGTACCGAGGTGGAATCGGCATACAGTGGTACGTCTGGTTTTGCTCCACTTGTATGGCCATGCCATACGCCACCTTCACGAGAAACAAGGTTAGTTAGTAACATATGCACCGCTTTCTCAAGCTACAAAGCAGGATGTGCAAACTATGAGCATACCTTGATTGATTGGTTCTTGAAGGAAATATGCAGCTCACGCAGTTGTTCGTTTGCATGATTTCGTCCACGGGTTGTCGTGGTTCGTCAATAGGTGGCACAACTAGAGCTTCGTTAGCTTCTTCTCGCTATTTGCCCTATAGAAGTGCAATGCTTTGGTTGCCTAAGGGGCTAACCGGGACGTGAGGATCAGGTATCGGCTCTCCTAGCATAGTCATATATCAACATGTCTTGCCACCTCATCGGCCAATCTTTGATCGTAGCCCATGACCATCACTTCAGATTCGAACCCCGGATTCCTGCTTGGTCTTGCTTCTAATGCGACTCCTGTACATGTGTATGTCCTCGCGAAACCCATACTTCCATGGAATCATGCCTTTTCCACACGTTCGTCCTGGGTGCTCGGGAGTCTACAAGTGCGGGGTCAGTTCATCCTTTTCTCTCTCGAGCTAGAATCTCTCCTCGGCAAAGGCCTCTAGGGCATCGACGAGACGGTGAGATGCCTATCGTATGTCGTCGCTGAAGATTTGGAAGCCATCAGCCGCATTCACTGTGCCCCCATGAGCATAGTACCAATGCTTTGATCGTTCAGGCCAATCAGTTGTGGCCAAAACGGTACCTCTTGCAGCTAGTGCATCTTCCATCTTCTGCCATTTCGGAATTTCGTTCTTATAGCTGCTCGACCCTAGCCAGTGAAAGTACTTTTTATTGGTGTCATTGGCTTTGTTCATCGCTATCTTTGATGCCCTTGCTCGACGACTTGTATTCAACAAATACATTCCAATGGTCTCTCAGCTTGGGGTATTTGTCAAAGTCCGACGTCTCGTCGTTCAGGACATATGTGTTATACAAGTTTTTCTTAAATGTTTGAAACTTTGTGGTCATCTTCTTGAGAGCCCACTCCTTCCGTTTGGACTGTTGTGCCTCAGGGATCTGGAGACTGAAGGTCTCGAGCAAGGTTGTCAATACCATATCATTCCCCGACGTGGGAGATCTGGAGAGTGAGGGCGACTACCTTTTAGCTTCGTACGTTGTTTCAGGCAATTTGTTCCCTTCGGAAGAATATTCTTTACGAGTTTTAATAACTCGCCAAATGCCTTGTCAATAACACCATTTTTGTCTTTCATTGCAAGAATTCTAGCATGGTACCCAACTTTTTGTGTCCCCGTTCTCAATCTAGATACAAGAATGCTTTGTGGTCCACTAATATACGCTCCAATTTCTTGACCTCATTTTCACTTTAGCAATCTTTTTTTGCATCACACAACATCGACCAAGATCGTCGCACTTGTTATTTTTGCAACACCTCCGTCCACCTCGCCCGTTGTACCATATGCAAATCCACCGTATTGAGCCGAGTCCGAAATGTTGTCATCATCTTCTTCCAATGCAACCCATAACTCTCCGTATGAGGTCCAACAATTATAGCTAGGCATGATCCCGATTGCAACACGTGGATATGAACAATTCTTGATGTAGAATACTGCTTCGGATTTTTGCAATTTTTACATGGACAACATATAAAACTCTTAGGCTTGTGGGCATCGGCCACACTCAAAAAATAATGCACGTCACAATAAACTCCTTTGACCGTTGGTCCGTGGTACATCCATTCCCGGTTCATGTACATCAAATAAAGAAATTTAAAGAAAGTCATTGAAAGTGAAAATAATTAAATAAGCATTTAATAATTTAAACATCGTAATTAAACTCAAAAGTTGAGTGGATGAAGAGCAGTGTCCATCATAAACTCAAAAGTCCATGGTGTACATCCATTGGCCATGGACGAGGGTGTTCGAGCTACTCGATGGCATAGGGCCCAAAAAAATTTGGGGCCTCCACGAGAGCGAAGACACCACAAGTTGCCTGTTTGCCTCTCGCCAAGACGCTGTGTAGTTTTCATTTTTTTACTACTACCATAGTTTTTTTTACCTATTTTACATACAATGCCACACACTAATTTTTTATATTTTCTATTATCTATTGTTTTTCCTTTATTTTTTATTATTTTCCCTAATTTTATTTTTTTCCTTCATTTTCTATAATTTCTCTTTGTTACCATTTTCCTTTACATTTGAATCCTATGTCCCTAAAATTATGAAGTACTCTTATATCCTCTAAATTTTATTCTCTCTCATCTTTTCAATATATTTTTTAGGGAGAATAACGTATAAAAACATAACTAGAAATACAATATGTTAACCATACATCAATAGAGGATGAAGTTGTTAACCTTTTAGACCAAAATACTTTCACCAAAATTTTTGGCAGCACCTCTCTTAGCTTCCTCCTCTTTGACTGCAATGGCTCGGGATGGAGGAGGAAGATAGACTAAAAGGCATGTACTATCTTTAATACCGGTTGGAGTCACCAACTGGTACTAAAGATAAACACAGTACTAGTTGGTATCTCTAGCCGGTACTAATATGTTCGGCATCTTTAGTAACGGTTGATGACTCCAATCGGTACTAAAGTATAGATCTTTAGTACCGGTTGGTGTCACCAATCAGTACTAAAGATCTTCTGCACCCCTCACAGGGTCTGGCAAAGGGGAACCGGTATTAAAAATCAACTTTAGTCCCGGATGGTGACACCAACCGGGACTAAAGATTCTACGCTATTTACCGGTAGTAAAGATCATTTTTATTACCGTTCGTATTTAAGCCGAGATATTTGTGCTTTCGATCGATCGATGAAAGATTAGTTCTCCAGTAGTGTAGGTTCCCAACCCCCATCTTAAAACACAGCCTAAGAGCAACTCCAACAATCTACTCATCTCACTTTCCAATCTAAAATTTGGAAAACTTGAAAAAATAAACGCCACTTGCCATCCAACGTGCCAAGCCAAATGGCTGGCCAAATTTCTCACTTGGCTGGTCAAATCTAGCAAGTTTAAAACCACTTGTCAAACATGGATCCCACCACTTTCCAAAGGGGGTAGGAGGAGTTTAAGACTAACGTAAAAGTCCAATTGTCATTAACTCACAATAGAGAGTGTAGATGAAGAGATTGTTGAAGCACAAATAAAATATTGAGAGGAATCTTTTTGTCAATTTGCCAAATATGAAGATGAAGAGCCAAATTTGGATAGGTTGTTGGCGATGCTCATGGTGGTGGTGGTGGTGGTGGTGTTAGATAGGGTGCAATGTTTGATATTTTGATCAAGCATTGCAAGAATATTATTTTTAGATAACAAGGAACACAACTAGATATATATGTATTAAGTATCATGTATGTAAATTTCAAAAAAATGCATCATGTATGTAGAACAATTGCTCTAGTGTAATTAAGTGTTTGCACTATGACAGACCCTCTCATCTGTGTCGGTTCAAAACAATCATCTATAATGGATACCAACTGATATAGTCTACTGCCAACTTAAACTATAAACTAAACCCAATTTGCATGTGCTCCTACAGATATAGTGCCTTCATCCTGAAATATGATTGAAGGGCCCTAGTGCCCCATACGGCAGGGTGGGCCCGCCGGCCGGGATCCCCCACCCCCGATGTGTTGCGGTAGTTTCATGATCAATGTCCCAACTGCCTGCAACCCTGCAAGATAAACAAGAGATCGATGCCTCTCTGATTTGTTGCTGTGTGCATCTTCGTTGGCAGTTAAGGAAAATCCTATCAGTGCCATCTAATCTCATTGCTTCTCTCAATTATTCCTACCTGGTCACTACAAAGATCATCCTCATCTCAATCGAACGACAATCCTCATTTGTCTTGGGTATGACGTCCGTCACGACGCAAAGATCGCTGTTGTGAGAAGTTGTCTCTAGTGGGCAAAACCCCGTCACTGATGCACTTATCTTTGTCGGACCTAAACTATAACCCGTCACTGATATGTTTGACCTAGAAGACCAGTCAAACAAGGGCTCGTCACCGATGAAACAATCTTAAACGGACCCTAATTAATGCCCATCACAGATGACTAACATCTCAATTCAGCTTTAACTTAAGCCCGTCACCGCGACTAACATCTCCATCGGGCTTAAGTTAAAGCCCGTCACCGATGAGTTTTTCCAAAAAAAATATTTTGTTTTTTGGCCAGCCTCAGGCCTTTGCTCGCCATGCCCGCTGCAAAAATTAGAGAAACACAAATATTTCCTTTCACATACATTTGACATTCACATACATTCACATACATCTGACATTCTCATATCTATTCACATACACATTCATTTTTCACATATTTCACGTTGCAAGTATAAAACACATTTGACAAAATTGTAATTTAATAATATCATAAGAGGTACATATTTACATGTCTTTCGCATTAATTTTCAAATGTTCAAAAAAGTTTATCATGTCCTGAACTTTAACCCTGTATTCTACACATTCCTTTGGGTTGCACTATATCGCGGACAATAAGTCTGCTATCTCTTCTCTAATCCCCTTGAAGCTAGTAGGCGCAAACTTAGATATTTTTTTCTACATGTACATAGTTTGAAATTAGTCGATCGATATAATTCAAAGTAGTTAGTATATATCACAATTGAGATCACAAACCTCAAATTCAACCAACGTCTTGAACTTTTTGTTGTACAAAATTCGCATGTTGTGGCACACATGGAATCCACATTGATCGCGTATTTGTTGTTTGACGGGAAAGTTAATTTTGTGGATTAGTCTTTTTATCCTTTGTTATGTCGGCCTCCTTTCTCCACATATGGTCCCACGCTTCGTTGATTGCCTCTTAGATCGGGGTCTAGTCATACGCCCTAGTGATTTTGGAGTTTTTGTAGTGACATGTACTTCACTTTAGCGTAATGACTAGAAGGATCCGATGGGCACTTGCGACATTAATATATTGAAAGTTAAATACTAAAGCAATATGTGTCATGCAATTGCATATATTTAGGTACACACTTACTATTGATTATAGGCGCACGAAAGTACTCCTTGTCTTAGTGGGCCAACAAGGTCTCAAATGTGTAGTCCACCATGCCCTTTTGGTCATTGTGAAGATTGGCGACCATGACTAATTGTGGATCCAGAAGGCCACTTCCGGTGCATTTCTCTAACACCACTTCTAACTATACCTATAAACAAGACAAACACTCTTATATGCGTGTTATAAGGATTCCGTTACCAAAATTTAGAAATGCAACAATACTTACAAGGAGTAGCACTTAAGTAGACTTGTGTCCACCATTCGTAGTCCGTAGAGGTTGAACAGATCCTTGAAGTCTATGACAATATAGTTTTCCGGCCAAAAAACGGTTGTCCACTGTGATGGCCTATGATGTCACTATCTCCGTTCGTCCTCCCGACGTTTGACTTCTCCTTGTAGTAGTGGTGTGTTAGTGATATGCCCTAGAGGCAACATAAAGATGTTGGATATCATGGTCAATGTTTATGTATCAATGAATAAAGTGTTATTTAGTTTCATGAAATAAACAACTTATTTATAAGACTCTTTATGTATGAATCTATTTCTAAATGATCCACGATCATATATCATATCAATGGAACAAATATGATTCTAAGATCAGCATGTCTATTGACCGATGATCATGTCTCATAGATCATGGTAAGGAGATGCCAAATCAATAAACGTGAACATGTGTTAGAGAACACATTGTTGGATAGACCTACCTTGAGACACTAAAGGGAAATAATGTGCCATTAGTTAGTCTCAAGTAGTGTTGGTGCAAAGTCCTTTGACCGAGATCATCATGGATTTCAACATGTGTAATGGCTCACTTAGCGACTACCAAATGCTATTTCGTAATCGGGTAGTTATAAAAGTAGTCTTCGGGTTTGCTACGAAACATGTAGTGGGATGTGAATGATCAAAATGGAATTTGCCCCTCCTCTAGGAGATATATCTCCTGGTCCCTCGATGTAATGGATTATGAAAGTGCATGGCCATGCCGAGTTGATTGAGGAGTCAATCAACGGATAAATAATCCAATATGAGATCGAGTGAATGATTAAGCTATTGATAGGATGGCACGAGTCTTGCCTATAGCTTAATTAGTATCATGAGGCAAAGGGATTTGTTCATACATTACGAGTTCAGCCGATATGATCCTCTTGTATACTTTAGTGTCAATACATTACGCTAGGGGCCGTTGTTGACGGGTTGGCGAGTTGGACTCGGGTCGAACCAAGTATAACCGAGTCTATAGGGTCGCACACTTAATGGGAAAGAACAGGCATTCAAGTTTGACTCGGATATGGCTCAATTGGATAGAGATCGTCGATGATATGGGCCCGGGGTTTAACAAGGATGCGATATATGAAGAAGGAGACGCCTTCGCTCATCAGGGCGCCCCAAAGATGTGCCCTGGACGGCTCAAGCGGGTCCGGGCCACGGGCGGCCACGTGGCCATCCCAAGGGGACTAGGCTCGGGGCTGCCCGAGGCCGCCGCTCTCCCAAACGGCAGGCTCGGGATCACCCGACCCCCGACGATCACCCCGCACCTCCCGAGAGAGGGGGAGATCAACCGACAACCGCCAACTACCACATTCAATGCCTAGAGAAAGGCCGACGCCCGCCCCGTCGCATTTATTGCGATGTGAGGCACGTCTGTCAGCTGCTCATCATCACCCTTTTTGCCCGTCTCGAGGGAGAGGGGGTATAAAGTCTTTGACAGCGACCGTGGTATGGCTGCACGGCCATTCCACGCACACCTCCCTCCTCGCCCCGTCCAATCGCATTAAATGCGCTAGGCGGCTGCGTGGGAGAGAGAACACGAGTATTGGGGGTGTCGCGTGACTCCTCTCCAGGCGGAGGGCCACTGACCGGTGGGCCCCATTGGAGTAGGTAGGTTGGCCCATGCTCACGTCAACAGCATGACGGCCACGATGCCCGTCTTCTCCACCAACTCCCGTGACGTGGCCACGAAGTAGGGATAGGAGGAGCTTCCTCGACAAGACAAGGCGGGAACCACTCCATCACGTCGAGCGGAGTAGAGAAAACCAGACTACCGTGGTGTCCCCTTGTACTATAAAATGAGGCCCAAGTCCATGATAGAAAGGGTTCTGGGTTCTACGATTTTGGGAGTTAGAGCTGGACAACCAATCTAGGGTTTCGCCATTGAGGAGCCAAGTCCTCTTCCGCACTGGGCCGCAAGTATCTTGCCCTAGTCATCGGCTCTAGCCTCCCCAAGGGAGAACACCCACACCAATCCTTGTAATCCACCCCACATATAACACAAAGAACAGGAGTAGGGTATTACGCCTCCCAGGCGGCCCGAACCTGTATAATCCCTCCATGTCTCTTGTGATTGCAACTTCCCCCCATCTCACCGCGAGTTTAAGCCCAGACTCACCGCTCCCCGTGTCAAACCAAAAAGGGGTCTCCTGTGTCCCGCGTGTTGAGCACACGCATCGTCACCGGGCGTGCCGAGAAGGGGAGCGCGCTGCATTTGGGTTTAAACTTCCACATTCCTTCCATCTCCCGATGGAACCGCCTGCTCCGTCCTCGCCATGGTCCACGGCCACGTCCTGCAGACCGTGTCTGGCTCATTCGCTACCCGCGAGTGTGACTTGGCCAACAAGGTGGCCGAGGAGGTCGACACGGGCGAGCACAGCCCCAACTTCCAACATCTCCGCTCGGAGGAGGGAAGACCGTTATCCCCCTCACCCCCTCCGATGGCTGCAGCGGCTGCCGGGCCGTACCACCTCCTCCGCCCCCGCTAAGACAGCGGCCGTGGGCGAAGGAGGTCAAGCGTCTCGCAGGGCCGCCAACATACCCGTGGGATCCGAGATATGCCCAAACGGACGTGCCGGCAAGCCGCGCGCAGTGACGCCCATCGTCGCCTAGAATTTGGCACGCCCAGGGCGCCTTCGCGGCGAGGCGCTCTTGCGCCACCCCCTAACACCAAGCGAGGGATCCAATGCCAAGCGTTGGTTCGACGATGTGGCGAAGCTGGTCGGCACGACACAGCGTCGGCTGGCCACTGACCTAGCTTCCTCCAGTCACCAACCACGCGGTTCGTGCACCGCGGTCAGCTTGTCCTCTCGGCGACGAGCCCGAAGGGCAGCAGTTGCCGCGAGGGCAGAAGAGAGCCTCCCGGCTGTGGCCCAACCAGAGGCGCCCCGGGATCTGCTATACGCAGAACGGGACGCCCGTCTTCGTATTGAGCAACGCCGCGACGAGCGTCGCATGGGGGGAGCTCGGGACTGCGCTTCCTCGTCAGGGGGTGCTAGCGCTCGACGAGCGGCCGCAGCGGCCCCGCCACGGGGAGAGCCCCTTGGGGGACGACGAGCGGCTATGGTGGCCCAGCCGCGAGCAGGATATTCCGGAGCACCCAATGGGGCCCCCGCCCTCGTCGCCCTCCAACCCGGCGGCCGGCTGTGCCTTCATCTCCAACCTCCGCAATGTGCGCTGGCCTAACAAATTTAGGCCAGCCCTCACGAAGAAGTATGACGGCTCGGTGAATCCCACCGAGTTCCTATAGATTTACACCACGGCCATCGAGGCTGCTGGAGGTGACGAGCTCGTCATGACCAACTTCTTCCCCATGGCGCTCAAGGGCCGGCCCGTTCTGGCTAATGAACCGTCGGCCCGGTCGGTCACCTCGTGGGACGACTTGTGCCGTAGTTCACCTCTAACTTCCAGGGGCACGTACCCGCGCTCGGGAGTGGAGGCTAACCTCCACATGGTCCGGCGAGAGAGAACGAGTCCTGCGCAAATACATCCAGCGTTTTTACTGTGTACGCAACACTATACCATCCATCGCGGCCATGCGGTGATCTTCGCCTTCGGAGTGGCGTATGCCACGACGTTATGTTGGAGAAGATCGAACCCAAGGCCCCGGACCACCACCGAGCTCTTCGAGCTTGCGACCGGTAGCCCGCAAGGAAGAGGCTCGGGTTTGAAATCCTAGGAATCCTACCCCGGCCTCCACCAACGCCGCCCCCTCCGCGCCCCGGGAGGAACGGCGCGAGCGGCGGCGGAAGCGCAAGCCGTCGCGCGGTGGTGAGGAAGGCCACATCCTCGCCGCCAATGGTGTCGAGAAGCCCTCGCGGAAGGGCAAACCCGCGGCAGCTGCGGGCACACACCGGACCCTCGCCCCGGGCCGGGACGGGGACAAGTGGTGCATGGTGCACCAAACCCGACGACCTCTCGAGTGCCACTCGGTCAAGAACTTGGCCGAGTGGGTACAAAAGCATGAGCGGAGAGGAGAGAGAGGGAGAAGGAAGCCCGCCATAAGGGTAAGGCCCCTGCGGAACGCTCGAATAACCGACGAGAGGAGGCCAAGAGTGCGGCCCCCGTCGAGGACGAGGATGACGATTTGGGCTACCGGGACCCCAAACACGTCGTCGCCACCATCGATGGAGTGGCGGGCACCCGGTGTCCCGCCGGAGCCTCAAGTCCATGAGGCGTGAGCTTCTCGCGCCTGTGCCATCCCACGAGGCGGCCGGAAGTCGCACGGGAAGAGGTGCCAATCACCTTCGACCAAACAGATCACCCGGAGAGCATCGCGCGTAGTGGCCACTTGGCCCTCGTGACCTCCCCACCATTTGCAACGTCAAGGTCGCCCGAGTCTTTATTGATGGGGGTGCGGCCCTCAATATACTATCCCCAAAGGCCTTTGACGCGATCAAGGCCCGGGATGGTGCTCGGCCATCCCATCCCATCATTGGGGTGACACCCGGGAAGGTGTGGCCCCTCGGGATATCGCTCCGCCGGTCACCTTTGGGAGTCTCGCCAATTTCGCACGAGCGGATCGACTTCGATGTGGCGGACCTCAACCTACCCTACAACGCCGTGCTCGGAGGCCGGCGTTGGTGAAGTTCATGGCGGCTACCTATTACGCCTACCGCCACTCAAGATGCCGGGCCCCGGAGGCCCATCACCATCCATGCCGACGTCAAAACCACGCTAGATTGCGCGGAGGCACGCGTGGATGATATTGCGGCGGGCGACTACGTTGAACCCAAAGGCCCTCGAGGGGAGGCCTCGGGTTCCCGGGCCCGCAAGCAGCACATCACCTCGGTCGATGAGGTGGTAATCAAGTCCATCCAGTTGGGTGATGACCCGTCCAAGACCGCCAAAATCGGTGGCAACTTGGACCCCAAATAGGAAGACGCGCTTGTCTTCTTCCTATGGGCGAATGCCGACGTGTTTGCTTGGAAGCCGTCGGATATGCCCGGAGACCCTGTGGAGATGATCGAGCACCGACTTGCGGTGCGGCGGATGCGTGACCGGTCCGACAGAAAGTGAGGCGGCAGCCGGAGCGACAGGGCGTTCATCCGCGAAGAGGTGGCACGGCTCCAGGAGGCCGGCTTCATCCGGGAAGTGCTGCATCCGGAGTGGTTGGCTAACCCGGTGGTCGTCCCGAAGGCCAACCATAAGCTGCGCATGTGCATCGACTACACCGACCTCAACAAGGCATGCCCTAAAGACCCTTATCCTCTGCCTCGAATAGACCAGATAGTCGACTCCACTGTGGGGTGCAACCTTTTATTTCCTAGATGCATACTCTAGTTATCATCAGTTCCGCATGGTTGTAGAGGATGAGGAGAAAATTGCTTTTATTACCCCAGTGGGTACCTTTTGCTACATGTCTATGCCTTTTGGGTTAAAGAATGCCATGTCTACCATCCAACGTGGTGTCCGCATCACGTTGAAAGACCAAATAGGGCGTAATATTGAGGCGTACGTCGATGATCTCGTGGTCAAGTCCCAAGACCAAAGGACTTTGCTCTCGGACTCGGCCGAGACATTTGATAACCTCCGGTCCTCCCTCATGAAGCCGAACCCGGAAAATGCGTGTTCGGGTACCGCGGGCAAGCTATTAGGGTTTTTGGTCTCGCCCGAGGCATCGAGGTCAACCCCGCAAAATAAGAGCGATAGAGGAGATGCGCCCCTAGGAGGCTCGGGGACGTACGAAAATTACGGTTGTATAGCCGCCCGAGCCGTTTCATATCAAGGCCGGGAGAGCGGGCGCTCCTCTATTTAGGTTGCTAAAACGAATCGGCCCCTTCACTTGGATGAACGAGGCGGACAAAGCCTTGAGCGAGCTCAAGCGTTATCTCTCCTCGTCGCCCATATTGGTACCACCTCAAGAAGGAGAACCCTCCTTTTATATTTGGCACAACCCCTAAGTAATCGTGTGGCGTTGGTTGTGGAGTGCGATGACGAGCCGTCTCGATGCCCCGGCCTCACCACGTCCGGAGGCGTAAGACCTTGGAACGGTGTTGGCTAAGGCAGCACACTGACCGGAGGCGGCCTTTGGCCCCCGAGCCTCGGGGAGCCACCCAGCCCCTAGTCCGAGGGCTCCCGAGGCCCCTTCCACCTAGAGCGGCCCTGAGGGCCCTGGGAAAGCGATGGCCCAGTAGCCCCGGACACTGAGGTAGCCCGCCCCGGTGCACCCGAACCTGTTGCCCCTGGTAAGGTAGCTAAGGCCCGCACCAACGTGCAGCAGCCGATCTACTTTATCAGCGAGGCGCTACTGGACGCAAAGACACATTACCCGCAAGCCCAAAAAATGCTTTACACCGTGCTCATGGCTTCCAGGAAGTTGTGCCACTACTTTCGAGTGCATCGGGTAACGGTAGTCATGTCCTACCCTCTCGGGCAGATCTTGCATAACCGAGAGGGCATGGGATGGGTAGTCAAGTGGGCTATCGAATTGTCAGAGTTTGACCTGCATTTCGAAGCCCGTCACGCAATCAAGAGCCGTGCCTTGGCCGATTTTGTGGCGTAATGGACGCCGTGGCCGATAACGATCAGCCCACGGGTGAACCCGAGAGTGCAGAGGGTCGCGGCCAATGGACCATGCATTTGGTGATGAACTTTGACGGTTCACTCACCTTACAGGGGGCCGGGGTAGGCGTTGCATTAACCTCCCCGACGGGCGACGTACTCTGGTACATCGTTCGGCTTGACTTCCGGGCAACCAACAACATGGCCGAGTACGAAGGACTCCTAGCGGGGTGGCGGCGGCGGCAGTGCATGGGCATCCGCCGTCCCGCTAGTCCTCGGTGACTCCCAACCGGTTGTGAACCAAGTTTCCAAGGAGTACCAATGCACCGACCCCAGATAGAAGCATATGTCAAGGAAGTATGGCGTATGGAGCGCCATTTCGATGGCCTCAAGCTGCGCCATATTCCCGTAAAAGACAATACCCCGGTGGATGAGCTATCCAGATCGCATCCGCGCAACCCCAGCCCCGGGCGTGTTTGAAGAAAGACTCACGAGCCATCGGCGTGCCCCGAATCGCCCAAGGGCGGAATCGGCGGTCCCAACGCCCGGACGTGGCAGGCCAGCCACGGCTGGCCCCGCGAACCGACACCACGCGCCGGTGGTCTAGATTTCGGAAATCCAAGCGTATCGCAAGACGCGTCATTGCCCGAGCAATGTGAAGAAAGCGAAGCGCATTGCCCGCACCTCCAAAAGGTACGTGTTGGTGGAAGGGACACTCTACGGCGCGGCGCCAATGGAGTGCTTATGACATGCGTCGCTCGGGAACAGGTCTCGAGCTCTGGCCGAGATCCATGAAGGGGAATGTGGAGTGCACTCGGCCTCCGGAACCTTGGTAGGAAAGGCATTCCACCAAGGTTTTTACTGCCCACCGCGCTGGAGGATGCAGCGAACCTCGTGCGGCGGTGCGGCATGCCAATTCCACGCCCGGCAGACACACTCCGCCTGCCTGTGCCCTTCAGACCATCCCGCTCTCGTGGCCGTTCGCGGTCCGGGGGCTGGACATCCTGGGCCCGTTCAAGCATGCACGTGGCGGCTGCAAATTTTTATATGTCGCCATCGACAAATTCACCAAGTGGCTCGAGGCCTATCCAGTAAGCGTCATCGACAAGCATTCGGCGTGCGGTTCACGAGAGGCATCACGGCAAGGTTCGGGTCCCCAACGGGCTCATCACCGACAACGGCACCTAATTCACGAATGAGCTGTTTGGAGAGTATTGCGATGACATGGGCATCAAACTCTGTTTCGCCTTGCTCGTCCACCCCCAAAGCAATGACCAAGCCGAGCGTGCAAACGCGAAAATATTGAAAGGCTTCAAGACGAAGACCCGCAACGTCCTCAAGAAGCATGGGGACTCATGGATTGATGAGTTGCCAGCTGTCCTTTGGGGACAACACCGAAGGCGTGCCACCTTGGGAAACACCATTCTTTTTGGTGTATGGAGCCGAGGCGGTCTTGCCTTCGAGCTCACCACGGATCGCCCCGAGCCACACTATATGCCGAAGCGAGACCAAGAACAGCTACGACGCGACGACCTGGACTACCTAGAAGAAAGACGGTGCCGCAGCTCTTCGCACGGCCCGTTATAAGCGAGCCTCCGCCGCTACCATCAACATAAAGTCAGCCCCCGAACGCCGCAAATCAATGACCTCGTCCCGCGGCGTGTGCAAACACGTGCGGGGCGAGCAAGCTATCTCGATGTGGGAGGGGCCATACAAAGTTATCGGCACACCGCGTCCGGAACAGTTCGCCTAGCCACGAGGACGACACTCCGTTGCCGAACCCATGGAACATTTCCCACTGCGCAAGTTCTACCCATAAGCCGCATGGTGTGCTGAAACATATATGAAAGTTCATTCACTACCTCCAAAGTGGCATGAACAATGAGTTCGCCCGTTTATGCTCTCCACGTTCTTCCCTTACGAAATATTTGCTCACGTATGTTCTTCCCCCATGTGCCGAAACATGTACTACGGACGCCGGTTTCCGGTGGTTTCCGGCCTTGCCCCGCCCTAGGTTGAGAGGCCCTAAGGGTGTCGAATGTAGAGCGACGCCGCATGCAAGCGCCCGGGGTAGTCAACGCCCGGGGGCTCGGGTGCGTATTGTCACGCCTGTCCCCGATCCCCGTTGCTGCTGCCCCCACCGGCCCTTCATGCCCTCGCTTCTACCCGAGCCCCGAGAAAGGCACGGCCGCCGACCGATGCACGCCTGCCTAAACCCGGACCAACTCCTAGTTACATGGGACGAATCATGACAGAAGCCATACTATCCATATTCCCTGCAATGGCCAAACTAAGGAGTGGATGCTGTTGCAGGAACAAGAACAAGCAAGGGCTTGGGCCAACTAACCGCCACAGCGTGTGCGCCAAGTTGGCGGGGCTCCCAATACATATGTATATGAGTCATTATGAATCATTGTTTGCAGAGACGGCCACGACGGGCTGCCACAATATGAGTCCGGTGCGAGAAAGGCAGTGTGCATTGATAATTTAAGTAATATTGATATGTTTTTACAAGTACGGATTGACACAAAGAGTGAGGGAGTCCTAGGCGGTCGCGGGTCGCCGGGGCGTCCTCCGGGCTATCTTCGTCCGGCGGGTCCTCGCGGAAGGTGAGCTGGAATGCCGCCGGAGTACCATCAAAACCGATCATAATGGAGTCGACGACATCCCGACGCGGTGCCGAGCAGCCTCCTCGGTGCCCTCGGGAAAGTCCTCGGTGGGGATGTAGGGGTTGAAGCCGGGTCGCGGGCTTGGTAGCTTGCCGGATGAGCGTCACGACCTGGCGGGACAAGTCGTACGACGACTCCTTTGCCACCTCGTCGACCTCCTCCGGCACCCTCTTGATCCCCTCGGCCGCTCGTCTATCTCGGTGGCCAACCCACCCAAGGTAGGGATGGCGGCACGAGGGCGAACGACCCTAACTCACGGGCCGCCCCGAAGGCGCTCGACGGACGAGGCCACGGTTCGGAACCCTAGACCCAAGGCGTGCTCTAGCTCGCGATCCGGCGGCGTTCCTCCTCCGGGCCGGCACCGCTTCTTTGGAGCGATGGACCGGCCGAGGCTCCCGCACCCGCGCTTCCACATTGCTAACCGCCGCTCTCGGGCGGCGAGGTCCCGCTCCCACCGCTCCGGCTCATCCCGCCGGCGGCCGAGGCGGGCGCAAGCTGTTGCTCGTGCTCCCGCACGGCCTTTAGGCACCGGGAGACCTCCTCCTAGGCCTCTAGCACCGCCACCTCGAGCCCCTCTATGGTGGCCTCGCGCTCGGTGATGGCCCTCTCCTGGGCCACCGCGTTCTCCTCCCGCGCGGCGGAGTCCTCCTCGGCCTTGGCCACGGCGGCCTCCCGGTCCCCGATAGCCCGCCACGTCGCTGCAGCGCCTTCTCGCGCTCCGCTGTGCCATCCTCGCGGGCTCGAAGCTCGATGTCAATGTTGGTGGCGGCGGCCTCGGCGTCGCGCAGGACACGCTCGCGCCGGGCCGAGCTCCCGGGCGCGCTTGTTGAGGTCGCGGATGAACCCCCGGCGGTGGTGTGGACCCGTCCTCCGTGGTAGCGGCGATCTACTCGCGGAAGTTAGCGGTATGCCGCTCAACGATAGTGTCTTCAAACACTGGTTGAGTTCGCGCCGCCGCGCGCTTGATGTCCGTCGCTCCCGCTTCCGGACGGGGCCCTCCACCCTCGCCGTGGCCGCCGGCTCGCGGCAGCCTTCGTCGACTTCGGCCTCCCGCCGCGCCACCACGACCTCCCTAGCGGCCAAGGCCGAACTCTGGGCCCGAAGCCCCTCCAGGGAGACCGCGTTGGCCTCCTCCAGCGCCTGGGACACGATCATCCTCTCCCGCTCCTGCGATCGGACGAGGGGCTCGGTTGTCCAAGGCGACCACGAACCCGGACTGAGCGTCCCCGGATTCGGAGTCGAAGCTCGAGCCGAGGTCGACCACCTGCGTGCGGCAGGAGGCGAAGGCGCCCCACGGCCGGAGCCGCCACCGCCGCTTCACCCCGGCCGGCGTTGCCCCGCCCTCCGGCGAGGCCGCTCGCGGCGTCGGAGGATTGCGGTGGGCCGGCGCGGCAGTGCTTGGTGTTGGCCGGCGGGCGGTGGCGTTGAATGACGTGGTGGGGACGGCTATCGTGGTGGTGGCGATGGTTGCCTCGCGGGGACCCCGGGACGGCTCTCGCCGCTGCCGCCGCCTCCACCTTCGCGTCGGGCTAGCCCGCCTGGACTCCGTCGCCGGCGGAGGGCTGCCGGCTTGTTCCTCACGGGCGGCCGACGCCCCCGGCATTTGGGCGGGCCCCTCCTCGAGCCGCATCGGACCCGAGCCGAACTGCGGGAGGTGACCCGCATCCAGTGGGCTCCACCACCCCGGCCTCTCTGCGCTTCCCCGCCGAGCCGGAAGCGTAACCGCCCTTGGGTATAACCGGGCGAAAATGCTGATGCTCGCGGAAGGTAAGTAAACACAATCAAAGATTGAAACACAAGTAGCCCGAAATGAAAACACGGGCACACAAGATATGGATGTGTCCACAAGGCGTTACTGCGGGCGGCGTTGAAGCTCTAGGAGACCCGGGAGATGGCCCGCTTCTTCTTGCGGGGCCGCCGGGGGCTCACTAGGCGTCGCCCACGGACTCCATCGTCGCCGGAGCGTCGTGGCCGACCCGCCGACGGCGCGCTCGCCGAGGGTGCACTCCCAGCCTCCGTCATCATCGTCGTCATCGTCGTCATTGTGGCCGCCCGGCCCTCGATGGAGTGGCCCCTAGGGCTAGGCCCACCGCCTACGGGCCTCCGGACCTACGAGGGAGCGGTACGCTCCGCGCCGCCGCCGTGTGGTGGTGACGGGGAGGCGCGGGGTCGTGCTCGGCCTCTTCCTCTTCCCCTTTGGGACCGGGGCCCTCGTGTTAGTGATATGCCCTAGAGGCAACATGGAGATGTTGGATATCACGTCAATGTTTATGTATTTATGAATAAAGTGTTATTCAGTTCCATAAAATAGACATCTTGTATTGATCAATAAGTACGTGACTTATTTATGAGACTCAATATGTATGAATCTATTTCTAAATGATCCCTGATCATATGTCATATTGTTGGAACAAATATGATTCTAAGATCGGCATGTTTATTGATTGATGAGCATGTCTCATAGATCATGGGTATGGAGATACCAAATCAATAAACATGGACACATGTGTTGGAGAACACATTGTTGGATAGACCCACCATGAGACACTACGGAATTAATGTGCCATTAGTTGGTCTCGGTAGTGTTGGTACAAAGTCCTTAGACTCGAGATCACCATAGATTCCAACATGTGTAGTAGCCTACTTTGGGACTACCAAATGCTATTCCGTAATCGGGTAGTTATAAAGGTAGTTTTCGGGTTTGCTATGAAACATGGAGTGGGATGTGAGTGATCAAGATGGAATTTGCCCCTCCTTTGGAGAGATATCTCGGGCCCCTCGAGGTTGGATTATGGAAATGCATGGCCATGCTGAGTTGATTGAGGAGTCAATCAACAGACGGATAATCCAATACGGTTCGAGTGAAAGGTTAAGCTATTGAAGGGATGGCACACATCTTGCCTATAGCTTAAGCGGTATCGTGAGGCAAAGAGATTTGTGTACACATTACAAGTTCGAGCCGATATTATTCTTGTATACTATGGTGTTAATATGTGCTGCTAGGCGCCACTATTGACGGGTCGGCTGAGTTGGACTCGAGCCGGCGATCGGCTAAGTTAGACTATAGCCGAAACCGAGTATACCGAACCTACGGTGGTCGCACGCTTAAGGGGATAAGAAGTGCATTCGAGTTGGACTCGGATACGGCTCGATCGGATAGGGATCCGATCGGATAGAGTCCTATGGGCTTACGACTTGTGGGCGACCAACTCTATGAGATACGGATGAGATCCGATTCGAAAATAGAGTCCCGATCGGCCACTAGTCCTAGTCGGCCAACTCTATATAAAGGAGGGAGGAGGGAGAGCTGCGGCACGTCAATTGCATCGCGTGCAACGAAGTCGCCGAGATCAATCTCCACGGAAACCCTCCCCACTTTCGAGCCAAACCCTAGCCTTGCATCGCGTGCTAGCACACGGGTGTTCGGTGTTACGTCCCCGGACGTGTGGATACCGGTAGAGGCGCTGCTACGTTGCGCGCTATTGATCGGACGACTCGGATCGGCTACGGCATCTGCGAATAGGCTGATTGGTGAATCGGCTGTCCCGGGAATCGGTGTCATCGGCGGCCACAGTTCCGGATCGGATAGCCCCGATTGGTTGTTTCGTGCACACTCCAATCGGTAACGATCTATCGGCCCTTACTTGCAAGTGTTCCTAGTTTGCGTGGTAAAAAGTTTTTGTTTTCGGCTAGCGTAGCCTCCGCGTAACCCTTCACCTCGATCCGCTCTTGCCCTGACCCCGGCGGCTCAGCCGCCCAATAGGCATCTAGTCGTCGGCGTCGTGTAGTCGTTGCCTCCACCCCAGGAGGCGCTTGGCGTAGCGACGATGAACCCACGCCATCGCCCACCACCCGTAGCGCATGTAGGATATCCGGACGCGCCAAATCCTGGCACAACGGCACCAACCCGGGCGGGAGCTACATCGATCCATCGCCGTGATGCCAAGGGTGCGGCGGACCAGGATTGTGAGGTCGTTCTCGTTCCAGCCAAAGGCGGCGTCGACATGGGTGCGCATGTCATCGTTTAAGTTCGTATACATGTAGGCGGGCGCGGCCTCTCTCGCAACGGTGAGATGCGCCGTGTCTCGGAAGTCTCGGAAGACGGCGTGGCTGGACAAGCCCCCTCCGGAGGTAAGCGATCCGCTCCAAGACTCCATCCAGCTCTCCTCCCGGCCCACGGCCGCGCCCCCGGTTTCTCGGTTCACCGAAATCCTCGTCGGAAGGGAAAGGCGGGGTGGTCGCCCAAGCTAGTGTAGAACCGGCAGGCCCTCCGGTTCTCCCACCTGGAGCGGGGTGGATGTCGATGAAGGCGGTGCCGACGGCCTGTCGTTGCGCGGGCTGGATCGCGACATACCCGACGCGCGGGGAGCCCGCCCAACACACGCGGAAGAACTGCTGGAAGAGATGCAGCGAGGGCGTCACCCCACAAACATCTCGCGGTATAGGCAAAGATGGCGAGGTAGAAGACAGCATTGGGGATGAGGTGGTGTAGCCGAAGGTCGTAGAACTCCAGCACTTCGAGGAAGAACCGGAGAAGGGTGGCACCAACCCGACCATGGCAAAGGAGGCGAAGAACACCATCTTCATAGGGGCCGCTCCTCCGGAATGTCGCCGCCGCTCCGCGTGCCGCGCGGCAGTACTTGTTGAACAAGGTGCGAGCCTCCGCGGTACGGACCGGGGACTTGGGGAGTACGCTCCGGGCTCCAGGGCGAGTCGCGAGCCATCTTCGAGGAAGCGAATGTGGAAAGAAAGCCGATGGCGGAGAGGAAGGAGACGAAAGGGCAAAAGTGCCGGAAGGATGAGAGGCGATGGCGTGGAAAGCATAGAAACCGATCCCCCTCTCGCGGATCCATTTTTATAGGCAACCACGGCCCCCTCGAATTCTACGCATTAATTTCGCCCCACTACCGCGTGGCGCGCCTCTTCGGCTCCGCGCCCTTCGTTTTTCCCGTCTCTTTGGTTCCCGCACCACCGGGGTTTCGCGCCGCTGGGGTTTCGTGCCGGCCGTGCGCACTACACGGGACGAGAGAGCTAGGTGGTTTGATGGGCCCCCATGTGCGCAGCCCAAGTAACACGCTCCCGTCTAGAAAGGCTTAATCAAGCGCGGCGTCGGCTACCGCGCGCCCATCTCTTGCCGTGCCATGCCGCTTCCAGCACTGCCGGGCCCACACACTCAAGAATATGGCGTTAACCGCGCGAACCCGATCAGTAGTCCCGGTTAACACCGAGGCTACTGCTCGGTGATATGGGCCCAAGGGTATAACAAGGATGCGATATCGACGAAGGGAGACGCCTTCGCTCATCGGGCGCCCCAAAGATGTGCCCTGGACGGCTCAAGCGGGTCCGGGCCACGGGCGGCCACGTGGCCATCCCAAGGGGACTAGGCTCGGGGCTGCCGAGGCCGCCGCTCTCCCAAACGGCAATGCTCGGGATCACCCGACCCCGACGATCACCCCGCACCTCCCGAGAGAGGGGGGAGATCAACTGACAACCGTCAACTACCGCATTCAATGCCTAGAGAAAAGCGAGACGCCTGCCCCGTCGCATTTATTGCGATGTGAGGCACGTCTGTCAGCTGCTCATCATCACCCTTTTTGCCCGTCTCGAGGGAGAGAGGTATAAAGTCTTTGACGGTGACCGCGGTATGGCTGCACGGTCATTCCACGCACGCCTCCCTCCTCGCCCCGTCCGGTCGAATTAAATGCGCTAGGCGGCTGCGTGGGAGAGAGAACACGAGTATTGGGGGTGTCGCGTGACTCCTCTCCAGGCGGAGGGCCACTGACCGGTGGGCTCCATTGGAGTAGGTAGGTTGGCCCATGCTCACGTCAACAGCATGGCGGCCACGATGCCCGTCTTCTCCACCAACTCCCGTGACGTGGCCACAGAAGCAGGGATAGGAGGAGCTTCCCCGACAAGACAAGGCAGGAACCACTCCATCACGTGGAGCGGAGTAGAGAAAACCAAGACTACCGTGGTGTCCCCTTGTACTATAAAAAGAGGCCCAAGTCCATGATAGAAAGGGTCCTGGGTTCGCGATTTTGGGGGTTAGAGCTAGACAACCGATCAAGGGTTTCGCCATTGAGGAGCCAAGTCCTCTTCCGCCCGGGCCGCAAGTATCTTGCCCTAGTCATCGGCTCTAGCCTCCCCAAGGGAGAACACCCACACCAATCCTTGTAATCCACCCCACATATAACACAAAGAACAGGAGTAGGGTATTACGCCTCCCGTGCGGCCCAAACCTGTATAATCCCTCTGTGTCTCTTGTGATTGCAACTTTCCCCATCTCACCGTGAGTTTAAGCCCGGACTCACCGCTCCCTTGTGCCGAACCAAAAGAGGGTCTCCGGGTCCCCGCGTGTCGAGCACACGCATCGTCAAGATCCAATCGAATATAGAGTCTCGATGGGCCTTTAGGCCTCGGCAACCCCATATAAAGGAGACGAGGGTGGAGGGTTGGTCGGGCAATTGACATCGGATCAATCTTCTCCATAGAAACCGTCCCACGTCCGAGCCAAAACCCTAGCCATGCATCGCGTGCTAGCACACGGGTGTTCGGAGTTCTCTCCCCTGGATGTGTGGATATCGGTAGAGATAACACTACGTTGTGGCGTTATTCGACGGCATTGAATCTCATCCAGATCCAACTAGCCGAATTCAATTTGGCGTCGGGTCGCAGGTTGGAAGGTCGAGGGCCGGGCGAACCGGCTCGACGCCATCGGCATCGGGAACTAGAACGGCGTCATTGGTGAGCAAAGGTGTGATTGGCATTGGCAAATCCCGGTGTCGTGGTCGAGCAAGACAGCCGACGGATTCAAGCGCCGTCGGATGATCCAGCGGTGCGTGTGGAGCTCGGCGGGGTCGGGCGAGACGCGCCGGGTCGGCGGGTTGGGCGATTTGGACCCGGGGTCGGCTGGAACATTTCCGAGGTCGACTAGAACGTTTTCGAGGTCGGCGAAGCTTATTCCGAGGTCGGAAAGACTTGTCCAAAGTTAGCTAGCAATATATTGACTTTTTCTCGCACCTTTGTACGTCAATAGGTAATGATCCATAGACCCTTACTTGCAAGCTTTCGTGGATTGCATGGTAGCAAATTTTGATTTATGCTATCATAGTGTCCACGTTCTCCTTCATGGTAGATCTCACTTGCAAGCATTGCCCATTGTTCATAGGGCGTCATCTCCAACCAACAAGCATGCCTAGTTGGAACAATGATGGAGGAACACTCTTGCTCATCTCTATCTTCTTCGGAGCTAGACGTGAGGCTACACCTTGTCTTTCACTCTTCCTCTTCCCCTTGCTACAGGTTTTGTTAGTTATCTGCGAAGGAAAGGAACGCGCCTTCCTCGATTTCTTCAGCGGTGGGGGATTAATGTCCGTGTTGTTGGCCTCCATGTCACCTTGTGGAACAGCGGGAGGCTGGAGGGGCTGAAGGAGCAAGTGCTGGTCGGGCGGCGGCCGAGTGCTCGGTGTAGTGGCTGACCTCGGAGTCAACTTGATGTCAATGAGGTCCTTGGGCCATTGGATAAAGCTTCCACATGCAGCTCCTAGGGTTAGGATCTCGTCGTTTGGTGGATCTTTGCGGTGGCAAATGAGCCCATTTGTTCTTCACCGTGTCAACTTGCACTTTTGCACGGTCGGCCATCGGTTGCATCCCATGCACTCTTGTATCTCGGGGTCGGCTTAAAGGCAAGTCCCTCGGCCACCGAAACCATGAAGGTTGGCATCACCTTAACTGTTAGCACGCAGTTAGTCGGTTCCTGCGATAGATTCATCCATATTTTTAGAATACTATGTTATAAAGATTTGTTAAAACTGTTATGCATTATGGCCAAGAGTTTTTGTTATGTGATTGATGGCGGTTAGGACTGGTTGTGGATGTTTTGTCACCTCAGTTGATGCGCAACTGCTCTGCCTTTGTGTTGGACTATCTCGGTGCGGAGCGACAGCGAGCTCAGCGGCCTGCTCTGCTCGCATCTGTTCCCTAATCCGGGCCTCCACTTGGTGCAGCTTCTCTTGTAATTCGAGCTTAGCTTGGCTCGACCTGTTCTCGAGATCTTCTCAACCCGACGTGCATCTTTCTCCACCTTTGAGAGGGCCCACTTCTTCTACCGCCCGCGTATTCGGAAATCCATATTTTCGTGGAACGCCAACGCCCTAGTCAGTCCACGATGTTCGTTGGTGCCCAACGCTTGAGTGAGGATGTCATCCTCGCGTCTAGAAGAACAGGCCTCTTGCAAGGACTATCTCACAGCAACCAACTCTTTCTGCAGTACAAGTGAGATCGGTATAAATTGAGAGTATGATCTGTGTAAAGAAAATAAACATATTAAGGTGAGACACTTACAATATTTTTGTGTACTTGCTGATCTTGGGCATTTGGAAAGATTATTGTTCCATTATTGTTCTTCATGCCCTTGCCCTTGCCTAGCTCCCACGCCCTTGGTTGCGAGGTATCGGCAAATGGTGGCGGCGCGTTCGATGCCTCTGTTGCTTCATCCTCTTTCTTCCATTGCTCGATCTTCGCGGCATATCCTCCGGTTCCCAGTGATGCGGGTGCAAGTTCTTGGCCTGGAGTGCCCGATGAGCCTCGCTTTTGGCTAGGGATTCGTCGGTTGATTTCTTCTCAAAGAACTCCTCCCGCACGGTGTCGACGGGTGGGTCGGCGATCCTCCAAGGAGGGTCCCCGAGGAGGCGGAAGAGCGATCGGTAGAGAAGCTGCCCTCCGATGGATCCGATGGTCGACCCCAATCCTAAGATGAGCCAAGAAACAAGACGCAAGGAATTATACTTGGTTCAGCCCACCCGAAGGATAATAGGTCTACGTTCGGTGTGTGATGTTCTTTCTTTGGGGTGGATGATGAACAAGAGTTACAAAGGTGTGTGCTAGAGTACTCTTAGATGTTGGCTCCCCTTGGCCCCGTCGCCCTGCCCTTCCTTTTATCCTCAAGGGGGCAGTACGGATGAACTTGGGGGCCAAGGAAGCTAAGACTAAAAAATACAAAAGGTGGGGTACAAAGAATATCGACAAAGTACACGGTTGTCCGCTAGGTCTTGTACACCGTGGGTATCTTGTGCTCCCGCCGGCCACAGGACCCGCTCTGTGCCGCCGAGGTGGTGTCGGATGCTACCGGGTTGTCTCCTCCCTCTTCCTCCGTGCTTGCCAAGTTTCTTCCCGGGATGCTCGAGGTCGAGCGATGAGTCGGGGTTGAGAAGGGGCCGAGGTCGGACTCGGGGAGGCCGAATGCCCGACCCCCGGGGGGTCGGGTTCTTGGTCACATCCCGAGGGCACTCGGTTTGACTTCGTTGGGGTCCAATCCGGTCTTTGAGTCACCTCGGGTGACACCTCCCACACACGGCTTGCGTGATGAAGGGGTAGTCCCGAAAGGCTCCCTCCGCTAGGGTTGAGGATGTAATCGTTGACCGACTTGGACTTAAAGTTCTTCCAAGCATGTCCAATCAACTTGAAGGCCATCCGCTTTAACTTTGTGCTCGTCGGCTGTAAGATAGTCGAAGCTCTCCTTGAACTTCAGCCAAGCAGTTTCCTTCTCGACGTCAGGCACATCCTTGATGTGATCAACCAAGATCTGAAGGTTTGCCTCCCTATTATCCCGCATATCGACCTAAACTTCTTGCACACATTCTTAAGTGCGGACGGCTTTCCTAGGAGGTCCACCTCGTTATGGTGTACCTCTCCCTTGGAATTTTATTTCTGCTCCTAGGGGCTCGTGTCCTTGTGGACCCACTAGTTGTCATCGACATTGGTTCGTGTGTCGAGACATCGTCTAAATAGCTTACAAAATCATAAAATGAAAAAAAATAACATCAATACAACTAATTTTTGAAAGAATCATGAATTTATTTTTGAAAGAAAGGAGAATAAATCTTTTAATATAATTTTGAAAGAGAGGAGAATGAATCTATGAATTTATTTTTGAATAATTATATTTTCAACAACTTGAATAAATATATTTTTGTCATTGTTCACATGAAAAACAAACTACATATAATACTTTTTTAGGCATGTGCATCTATATACCAATATAACAGTTCCACCAATCTATACACCAGTCTATACACCGATGATGTCAATACAACTAACAGATAAACAACTCGTCACCAACTAACATCAATACAACTTCATCTCTGCATGTGCATCCATACACAGAACCAATACAAACAACCAATATACACAAACCAATATAAATTCATCTCTGCATTGCATCTATACACCAATATCATCATGTTTAAAACCCTAGCTCTATCGGGCAAAACCTACATAGTAGTCAGCGCTCGGTGGACTTACCTAGGTGTGGCAGCGAGGGATGGCGGCGGTGACGGTGGTGATGCCTCAGACGGCGACGGCGCTCGGGCTCAGGGACGAGGGATGGCGACGTGCTCGGGTGCGCGGGACGACGACGTGCTTGGGCGCATGGGACGGCGACGTGCTCAAGGATGATGACGCTCGGGCTCGGGCGCAAGGGATGGCGGTGGGCTCGGGTGCGAGCAACGGCGGCGAGCTCGGGCACGAGTGATGACGATAGTCGTGAGGGACGACCATCGACGCGAGGGACGGGCGCTAGAGTTCTGCTCAAGAGACTTCGAGTGAGGACTTAAATTTTCAAATCGGCGCGCTCTATAAGATTTGAAGCACATCCATGACGGGCTTAAATTTAAGCCCGATACGAGATGCAATCATCTCTATCAAGCTTAAACTAACGCCGTCATAGATGACGCCCGAATCGGCGCCATAGGAAAAACTCTATCTATGACTAGCATAATTAAGGCTCGTCACGGATGATGTAATCGATGACGGGCTTAAAGATCAAGCCCGATTAGTTTTGACATCATCTCTATCGGGATATAATTAAGGCTGTCACCAATGAGATCATCGTGATGGGCTTAAAGATCAAGCCCGATTAGTATTGACATCATCTATCGGGATGTAATTAAGGCCCGTCACGATGAGGTCATACATGACGGGTTAGAGATCAAGCCCGATTGGTATTGACATTCGTTATAGGCTTGACTTAAGGCTCATCCTTTGTTATAATTTTTCATTTAATTTATTTCAATAAATAATTCACTGAATTAATCAATAAAGTTCAATAATTTATTTAGTTCACTAAATAATTCTCCAAATTAACTAAATTCAATATATAAACTACTATTAACCAAATTTACACAAAAGAGTTCCTAATACAAAAAGTTCATTCATTACAAGAAATAGCAAAACAAATAAGTACAAAGGCATCGATCACAAGGTTATACCTTCCGTATGATCGAACGAGCATACGCCATATCCTCTTGAAGATCATCGTTAAGGTCGATGTGAGGACTTACATGAAGATTCTGATTGTATTCTTCTTCGTTGACAACGTTGTCAACCCCGACAATTCGGCGCTTGCCATCCCCGACGATGTGCATCTTCTTGTTTGCGGGTCTTTTATGTAGAATATCTGCTCGACTTGTTTCGCAAACACGAATGGTTCATCGGCGTATCCAACCTTGGATAGATCTATTAAAGTGAAACCTTCCTTGTCTACTTTAACAACGGTGTGTATATTCACCCAACGGCATCGAAACAAAGGGACTTTGAATCTCACGTAGTTTAGCTCCTAGATATGTTCAATGTGGCCGTAGTGGACCTCATCTCCGGACAGATCCTTGGGTGCGATCGAAGTTCCCTCTTACCGTTGAAAAGATTCTTTTCTTCTAAATGCGTGTTGGAGAGGAGCCATCTCCTATGACCCATGTAAACCATCATTTCGGATTTCTTCACCACCTACGCGTGTATGTTCCATACGGTTGGAGCACGTCTTCTTTTCTTTCACGGTTTGTCCAAAAAGATTGCCAAGTGCGGGATGGTCATTAATGGTGCGAGAACAATAGAATGCGTTGGTTGAAATTCTCCGGCCATACGCATCCCAAGTTTCGCACCTTCTTTCCGGAGAGTCTCAAGGTCATCGATAATAGGCTCCAAGAACACATCAATGTCATTGTCGGGTTATTCGGTCCTTGGATTAACATGCACAGCATAATGTATTTTTTTCAAGCACAACCATGACGGTAGGTTATAGTTTTCAATCAAAACTGACCAAGTGCTATGAGAAGCTGCTCATGTTTCCAAAAGGATTCATGCCATCCGTACACAAACATACTCTCAGGTTTCTAGGGTGGATCTGCTGCGAATTCTGGGTATCTTCGGTCGATATTCCTCCATTGAATCAAATCTGCGGGGTGTCTTAGCATACCATCGTTCCTTCTCTCTGTGGCATGTCAGCGTACTAACTCTGCTTCCTTGGGGTTGGCAAAGATTCTCTTGAAACGATCAATTATAGGTAGGTACTACATAACCTTTGCATGACCACCCCGCTTTGACTTCTTTCCTTCGTCAGCACTTTTCATTCTCTTGTATCGAGAAGCCTTGCAGACAGGACAAGCATCTAAGTCCGCATATTGCTTGTGGTATAGTATGCAGTCATTTGGACAATCGTAAATTCTACGGACCTCTAACCCCAGGGGACACAAAATGTGTTTTGCTTCATATGTCGTCTCGGGCAATGTGTTCTCGTTAGGAAACATGGTCTTCAAAATTCCCAAAAGCTGTGTGAAACTCTTGTCTGTCCATCCACTACTTACCTTCAACTTCATTAGCTCCAATATAGCTAATAATTTGGTGTGTTTTGCCTTGCATCGGCGTATAGAGGCTTCTCCGAGTCACGACCAACTGCTGAACTTTATGGAATCTCTCTCATTGTAGGTTGAGTCCTCAACGTCACGTAACATGTCTTACAACAAATCGTGATCCACATCAACCATTTCACCACCCAATAGAGATGGTGCAAACATGTCATGTTCATCTTCATCTTCCGATTTTGTGCATCACTTACATCTTCGCATTTGCACCACCGCCCGATTCTTGCTCTTCATGTTTCACCCAACATGTGTAGCCCTCCATGAATCCTCACCGTATCGGATGAGCGTGTACGTCCACTCGCTACCAAACATATTCTCATTTTTAAAATCTGCACATGGAGAACACATGTAATCGCTCTTTCCTCTTTTCATCCTCCACAATGTTTATAAAATTTAACATGCCATTTCGATACTCTTCGCTATAATGTCGCGTAGTTTTCCCATACATCCAACTTCGATCCATCGCTAAGCTGCAAAAAAGTAGAAAAAATATTAGATAAACATTTTGTAGGTAAGTATTGTTAACACCAGAATTTGGTAAGCCCCGGAGTCCCCATCGGCCCAAGGTTCATATCAGCTCAAAGCTAGTATCGGCTTAGAGTTCGCATCGGCCAATGGGGTTTTCTTTTATCAACATCTCCAGAATCGGATTCTTGTTAGATTTGGTTTGGGAAGGTCTTATCAAGAAAAACCGAGTTCGGGAGGATGCGGCTTGTATCTATTAATTAGGATGAGTTTGTTAGCTTTCTATTCTATCTTTAGGAAAGTGTCGTAGTGTCCAATAAGGATTTGGTTTGTTTCCTTTTATCTTTAGTAAAGTTTGGATTGTAATCTGTTAGGATCTTTGTTAGCCTACGGGTACAAATATGTAAGCCCGAGGTTCATGTAATTTTTATCTCACAATCAATACAATTCGGTGCTTCGCCACCTTTCACCTTTTCTACTTTATTTATCATCCGGCGGAACTTGGCACTGACGTGGGGCTACATCGGCTTCAATCTCCAGCGAAGGGGTGAGTCCAATGTTACGCCGGCCTGTGCAATTGTATTGGCTATGTCGGCATCGTCCAAGGCTACATCGGTACATCGATACGTTCGATCTCTTGGATAAACTCGGAACTACCGAACCAGCTCATTCTCCATTTCGCGAATCCTCCTAGCCATAAATTTTCCAAAACTTTAAGGGGGATAGCATAGCTTGTTGGCCCCAAGCACTCGAGACAGCACCCCTATTGCCATTACTCGCCTTCGCTGTAAACTACCCGAGCAGAGAAAGTTCTACTGCTATTTTCCCATCTTAGCCTAACACACCTTTAAGGAAGAAGGTAATAATAGACAAGGACCCGTTGACCTCTACTTCCATAGCCTACATACTCGCCGCTCCGAAATTTAACCCTCATAGATATAAGCTTGACCGAGCTACGGTTGACCCTAGACTTACCGTCATATTGCCCATATAAAAACCCGATGCAACCAAACCATTTGAACCAAATCTCCATAGCCCACCAGAATAACTGGCAGAAACCACGTTCGTCAAGAACGCTCCCCTCACCTCCTCAGTAAAGGTTTTTCCCAACCTTAGTTAAGCAAGTCTATTACACAACTTAGGAAGAGCTTAAAGTTAAGTCCATTAAATCTTGCATGTTTGAAAAGTTTTCAAAACAACAAAGAGCCGATAAAAACCACGCTAACCGGGAACCCAGTGCCCACTGCGGTAGCATCCCTTTCAGTGGATTCAAGTCAATTTCCCATGCACCTTAGCAGTCCAAAATATCCAACCTAACATCATTACCCCGCCAGTAAAATGTGAATAGCCGAGGCATCTACTACATATTTACCCACACCCATCACCAAGCGGCAACCCCTTTTGCCGAATGTAGCCCCGCGACCAAAGCGCCTCGGCACCACTAATATCCGAGTGTAGTCATCGATGATAAAACTATCCATTTTCTGAGCCGATAAAGAAGCTTCCCTTTCCCTTTTAGACCTTACAACTACAATCCCCGGTCATTGACGAATCCTATCTTACCCCAAGCAACTATCTTACCCGTCGACTTGACAAGATGAAGCCCTAGATACGACGAACCTAGTTAAACCAATGAACCTCGATCATACCCAAACCCAAATCTCGGGGATGAGATTTCCTTTAAGGGGGATAGATGTCACGTACCCAAATTCTAGGGTTGATGAAATTTTGTCTAAACAAAATGAAATTTAAAGTTTTCCAAATTTGTGAGCCAGGAATTTTCATTTTCTACCTTGGGTTAAGGAACTCCAACCTATTTACATGATTCAAAAATTTGAGAACTAAAATTTTCCTTTTCTAATTAGGTGAGACCGACCTAGGCCTTTGCATGGTAGACCCAATTTTAATAAAGTAAAAACTTTTCATTTATGGTCTAGGATAAAATGCAGGCTCATACGAGAGCATGTATACTAACATAAGGCCCGCCTTGACCTAGGTCATATGCATATACTCGGATTTTCGAAAATGCATCCCATTATAGGCCATATAGGCATAGCCTAAACAATTGAAATTTACAAATCAAATCTCTGACTAATTTTGGATGCTAGGTGTGAACTTAAATACTTTTAACCCAAGGTTCACCTCCTCGGCTCAAGAAGAGAGCTAAAATGAATCAGAAGGATGAAATAGTCGCGTGCACATAGGGTAGACGTATAAACCTAGAAAGGCTACCTTATTTTTTTATAATTCATGGAAAAATTCATGAATGTGCTAAACATTATGTAAAACTCAATCTAATTTTGGTATAATTTAATAACTAGGTTTGATGCCCCAAACAAATTAGACAAAATAGTCCAATATTAGGCTAATTAATGTTCTTAATCGGCCAAACAATAACTTGCCTAAAAGACCATTAAAATGCACATAAGTATATACATGAAATAATTTAATCAAATACTAGGTTAATTGACATAATTAAATATAATTTTTCTGGAATTTTTCTTCTCTGTCTTGGCCCTCTAAAAATTCAAATGATTCCCAAAATACCTTGTCTTTGTTGAATTACTGAGAGCAAACCACAAATTATTTTTGAATGCAACCAAATAAAATGGAACCTGGTGATGATCATCTCCCTCCAGTAAAAATCTTGTGATTTTAACAAGCCCACAGATTAAGTTATTAAGTTGCAAAGTGAGGGGAAGAAATAATCTCAAGAAAATCTCCTAAAACCAGTTTTCACCCAAGCTCCTACCCTTCTCCCTCAGCCCAGCCTAGCCCTCTTCGCCCTGACCCCACCTGCCAGCCAATGTGGCTTGCTCCACTCGAGTATATGGAAGTACACAGCTTAGAGCTTGCTGGAACCGACCAGGGGACAAGGGAACCAGAGAGAGAGCGAGGAAGGGCGAGCCGCCGGCGTGCTCGATGCGTGTCCGACGTCGTGGCCGTGCCGAGCTCACCCTTGACCTCCCAGGATGCATCGCCCCTCCTCATTCTTCATCCCAAGTGCTTTGAGAGAACCGAGAGAAGAGGCCCTCTACCCCACCGTCGCCAAAGTTCTTGCCGTCGGCCGTGGGGAAGACAACCATCACCGCCGCCGATTGAGACAAGATCATCTCCATCCTTTTCGTGTTCCCAACTCTTCTTTCAATGCCGAGCACAAACCCTTTTGACCATTTCCCTTTTGCGCCACACAGCCACGGAACGGGGACCTTGCCACCATCGCCCGGGGCATGCACCGGAGCGTCGCGCCGGACCGACGCCGTTTCGGCCAACTCCGACCGAGGCAAGGCCGGAGAAGCTGCATCACCATCTTCACCGTGAATCCCTGCTGTTTCTCCTCAAAAACTCTAGCCAACGGCGTAGCGAGCATGGAGATCGGGGTTTTCTTCCTTAACTCGGCCAACCACCGCCACGAGCTGTTTCGTCCTCCCGGTGAGTTAGGATCCGATCCCTTGCACCAGGAGCACCCCAAGGTCACATTGAGCCACCCCTTTACTCCCATTGACAGATGGAAGGATACATGGAGCTGCCGCCGTTCGGGTGAAAAGCCGTCATCGCCACCGGAACATTCCTCGCGCGACCCCGCTGCTCAAGCCCCGCCAACACGCGCACGACCCGGGTAAGCAACCATGACTTCGTGGACCCGTAATCATGCCTTGCTTTGCACTAAACCGAGCTGCACGCTCATTATGCACCGGTCACCTAAGCCGCACCACCGCCTGTGCTCGTCGTCCGCCCTGCTCCAGCCACCTAGCCAACGCGAGGACCATCGAAAGTTTCGCCAACACCCTCTCCGCATTTTTTGTTTTGGACGCCTCCTCGGCCAGCCGCCGTTCGTCGTCGGTGCCATCAACAAAGCCCGTCGGTTGGCCGAGCCCTGCCTCGGCTACGGTTGTTTCCTCCTCACCCGTGCCTATGACAAGCCGGCCCACATCATTAAGCGCAAAAGACTCCGATTTAAGAAAGTTTAAAACTTGTAAGGTTTGTTTTGCAAAATACCTTTGTATGACATGTGGGGTCCGGACCTATCTCGTAAAATCTTAAAACTTGTGGACTCTTAATATAAATCAAATTGGCACGTGCCCTGTGGGACCTCGGTTTCAAATTTTAAGACTCCAGGGGTTTCTTTGTAGAACCACCAGTCACTCACTAATGGCCCCCATCCCAACCAGGCGCCAAAGCCTCTCTCTCAAAACCCCGCCCTCGACCCGTGGGCCCCAAGTGCAAGAGAGATAAGAAAAATATAGCAGAAATGTATTTTCTTCACAGAGAACAAACCATCACTTATAAAATCCATATAAAATTTATTTGAACACATTTTTGAATGAGACAAATTTCTGTAGATTCCATGAGTAGTGAACTTAATGTTAGAACCATAAAACCTAGACCTTATTACTCAAGATTTGTCCCAAAAATTCAAATAAGACAGGCCATGCATACACCAAGTTCAAACTTGTAAAAACCCCTAGAAAATTTAAATCAACTCCAATTTGAGCAAACTCAAGTCCTACAGATCCACCAACTTACCCTCTGTATTTAGGAAAAATAAAAACCCATAGTCACTTTGTATCAAATAACTTTAAAATTATTTACATTAAAACTGATGTGATTTAGGTAAGCTGAACTTTAGAGATTTATTTAAAATTCATCTTAACTCCTTTTGAGTAAACTCAATTTCTGTAGATTCACCAAAACACATATTTTCAAGTTATAAAATAAAAATATGTGCTTACTGTGTAGCAACATCACTTAAGTACACATATCATCTATAAATGTCATGATGTATTCCTTTCCCCTTTTAGTCAACATGCCGTTCATTTTGCATAGGTCGGAATGAACAAGTTATAGCGGTGCCAAATTTCTCATCTCGATGCCTTGTGAGGCTTGCGAAGTTGTTCGCTTGAACACATGTATGGCACTTAGAACCTTTGACCAAAGTAAATTTTGGGATTAAACTCATGTTAGCTAAGCGCATCATACAACCAAAATTAACATGGCAAAATTGTGAATGCCAAACATTGGACTCATTATCATTGCTCACATGATTCACAATATTATTACACACATCATCCAAAGAAAATTGGAACAAGCCTCCCGTGGGGAGTGTTACCCCGGGGTAGCACTCGGACCCAAGTGGAAGTCGAGCTGAAGTTGACCGCAAAGTCTTTTGGATGAGGTCGAGAGCCCGAACTCCCTAGGGATCGATCGCCCGACCTCTCCCTGGTCCGACCACTCCTTTCTCGACCTCGATTCCTCGACCGACTTCCGACCTCCTCGGGATAAAACTTGGCTTGCAAGGAGACGAGAAGGAGACAACCCGAAGCAAGGAATGATGAACAGCACAATGCGGGTGGGATATGCGAGAGGAGGGCCTCATGATAAGGCACAAGGCACCCACAGGGCACATAGGACGTCTCCAAGTACCTTTTCGGATGTTGTTTGTACTCACCTTTTTAGATCTTTAGTCTTAGCTTTCTTTGCCTCCAAGTCCCTTGTAACTACCCTCCTTGAGCTATAAAAGGGAGGGCGGGATAGGCAGGGGAGGATCCGAGCTCTCTTCATCCTCAACTCTTTGCTTGTTCTTAGCCGCTTGCTCTAAGCCCTAAGAACTCACGCTTGTAAACCTTGTTCATCATCTGCCCCATCAAAGAACACCACACACCGGACGTAGGCCTATTATCCTTCGGGAGGGCTGAACCAGTATAATTCTTGTGTCTATTGATCTTTGGCTTGTCTTAGCGACTCGAGTCGAGACCACCAAGTCCTGAGAGGAGGCGCATTCCCGACCGTTCACTCACCTCCTTGGGCACCCCCCTCGGAGGACTACGGACCTACCTGTCGACAGTTGGCATGCCAGGTAGGGGATCATGCGACTCTTCGCTTCTGGCGATTTGGTGGGGAATCCCTTCTTCATCGCTCTTGCTTGTTGCGATGATTCGGGTCATCGGGAGCTTAATGTGTCGATAGTTGGCACATCGGCGGTTCCGACCTCCTCGTTCTCCTTCACCAAGCCTTTTGGGGGCTCCGGAGCACGCGGGCACGCGGCAACAGCTCTCACAGATTTGATCCTCAAACAGATATGTATTCTGAACTCATCTCCTTCTATGAAGCAGCTTCGATACCTTTCTTTTTGTCGATTGTTGCTTTCCGCCCTGTCGCCGAGCAGCCTACAACTACTCAATGACTTCCGCGCTTTGCTTATGGCCGCCCTGAGCTATGCGGCCCCAACTCCCGACGGTTAGGGTTCCCCGGTAGGTGGTCTGTTGAGTACACGATAGCTGCTCGAGGGCTTGGTGCTTTCTTCCAGACCAATCGAGTAACATTCAAACGACCCAATAACTTCCGCGCAGCTCGAGCTTTGCGGCCCGACCCCTTATGGTCCGGGTTCCCGGGAAGGAAGTTTATCGGAAGTGCTTGGGTTACATGATGGTTCGGCGGTTCTCCCGAGTACTAAGTCAGCGCATCCATGCCCGATGTAGTGGTCTGACCCCTCACCCTCCAGTTAGAGCTTGGGAATCCCCTCCGGGGTTGGCTATGGTCGGGACACGATACACGATGGTCGAACGCAATGTCGAGTTACTCGGAAGGCTCGGTCTTCCGAGGCCTTCTAGTTCACCCGTAACGCTAAGTGAACGGCAGCTGCGCGAGGCTCAATTCAAAACTGTCGGCATCCGGTCGGAGAGTCCTCTTGGACGCTATGGGCAATGATCGCGGTCCAAGGCAAGGTGGTCGGGAATAGTGCGAATAGGTGAACTCAAATTTGTTTTGCGATTTTTCTAAATTGTGCACTCTCTCTCTCGTTTTGCCTAAGGGCTCGAATTGAATTACAACAAGAAAATGAGGTCTTGGGCTTTAGCACATCCAAATCAAAATCTTGTTTATGACAGTCTAGTAACAAGAAGGTTCTTCAAATGTCTATCTCATTGAATATTTTCTCGACGGTTGGCGCGACCTCAGCATACACACCGTCCACGTCTTCGGTTTCACGGCGGCGAGCTAGCCCTCGACAACCTCCGCAATCTCCACTGAGGATGGAGCCCGCTCACGATGCCAAGGGTGTGAGACACGGCGGGTTTCCTTGCGTCCTCACTAGCACCACGAGGCGCGGGGCCCATCCTATAGGCGTTCCATGAAGGCCACGGCGAGACTCCTTTGCCGGTGGAAGCTCCTTGTCGGCCTTGTTCAGCGGTGCCCGTGCGCCTTCCCGAACTTGGGTTAGTCGAGCCTCGGTCGCTTCCAAGAGCTCCTTGATATGGCCAATTTCTTTGGTGGGAGGTCGACGGGCGCTCCGTGCGAGGTGAGAAAGGGGATTTGGTCAACACGGGCAAAAAGATTGGAGGAATGAAGGAGTTGTCAAGATGAATGCTTACCTTCAGCCGAGACCCCGGCGGCTTCGGCCTCCTTTAGCTTTTCGCCATATCGACCATCGATGCATCGGTGGCCTAAAGCTCCTTCTCCATGGCGACCACGGCCGCCTCGGAGTCAGCTTGCTTCTTTTTGCCTCGGCCCCGGCCGCCTCAGTCGGCCAGCCTTTTCTCCGCCTCGACACGAGACGCCTCCACCTTCGCCACCCACCCCCTGCCTCGGCTTTTGCGGCCTCGCAGCCACCCGAGTGGTGTCGAGAGCCTTAGAAGCTCTCGGACTTCATCTCGCTCAGACCAAAGCGCCTCGGCCAGCGCATAGGCCTCATCGGCACCTGCATGACAAAACAAGTCAGTGATGGTTCCCGAGAAGGAAAAGGGAGGTGAAGGAGTGACGAACTCACGACGGGACGCCTCGGCCAATTTCTTCTCCGGCTCCTACACGGCTTCGGTGGGCTTGGGCTAGCGCACGGCATCCTACATTAACATGGCATCGAAAAGAACCTAGTCGGGGGTGGCGAAGTATAAGTCTTACCGAACGGCTCCCGAATATGGCGTTGGTGGCGCTCGAGCTCCGGCAAGCTCGACGGCTCGAAGCCGGACCCTTCTCGACTTCCAACACACTGCGAGGGCTTGGAGGCTTATGGCGCCGGCAAGGACGGATTCCTTAACCCTCGGGTCGGGATGTTCCCGACGTCCTCGACCGTCGGGGTGGCGGCGCCCAGGGCAAGCAGGTCTTTAGCTTCGCCGAGGGCGGTTCAGCCCTGGATTCGACGCCATCGCCCTCGTCGATGCGCGGGAACAAGTCTCGGTTGATCCCCTGCTGAGACCCTCCTCCTCCCATTGCCGGACGGGCTCGACCTTCGCGGCCGTCTCGAGTCGTCTCGGCTGCATTGGCGGCAACCATCTCAACCCCTGGATAGCCTCCGCCGTCGGCTACTCGCCCGATTGGTCCGCCGTGGGGTGTGACCTCCGAGATCACGGCCGTTGAGGCTCGTCGGACTTCGCCGCCTCGGTTCGGATGGCTTCCCGCAACCCTCACGGGTTCGGCCACACTAGTGAAGGGTTACGCGGAAGCTACGCTAGCCGAAAACAAAAATTTTCTACCGCGTAAACCGGGAACACTTGCAAGTAAGGGCCGATAGATCGTTACCGATTGGAGTAGAGCGCGGCGGAATAGCCAATCAGGGCAATCCGATCCGGAACAGTGTAGCCGATTCCGGAGGCCCGATTCACCAATCGGCCCGATTCGAGTCGTCGGCCGCGTTCTCACGCCTCGCTACGATGCGCCCGACCGTAGTCGATTCCACCACGCCGATCGCTCCGATTGCGGCCGATCCGAAGCCGATCAACGGCGCGCAATGTAGCGGTGCCTCTACCGGTATCCACACGTCCGGGGACGAACGCCGAACACCGTGTGCTAGCACGCGATGCAAGGCTAGGGTTTGGCTCAAAAGTGGGAGGTTTCCGTGGAGATTGATCTCGGCGACTTACGTTGCACGCGATGCAATTGACGTGTGGCGCTCTCCACCCCTCCCTCCTTTATATAGAGTTGGCCGACCGGGACTAGTGGCCGATTAGGACTCTATTTTGAATCGGATCTCATCCGTATCTCATAGAGCTGGCCGCCCATACGTCGTAAGCCCATAGGACTCTATCCGATCGGATCCCTATCCGATCGAGCCGTATCCGAGTCCAACTCGAATATCTATTCTATCCCCTTAAGCGTGCGACCACTGTAGGTTCAGGTATACTCGGTTTCGGCTATAGTCTAACTTAGCCAATCATCGGCTCGAGTCTAACTCAGCCGACCCGTCAACAGCGGCGCCTAGCAGCACATATTGACACCATAGTATACAAGAATAATATCAGCTACGAACCTGTAATGTGTACACAAATCCCTTTGCCTCACGATACCGGTTAAGCTATAGGCAAGATGTGTGCCATCCCTTCAATAGCTTAACCATTCACTCGAACCGTATTGGATTATCGTACGTTGATTGACTCCTCAATCAACTTAGCATGGCCATGCATTTCCATAATCCATTACCTCGAGGGGCCCAGAGATATCTCTCCAAAGGAGGGGCAAATTCCATCTTGATCACTCACATCCCACTCCATGTTTCATAGCAAACCCGAAAACTACCTTTATAACTACCCGATTACGGAATAGCGTTTGGTAGTCCCAAAGTAGGCTACTACACATGTTGGAATCCATGGTGATCTCGAGGTCTAAGGACTTTGTACCAACACTACCCGAGACCAACTAATGGCACATTAATTCTGTAGTGTCTCATGGTGGGTCTATCCAACAATGTGTTCTCCAACACATATGTCCATGTTTATTGATTTGGTATCACCATACCCATGATCTATGAGACATGATCATCAATCAATAAACATGCCGATCTTAGAATCATATTTGTTCCAACAATATGACATATGATCGTGGATCGTTTAGAAATAGATTCATACATATCGAGTCTCATAAATAAGTCACGTACTTATTGATCAATACAAGATGTCTATTTCATGGAACCGAATAACACTTTATTCATAAATACATACACATTGACGTGATATCCAACATCTCCATGTTGCCTCTAGGGCATATCACTAACAATCTCCCACTTGCACTAGAGTCAATCATGTAAGTATCTAATACCCATTGCTTTTGTGTGCGCCTCATGCTTCGGGCGAGGAAGAGGTTTTGTCGGCGGATCGGCTATGTTGAGATCCGTGTGCACTTTGCATATCTTGACATCACCTCGTCCACAATCTCGCGGATGAGATGATATCGCCGAAGTATGTGTTTGGACTTCGATGTGACCTCGGCTCCTTGGCTTGCGCAATGGCTCCACTATTGTCACAATAGAGAGACATTGGACCGTCGTACTAGTCATCACACCAAGCTCGAAACGAATTTCTTGATCCAAACAGCCTCCTTTGCGCTTCCGAAGCGACAATGTACTCGGCTTCCGTTGTAGAATCGGCAACGGTATCTGCTTGGAACTCTTCCAGTGGTGCGCCTCCGTTCGGGCGAGAACACGAACCCGATTGCGATCTATAATCATCCTTGTCTGTTTGGAAGCTAGCATCGGTGTAACCACTTACAACGAGCTCTTCTTCACCTCCATAGACTAGGAACATATCCTTAGTTCTTCTCAAGTACTTAAGGATATTCTTTACTGGACGATCCAGTGACCTTCACTGGATCGGCGAGTATCTGCTCGTAGCACTCAAAGCGTACGAGACATGCGGGCGTGTACAAAGCATGGCATACATGATGGATCCAATTGCCGAAGCATATGGAACCATACCCATCTTATTCCGCTCATCATGTGTCCGAGGACACCGATTCTTGCTAAGATTAATGCCATGTGACATGGGCAAGAAACCTTTCTTGGAATCATGCATGTTAAACCTTTTCAACACCTTGTCAATGTATGTACTTTGGCTTAATCCAATTAGCCTCTTGGATCTATCTCTATAGATCCGAATGCTAATATATATGCTTTGCCTCCCTAAGTCTTTCATGGAAAAACTATTTTTCAATGAAGACTTGACGGATCTAGCATAGGGATATCATTTTCAATCGGTAATATGTCATCCACATATAAGATTAGAAATACAATTGCACTCCCACGACCTTTTTGTAAATACAGGCCTCTTCTTCGTTTTTGATGAAACCAAACCCTTTGATTACTTCATCAAAACGAATATTCCAACTCCCGGATGCTTGCTTCAATCCATAAATGGATTTACGTAGCTTGCATATCTTTCCGAGCGATTACGGATCGACAAAACCCCGAGGTTGTATCATGTATACATCCTCGCTTAGGTTTCCATTTAGGAAAGCCGTTTTGACATCCATCTCGCCATATCTCATAGTCGAAATATGCAGCAATCGCTAGGATAATCCGAATAGATTTAAGCATTGCGACGGGCGAGAAGGTTTCATCATAATCAACTCGTTGAATCTGTTTAAAACCTTTCGCCACCAATCGCGCCTTATAGATGTGAACATTTCCATCCATATCGGCCTTTTCTTAAAAACCCATTTGCACTCAATGGTTTTGACACCATCAGTGGATCAACCAAGTTCCAAACTTGATTGTCGTACATGGATTCTATTTCGGATTTCATGGCTCCAAGCCACTTGTTGGAATCGGGACCCACCATCGCTTCCTCATAGGTCTTAGGTTCATCGTTGTCCAACAACAATATATCACGTTGTTCCTTTGTGTGTACACATCGGGCGCACGACGTGATCTTTCAGACCTCAGTGGGGCTGGTGTATCTACAGCGGTGGCGCAACTCTTTGCTCCTCCTGTTGTGGTTACGTGGTCATTGAAAAATTTTTCGGTGTTTCTTGAACTTCGTCAAGATGCACCCTGCTCCCCACTAACCCTTCTTGAAAGAAACTCTTTCTCCAAGAAGACACCGTGTCGGGCGACAAACACTTTGCCTTGTTCCCGATTATAAAAGTAATATCCCTTAGTTTCCTTAGGATATCCCACAAAGAAGCACTTATCAAATTTGGGTGTGAGATTGTCGTGTAAACGTTTTACATAAGCTTCACATCCCAAATTTTGAGAAAAAGACAAACTAGGGGTTGCCCTGTCCATATCTCATATGGTGTCTTTTCAAGCGACTTAGATGGAACTCTATTTAGTGTGAGCGCTTGTTGTTTCAAGAGCATATCCCCGAAGGATAACGGAAGATCACTTTGGCTCATCATCGACCGCACCATGTCCAACAAGGTGCGATTTCTCCGTTCGGACACCCCATTCCATTGTGGAGTTCTGGCGAAGTCAGCGTGGAACAATTCCACAATCTTTCGGATGTTTACCAAACTCTTGGCTCAAGTATTCCCCTCCACGATCGATCGTAGAAACTTGATTGTTTTCCCTAAATGATTTTGTACTTCATTCTGGAATTCTTTGAACTTTTCAAAGGATTCGGACTTATGCCTCATTAAGTAGATATAACCATATCTACTAAAGTCATCGGTAAAGGTAATGAAGTGCGATAACCACCTCGGCCGTTGAGCTCATTGGTCCACATACATCGGTATGTACGAGTGCCAACAAGTCACTTGTTCTCTCCTTTGTGCCCCGTGAAAGGTGCCTTTGTCATCTTACCAAGTAAACAAGACTCACATGTCTCAAATGATTCAAAATCAAAAGAGTGAAGCAATCCATCCTTATGGAGCTTCTCCATGCGTTTCTTATTTATATGGCCTAAGCGACAACGCCGGATAAACGTGGGGTTTATATCATTAGAGAGTTACCTTTACGTATTAATGTTATAGATGGGAGACGCTTCAAGATTCAAAACGTATAATCCATTCACCAATGGAGCATGAAAATAGAACATATCTCTAAGATATATTGAACAACCATTGTTCATTGATCTAAAATCATATCCTTCCGCTTGCAAACATGAAGCGGAAATAACGTTTTGACATAGTGTTAGAACACAATAACAATTATTTAATTCCAAAACTAATCCGAAGGTAGATGAAGTGGTGCTTCGTGCTGACAAGCGTCGAGCAACGCTTGCTCCATTGCCGACGCGGGTTCGCCTCGCCCCTTCTCAATCCTCTACTTCTTCTCATTCCCTGCAGCGATTTGCAAATATGAGCTACGATCCGGTATCAAATACCCAAGAGTCGTAGGTGAAGTAGCAAGATTAATGTCTATAACATTAATACCTGAAGCGAAGTCGTACTTTGCTTCTTCTTGAGATCCTCCATGTACTTCTTGCAGTTCCTTTTCCAGTGGCTGTCTCCTTGCGGTAGAAGCAAACGGCATCGCGATGCCGCCGACCCTTCTTGCCCTTCTTTGCATTAGAGGCACTCGCGATCTCATCGGGAGTTAATTTCCTCTTGGTGCAAAGTTTCTTGACAGTGGTTTGCGCTTAGCCTCTGCATCATCATCACATGATGACCATTTTTCTGGATACTCTCCTCATGTCTTTAGCATCCCATGCAATTCAGCCAAGGTTCTATCCATGTTGTTCATGTGATAGTTTAATATGAATGGCTCGAAGCTCGGAGGGAGCGGCGGAGAATCACATCGGTAGCCAACTCTTGGCTAAGGGGAAAACCTAGTTTTCCGGACTCTCGATATAACCAATCATCTTTATCACATGCGGATGACCGGATTCCCTCAACAAGCCTGCACGCAAACAAGGACTTTGAGGTGTTGAACCTCTTGGCCCGAGCTTGGTTCTCAAACATGCCACGCAGTCCTGAATAATAGTGTGAGCATGTTGCTCTCATATTGCTTCAAGCTCGGGGGACATTGTAGCAAGCATGAGACGGCTTATATCTAGGGCATCATTAGTGTGCTTCTCATAAGCCCTCCGTGCGGTTGCGGTGGCGTTATTAGGCAAATCCTCGGGATAGGGTACTTCAAGAACGTACTCCTTACGCTCTTGCTTGAGAACAATTCTCAAGTTACGATACCAATCCATAAAGTTTGTTCCATTTAATTTTTCCTTTTCGAGAATAGATCGCAAATTAAAGGTACTGGGTGTAGTATTAGCCGCCATTTATTCTACAACAAAAAAACAAAGTTTAGCACAATGTTTATGCTATGTCTTTTGTTAAACAATTTAACATAAGACTCCCATTACGTATTTTCACCTTCCCTCTAGGTTACGTATTGGGTCAAGATCCACATGTTAATTAATTTTCTTGTGAGCTTTGGCATCACCTTTGCTAGAAAATTAATAACATCGATAAGCAACTCTTTGCTAATCACATCTCTATGTGACTCTTGTTGTTGGTGTGGCATCTCCATGCCCGGCGCCAACCTATGCCCCAAGGCCCAAAGCTGTTTTGATAGCCTTGTTAAGTAAACCAAATGCTCCCTGCATGTATATGTCGACATATACCCCTCGTGTTATGATAGAGAATGGCACTCTGCTTTGGCGAGACCCACCATTGACGAGCATAACGGTGACGGTGTAACATTTGGAAGGGCATCATTACTACTTAATTTTATGAGGGATGCTATCCTATCAAACAAACATATCACATATATGAAAGAAGATAGAATAGCATATAATGAAATAGTATGGCCCCCTTCTCATGGTGATCTCCATCTCCATGTCGGCGGCGAGGATCTCCATCTTCGGCACCATCTTCCAATGTGCATGATGCTTGATTTTTTCAAACTAAGCTACTACTATAGAAGCTCTAATTGAAGATTACATCGACTCGCAGGTCGTGAAAGAATATTACAAGCATTGCACGTATGAAAGAATATTACAAGGATTGCACATATGAAAGAATATTACATGCATCACATGCATCTCATACCTTCGCCACCCACCCCTGCGCCTCGGCTTTTGCGGCCTCGGCAGCCACCGAGTGGTGTCAGAGAGCCTTAGAAGCTCTCGGACTTCATCTCGCTCGAGACCAAGCGCCTCGGCCGGTGCATAGGCCTCATCGGCACTGCATGACAAAACAAGTCAGCTGATGGTTCCCGAGAAGGAAAAGGGAGGTGAAGGAGTGACGAACTCACTGACAGGGACGCCTCGGCCAATTTCTTCTCACTCCTACACGGCTTCGGTGGGCTTGGGCTAGCGCACGGCATCCTACATTAACATGGCATCGAAAAGAACCTAGTCGGGGTGGCAAAGTATAAGTCTTACCAGAACAGCTCCCGAATATGGCGTTGGTGGTGCTCGAGCTCCGGCCAAGCTCGACGGCTCGGCCGGACCCTTCTCGACTTCCAACACACCGCGAGGGCTTGGAGGCTTATGGCGGCGGCAGGACGGATTCCTCAACCCTCGGGTCGGGATGTTCCCCGATGTCCTCGACCGTCGGGGTGGCGGCGCCCAGGCAAGCGGGTCTTTAGCTTCCCGAGGGCGGTTCAGCCACGGATTCGACGCCATCGCCCTCGTCGATGCGCGGGAACAAGTCTCGGTTGATCCCTGCCGAGACCTCCTCCTCCGCGCTGCCCGGACGGGCTCGACCTTCGCGGCCGTCTCAGAGTCGTCTCGCCTGCATTGGCGGCAACCATCTCAACCCCCGGGATAGCCTCCGCCGTCGGCTCGCCCGATTGGTCGCCGTGGGGTGTGACCTCCGAGATCACGGCCGTTGAGGCTACGTCGGACTCGCCGCCTCGGTTCGGATGGCTTCCCTAAACCCTCACGGGTTCGGCCACACTAGTGAAGGGTTACGCGAAGCTACGCTAGCCGAAAACAAAAAATTTTCTACCGCGTAAACCAGAACACTTGCAAGTAAGGGCCGATAGATCGTTACCGATTGGAGTAGAGCGCAACGGAATAGCCAATCGTGGGCAATCCGATCCGGAATGTTGTAGCCGATTCCCCGGAGATGCTCGATTCACCAATCGCCCGATTCGAGCCGTCCGGCCGCGCTTCACGCTCGCTCCGATGCGCCCGACCGTAGTCGATTCCCACCACGCTGCCGATCGCTCCGATTGCAGCCGATCCGAAGCCGATCAACGGCCGCAACGTAGCAGCCGCCTCTACCGGTATCCACACGTCCGGGGATAGAACGCCGAACACCCGTGTGCTAGCACGCGATGCAAGGCTAGGGTTTGGCTCAAAAGTGGGGAGGGTTTCCGTGGAGATTGATCTCGGCGACTTACGTTGCACACGATGCAATTGACGTGTGGCAGCTCTCCACCCTCCCTCCTTTATATAGAGTTGGCCGACTGGGACTAGTGGCCGATTAGGACTCTATTTTGAATCGGATCTCATCCGTATCTCATAGAGTTGGCCGCCCATACGTCGTAAGCCCATAGGACTCTATCCGATCGGATCCCTATCCGATCGAGCCGTATCCGAGTCCAACTCAAATATCTATTCTATCCCCTTAAGCGTGCGACCACAGTAGGTTCAGGTATACTCGGTTTCGGCTATAGTCTAACTTAGCCGATCGTCGGCTCGAGTCTAACTCAGCCGACCCGTCAACAGCGGCGCCTAGCGGCACATATTGACACCATAGTATACAAGAATAATATCAGCTCAGAACCTGTAATGTGTACACAAATCCCTTTGCCTCACGATACCAGTTAAGCTATAGGCAAGATGTGTGACATCCCTTCAATAGCTTAACCATTCACTCGAACCGTATTGGATTATGCGTGCATTGATTGACTCCTCAATCAACTTAGCATGGCCATGCATTTCCATAATCCATTACCTCGGGGGCCCAGAGATATCTCTCCAAAGGAGGGGCAAATTCCATCTTGATCACTCACATCCCACTCCATGTTTCATAGCAAACCCGAAAACTACCTTTATAACTACCCGCCATTACGGAATAGCGTTTGGTAGTCCCAAAGTAGGCTACTACACATGTTGGAATCCATGGTGATCTCAGGTCTAAGGACTTTGTACCAACACTACCTAAGACCAACTAATGGCACATTAATTCCCGTAGTGTCTCATGGTGGGTCTATCCAACAATGTGTTCTCCAACACATATGTCCATGTTTATTGATTTGGTATCACCATACCCATGATCTATGAGACATGATCATCAATCAATAAACATGCCGATCTTAGAATCATATTTGTTCCAACAATATGACATATGATCGAGGATCGTTTAGAAATAGATTCATACATATCGAGTCTCATAAATAAGTCACGTACTTATTGATCAATACAAGATGTCTATTTCATGGAACTGAATAACACTTTATTCATAAATACATAAACATTGACGTGATATCCAACATCTCCATGTTGCCTCTAGGGCATATCACTAACAACTAGACCCGGCACCCTGGCGGCCCATATCGAGACGGAGGGTCAATATGCCAAGAACAAAAACAAGGGAATCGAACAAAATACCCGGTTTCAACTTACGTGGAGGAGGCCTTGTACACTATCCCGAGGCGTTTGGCCACCTTCTTCGAGGTGAGGAAGCCTTTCGCCTTCGCACCAAGCCCGAGTTGGACGACTCCTCCTCGACTCCTTCGGAGGAGGAGACCACAAGCTTCGCTTCACGCCTGTGGGATCTTAAGGCTCCCCGGCCCCACCTCACTCGAACCGGCTTTTGCCAAGTGGGGCTCTGGTTCCTTCCCTTTTTCTTCTTCCCTCTCGAGCATCTGCAGGGGATCCGGATCCTTAATGGATCGAGTCCCGGCCGCCTCGGGGAAAGGGGCAAGGGACACGTATGATTCCCTCCCCTGTCGGCACACCAACCCCTAGCGGGTGAGAAACCGAGCAAAGGAGGAAGGCATAAGCAGGAGCAAAAGAGGGAAGGAAAGGTCGAGCATACCACGGGTCGTGGGTTATGGAGGTTGAAGCTAGACGGGACCCCTGCACTAACGTCCGCCGAGCTGCGAAAGAAGCCCGACGGCCATGGCGCACGATCTCGATGGGGACCATCTTCTCCAGTGGGGTCACGGCCACCCGAGTTCTCGTACGCCGGGTAGACTCTCGTCCTTGTAGGGGGAGGCCACGGACCGTGAAGCTCGGTGCCACTCATTGCTGGTCAAGCCCCTCCTTTTCAAGTCCTTGACCATGGCGACAAGTTCGTCGACCTGGCCTTGGTCGTTGGAGGAGCGGTGGCTGCCCGGGAAGCCGTCGGGCACGGCTCCCTCTCGGTGTCGGAGACGAGCGTCGACGCATGGTTCCCGATGTAAAACCATTCGGCATGCCGTCTTTGTTCAAAGTTGTCGGAGTTGATGGGGATGTAGCTTTGCGACATCTTCTCTGGAATTTAATTCCGGCCTCGTCGATCATTCTTGCACATCCTCCGAGAGGCGAAATAGTGGCGAAAAATATTAAAATGTGGGTCTATCCCAAGATAGGCCTCGCAGAGATGGATGAAGATGGAAATCTAAAGGATGGAGTTAGGATTGAGGTTGCGAGAGGGTAATGTCGTAGTAATAGAGCGGACCCGGAGAAAGGGGTGGGCCGGTATTCCGAACCCGCGAAGGAGGAAGGCGGCGAAGACCAACAACTCATCGGAGTCCGGGGTTGGGAATTGCTCCCTCGCACCGGCCACCACATCGAGAGCTCTGGGTGGGGAGGACCCGAGCGCCTGCATCTCCACCATCATCTCTTTCCCAACGTGCGAAGGGACGAAGGCCGAGCCGAGACTTGACCTCGTCTCCCTAGGCGACGAAGCCTTCGCCGTTTTCTTTGACATCTTCTTCGGCGCCATGGGTCTTGGTCGAAAGATCAAGCGCCTTGCGATTACGAGATGGTGCTCAAGAGGCGGGAGTGGCGAAGGAGCACAACGGAGCGTTGAAAGCTTGAAGTTGGAAGTGTTTGGGAATTCCTTGGCGAGGCAAAGGCGTGAACAAGAAGGAAAACAAAATGACGGTGCAATATAAAAAGGGGGCAATAATGGGCCGGGCAGCGCCGACCTCGGAGAGCACGCGACGCCGTTAATGACGCGTGCGGGAGTCCAAAGCGCCCTCGCCCATCCATCTCCCGACGCGCCACGTCACCCCGACGAACGAATCGGAACCATCGAACGGACGGAAGCGGATAATGGCGTCCTGATGTCCCCATTACGCACTCCGAGGAAGTCGTCACTAGGTACGCCACCACTTTCAACTCACCATCGGTTCCGCTGTCACTTCGGGAAAGTAGGGAACCGGAGGCACAACTAGCCGTTGTGTGGTATCGGTTTTCACGGCCTGACGAAACATGATTGACGGCTTGTCAAGAAACTTCGGTTGGTGAACGCGCCCCAAATTTTGGGACCCCCGGGGCGATGAGTTCCATGAGACTTCATGTTGACTTCGTTGACCGCCATAGACCTCGGGTCGTGGTTCAACCGACTTGGGTGATGGCTTAGGGTTGTTGCCCTGTCGGGTCGGGATTACCATAAGGCCTCGGGTGGTAGTCCCGATCACTTTGCCGACCGCCACCGGCCTCCGGGCCATGGCTTAGCCGACTCAAGCGATGGCTTCCGAGTTGTCCCCCTGTTGGGGTCGGGATTACTATAAGGCCTCCGGGCGGTAGTCTCGATTACTCCTCGCCGCCGTCAGCGGCCTCCGGGCCGTGGCTTAGTCGACTCGGGCAATGACTTTCGGGCCATCCCCGGTCGAAGTTGGAATTACCATGATTTTCGAGCGATGAACTCGTTGAACACAGTAAACATCGCAAGACCCCGAGTGTGATCAAATCGGAAAGGAAAAATAAAAGAGACAAAGGCAATCTCATAGATGGACCCTAGGCTTGGATGTTCCATCGACCCTAGGCTCGGGGCTACACTTGGCGGTGTACCTAGGCGATGCACCGCTAAAGCTCGAACTACAAGATTCGGGGAACTCGTTGAAGCCCCGCTACGACGCCTTTGGGAACCCTCTAAAGACAATGAGAAGACCTTAGATCCTAAGGATGGATGTCTCATTCCTCCTTAGGCTCGGGGGCCGTGGGGTGTCACCCCGGGGTAGCACTTAGACCGAGTGGAAGTCAAGCTGAAGTTGGACCGCGAAGTCTTTTTCAATGAGGTCGGGAGCCGACGTCCACTAGGGATGGGCCGCCCGACCTCCCCCGGTCTGACCTCAGCACTCCTTTCTCGACCTCGATTCCTCAACCCGACTTTCGGCCTCCTTGGAACGAAACTTGGCTTGCAAGGAGACGAGGAGGAAACAACTGGCAAGGAATGACATCACTCGACAAGACAATGCGGTGGGATCTGCAGAGGAGGGTCCCCATGATAAGGCACAAGACACCCACAGGGCACGAGAGGACATCTCCATGTATCTTTTCGATGTTGTTTGTACTTATCTTTTAGATCTTTAGTCTTAGCTTTCTTGGCCCCCAAGTCCCTTGCAAGCGCCCCCTTCATCGTCAACTCTTTGCTTGTTCTTAGCCTTGCTCTAAGCCCATGAACTCACGCTTGTAAACCTTGTTCATCATCCACCCCATCAAAGAACACCACACACCTGGACGTAGGCCTATTATCCTTCGAGAGGGCTGAACCAAGTATAACTCTTGTGTCTAGTGACCTTTGGCTCGTCTTAGCGACTCGAGTCGACCACCGCTCTTGACGGGAGGCGCATTCCCGACCGTTCACTCACCTCCTTGGGCACCCCCTTGTAGGACTGCCGACCTACCTATCAACACCTCCGTTGTCAACCTTTACCAACAAATGTTCCATATTTATATACGACACACCTATCGGACTCAAACACAAGTTTAAAATCATCTATACAAAGTAGAGAGCCGCTAACAAGATTCTTCTTTATTGATGGGACATGCTACATATTCTTCGACTGCATGGTCTTTCCCACATAAACATCAAATTGACCGTACCAACACCACCAACGCTTGCTTGCGAACCGTTCCCCATTAGCAAGGAGGAACGTCTCTCAACCTGATAAGAAGAAAACATGAAAATATCAGCACGCACATGAATATTAGCACTAATATCAACCCACCACTCGGGTAAATGAAAAATAGAAAAACTATAGTAAAAAATTACCATACCCCGTTGTTCCTCCTCCATCGCTAATAACCATGTTTGTAGACATTTTGTCCTTGCGATCAAGATAATCCTTTGCCCAATGACCAGGCTCACCGCACACAAAGCAGTTGTCATTTGCCTTTTGTTCTTAAAATTGGTTGTAGCCTTGGGTTTGACATTAGGTTTAACCTTCATTTTGTTGTGGGAGGCTTTAGGGTTTTTCTTACGCACCAAATTGGCGCTAGAACTTTCTTAGCCTTTTTGCCATAGTTGTCCTTTGCCCTCACCTTCTCCTCAACACTCAAAGAGCCAATGAGATCGAAACACCGAACTTTTATTTCTTTTATTTTAGAGAAGTGGTAAAGTCCGACCAAGAAGATGGCAATTTGGCAATAAGGCCACCCGCCACAAACTTGTCTAGCAACTCGCAAGCTGTTGTTCTCAAGTTCCTTTGCCAATGCCTGAATCTCATGTGCTTGCTCTACTACGAACGGTCATCAACCATCTTGTAGTCGAGAAGCGCTCCATGATATACAACTCACTACCAAGATCGGAAAATTCGGACTTGGCCTCAAGTGCATCCACATATCCTTCCCCAAAGGCATTTGCATATACACATCCACTATGTTGTCGGCCAATGCACTTATTAATGCTCCACGGAACAAGATATCCGCGGACTTGAACTCCTCGTCGGGAGAAAGAGGTCGTTAGATCGACTTGCCTCGTGAAACAAAGAAACATTGCATGGCCGTCAACCATAATAATGCACGTGTTTTTCATCTCTTATAGTTTGAACCATCAAATGCATGTGGTTTCAGTGATGCGCAAAGCCAACTATCGAAAATGACCTATCAAATTTTTGGAGTACTAAAAACCTAGTCATAATTCATCATATTTTAATCCAAAAAACATGATACTAAACATGACATGTGATTAAAAGGATGATCCAGTGCTTAACATGAACATGCTAATAACAGTAATAGCATCATCTAATAACATGTTTAATACTAAAGTGAATAGAGTAACATACCCGAGAATGATCCGGATCCGAGGCGACGGTGTTGGTGTTGTCGCCATCGTTGTCGTTCTCTCCTTCTCCGTTGTGCTTAACATGAACATGATAATAACATTAATATCATCATCTAGTAATATGTTTAATACTAAAGTGAATAGAGCAACATACTTGGAGAACGCTCCAGATCCGAGGCGACGGTGTTGGCGTTGTCGTCATCGTTGCTCATTGCTAGAAAAACCACTTTTAGTATCAGTTTGCAACCCTTTTAGTCTCGGGTTACAAACCGGGACAACGAAAGCGGGATTAAACATGCCTATCTTTAGTCTCGGTTGAAATAACCAGGACTAAAGATCCATCTTTAGTCCCGGTTGGTAACACCAACCAGAGACAAAATGGAACTAGGACTGAAGCTTATTTTCTTTTTTTATTGTTTTTTGCTGCTTACATACTTTTTTCGACGTGATGCGACAGATCGAATGCAACAGCATTTTCATGAATGCATGAATGCAACAGCATCAAGATTATTTTTTCTAATGCCACAGATCAAATACAACAACATCAAAATTAACATCACAGATCAAATGCAACAACAAAATCATCCACAGATTCAAAAACATCTAAGAAATCCTAAAAAATGTCTCGCCATGCACTCGGAGAAGGAGGGCCATGCGCGCCACTTGTCGCCCACCGCCCCTTGACCCGCGCCGCTGCGTGCCTATCACCCGCTGCCGTCGTCGCGCTGCGCTCGGAGGAGGAGGAGGAGGGTCGTGCGCTGCCCCACCCCTTGGCTCGCAGCCGCGTCCCCGGGCCCGTTGCAGCCACGCGCTCGTCGCCCGCCACCGCCGTATCGCCTCATCACCCGTCGCCCGCCATCGCCCGCACCACCCCACGCCGCCACCGCGCGGCAGCCCACCCCACCGTTTGTCGTCGTGGGGCGAGAGGGAGAGAGGAGAAAGAGAGAGGGAGTGACGAGAGAGCGGCTGGGCACGGGCGAGAGGAGAAGGAGAGAGATAAGGCGCGCGGGGATGGGAGATAAGGTCGCACGCGTTTGCGAGGAGATAAGGCCAAGCGTTTTTGTCTCGGTTGATATAAAAAACTGGGACAAATGTTGATCTTTAATCCCGGTTGGTAACACCAATCGTGACTAAAAATAATGGGGTTCGACACGGCTGCAGATTTTTTTGAACCGAGACTAAAAATAATCTTTAGTCCTAGTTGGTAACACCAACCGAGACAAAAGATCATTGCACTTTTTAACCAGGACTAAAAATATTTTTTAGTCTCGGTTTTTATTGAAACCGGGACTATGGTGGATTTTGGCGAGATAGATCAAAGACCACTTCTCCGGTAGTGATTGTTCTCTCCTCCTTCGTTGTCGTCATTTTGGAGGCCAGCTCGTCCCGAGTAGACTTCTTGGGATTAATCCCGATTGAAGCTGTTGCCTTGCTTGCTCGCCCATCACGCCTCGGCCTCTGCCACGGCCGCCGGCCCGGCATGCACGCGCACGTGTGGGATTCCCACCATCACCTCAACTGCTCAACAGGTGCTCTCGGTTAGCGCCTATTTAAATTGGGGTTATTTCTAGTTGGTTTTCAAGTGATATTAATCTCTTAACATTAATTATGGGTTTTTAAATTACTAAAATTAATTTGGATTTACCCTATTTAATTCTAACACATATTTATCGAGTGTTTTTAAAAATATTTTGTCTAGCCTCATAAGCTTGTTAATTAATTTCTTTCCAGTGGCATCGATCCATGCGAATATGCGATGCTTACTTGTATATATACACACATTTAGCTAATGAGTTTTTAATTATTATTTTTTTCAATTTGCAGACCTTGGAGTCTTGGACTCGTTTCAATGCGACTAGATGCAGATAACCATGAGCACGATGAGAACCTTAAGATAATGCGTGAACAGAGACTCTAATTGCACATGGTTAGTCTTCTTGATATTAGGTCAATCTTTACTAAAAAAAGATGTGTGCATGCTTAAATTAGTTTTGTTTCTTCTCAAAATATACTTGCTATTAGGTCATGCATGATTAAATTCGTTTTTTCTTCTTTCAAAATATACTCCATATAGACATAAATATTCAATGTTTACGACAGGAACCCGTCAAACTATTAAAATATGTTCATCAGTTCTATATTTAAATAAGTTTATAAAATCTAATAAGTTAACAGTGATACTGTGACATGAAAAATCTATGCGTGCCGTTACTAAGTATCTGAGAAGTTGATGGTGTAAATTTTAAAGGTTTGATCAACCCTTACTGTAAATGTTAAATATTTATGACGGGAGTGAGTAGAAGCTTTGAAACGATTACCTTGCTGTTACATATATATGCTAATGAGTAAATCGACGTCCTGTCACTTAATTTTATCCATCGTAATATGCCAGTCATTATTGTTTATATGAACGAAAAAAATAATATGTGGTTTACCTCTTTTGGAAGACAGTCTCCTTGCAGCAAAGCTGTGCTTAATTTGGGCCGGCCAGCTCTAGTTAGATCTCAATGGCCATGGATTGTTATGGCTAATAATGATCATTTCATTCAACGTAAAAAATCGAACTTAAGTATATGCATTTTTTTGCATTTGCTTAGGACAGTGTTGAATTGATCCCAGAGAAAATGCCGAATTATGAGGTGATGATCAAGAGATTTTTCGAAGAACATCTCCACACAGATGAAGAAGTTCGCTATTGTATTGATGGTAGTGGTATGTGCGAGCAGTTTACTTTACCTTGATTTTCGCTGGCTACTATATATTTTCTCCAATTTGTTATAGTTTCTACAACGAAACCTGTCATCTCAAAAAACAAAGAAATTTTTGACTTCACTATATTGCTGGTTTTAAATTTGAAATTAACGATGGTTACTTTGACGCAGGGTTCATAATGCCGGCGGTTTATGCCGTGCCATCCTCGACGGCATGGCAAATTTCGTACGAAATTCGCGAAAACCGGCGGCAAGGAACAGTAAACAAATTTAAATTTGATGAATTTCATTCATACCGCGGATTTCGTTGATTCCACGCGAAAACCGTGACGAATGGTGCGGAAAATGGCGAAACCGTCGCGAAAAATGTGTAAATATTGTCCAAAAATTAGAAATAAATACTAAAATTAGTGAATACATAAATATGCTATTTGCACTAATATATTTGTGTGAAAAAATTTATACTAATATGTATAATATTGATATAAATATGGTTGTATGAATTACGGGGAATACTTAATGTGATGTTTAAAATGTAGTAAAAAAATAATGATAACTATGTATATTTTGATTGATAAAAATCTTTTATGCAACGAGATATAATAAACTTGGTTTGGCCAACTTTACGAAATAATTAGATTACGAAATGAGAACGAAATATTCGTCTTAGCATATGTTACAAAGTTGCAAATAGGTCTCATAACAAGATTAAAAATAAACATGATAATAAGCACCCACATATTTCGCCATCGGATGTTGCGAGTCTTCATGACCAAAGAGGTGAGCGGCTGAGCGCGCGCACATTTCGCCCGAGTCCGGCACATAAATAAAGATATATCAGCAGCAATAACAATTTTTGGCACAAATTTGAAGTACTCAATGAACTTGGCTAAGGATGAAATTTGTTGAAAATTTCGGCATGACCTTTACTAATATTTGCCTATAGGACGGATGTACAATGATTATACATTCTCCGGACAATATTTCATAAAGCCACAACCTTATTATTCACCAGACATATGACACATCTCGATTTCCATAGGATACGAAGATATCACATAGGGATACTTCACTCCCTATGAGCCGCCTAAAGAAATCCCTAACATCGGGTGGAACGGCGGTGCAATACTTCACTCCTTCGCCCGATGAGCCAAATGGTACTTAAATCTTGTGGCTCCACCCTCATTCCTCTTAACACCACAATTGTAATGGAAACCACCACTATGCCTTGCTCCATGTTCCCACATGATGTCTTGGTCTGCCATTTTGAACCTACAATGGACAAATAAACATGTAACGCACGATGTCACTCAATAGACGAAACATACATATGTTTCAAAATTTACAATTCAAAAGCTGTACATGTACGATGCACTATATAAATTGAAAATTGAACATGTTCCTTGCCTATGTCCAAAGTATTAAATTGGACATGCACTTTCTAGCTTAAAACATAATAGCAAGAAAGGTTAACTTAGGCCTCACACAACATAGTTCAATTTTGTCCCATCTCCATATCACACGCGGCCATTTATTACATACATTGCACAGAGAACAAATTCCTATGGTGAACTTCTCAACATATTCCACGACATTGGCATGCACAAAGAAATAAAAGGTGCTACCCGTAAAAGATGGATCAGCTAGCAACAAATATTATTGCCATATTGCAATTGCCAATTAGCCATCCATGTTGCATATATGTATAGATACACTTTGTATTTGCATTGCTTGTAAAAATAAATTTCTCATCTCTCTTGGAATCAACCGAGAAAGCTATAGTAGAGATGGTGAACTTCGCAAAATTTGTGCAAAAATCCATTTGGACACAACGAGTAGCAGCGTTTTCATAGCATTTCGCGCGGCAATCTTGCATCAACTCCACGGTTTTCGCCTCTTACCGCGCGAGACGCCGTCCATGCCGTGCCGCCCCTAGCCGCCTTATTGTCACGCCCGAAATTCACACCAGAATTTGCGGCTAATTGTGCATTACATCCTCGTCCGGGAAGAATCGGCCGAGGTACACAAATCGACGTTATTGATAATACTGAATCCTCGTCTTAGAAACAATATAAAAGAGTTACACAAATGCAGCGGAAAGGAAAATAAACCGACTTAAGCTAAACTTGACACGAGCGAAGCGGAACACCAACTCCACGGCTAAACCTTGACGAGAACAAGCCTACACCTCCTCGGAGACCTCGATCTCAACCTTTGGCTTGAAGGGGGAAAAAGAAGCAAGGCGAGTACAACCACCGTACTCAACAAGTCACACCGAAAAAGGGTACATGATGCGAGATAAATAACAAGGAATGGTCAAGAGGCTCAATTTGCATAAACGGCATTTGCGGTATACAATAATAATATTTGAAGACAAGTAAAACAGTAGTAACATTTAAGCGTATTAAATAAACACTGTCCAACGCTCAAACCACGTTGCAACAGGCCCATCCATCCACCTGCACTAGTCATATTCCAACATTTCATTCGAATAAAGTAAATGAGACTAATCAAGGTGAATGCGGTCGATCGCCCGTGCTTAGTGGGCACGGCTATTCGAATAGTTTTACTCGATCGAGAGGTGTACAATTGTACCCACAAGACACAATCTCACAACACATTACCGTGCGCCGGTGCACCACCACGGTGCCCCGGAAAGGAATTGTGACAAGACCCTTCACACAACCCCCTCTAATCAATCGTACCACACCAAGGTTTCGCCCCCATTCCCATCGGGCAATGGGCAGCCCCCTCTAGTGCCGCGGTGAATCCGGAAGCTGATCAACCCTTAAAACCGGGGCCGACCCAACTCCATCACGCTCACCCTCTGCGGGATACGTTAACTAGAGGCAGTGTGCTACGGGCCCAGCCATTACCCATCTTGGCTTGTGGTATGCACGGCATTTCTTCCGGGGTTTCGAGAACCGGTCCTTAATCGTCATGAGCACGCTAACCAAAGACCAACCGTGTGCTCACGACCCACCTTTCTTATAAGTCAATATTATTAAGAACAAGATCATATCTTAATATCACCTAGGAGGTCAACTTTAGCATTAAACTTAGTGTGATTCCCTTAAGTGAGCTAGTTGCGCTAAGCATGACTAAGCAACCTTAAACTATCATCTAGTCACATTGGATCCCAAGTTATCAATGGTATAAGGCAAACAATCCTATGGTTGAGTACAATAGGTATACACATCCCATGAAATGACATTCCAAAACATATGCGGTATTTGAATGAAGTAGAGGTATTTACATAAAATAGGTACAATATGGTCAATGTAAGGTATGACTTGCCTTGCTCCGGAGCGAGGAACCTCGGCGACTACTTAAGAGAACGGGCTCGCCGGAAAACTCGGGATCTACACGACAAACAAAGCACTCAACAAACACCCTAAAAAGTCTACTAAAACAGCACTGAAAAGTATTTTTAATGGATTCTTGACATTTTCTGGATTTAATGAAATTTGAATGGACTAAAACGGAGCTCGGATTCAAAAGATATGAATTTTAGAAGTTTAAATGCGACTTTTAAACTAAACGAAAAGATTAAATTATTTATTGCGCAATTAAGTCCCGATGACGTCATCTATGCGCGGCACGGGCGCAGCGTCGGCATGACGTCGGCGGGCTGGCGTCGACCCTAGGGGCGGCGTGGCGCACGACCAGGCGCGCGGGAGAGCAGGCGCGGCGGCGGATTGCCGCCACGTGGCGCAATCCGGCGGCGGATCGCGCGGCGGCGCGTACTGCGGGCGGCGGATGGCGGCGATCGGACGGCGCGAGATCCATCGCGATCGGCCCGGCGCGAATCCGTCCGTCCGCAAGATCGGACGGCACGAGAGAGGCGGCGCTAGGGTTAGGGTTAGGGTTCCACGGGTGGCGGCGGCGCGGCGGGCGCCGGCAGCGGCCGGCGGCAGCGGTGGGGGCGCGGCGGCGGCCGAGCGGCGGCAGCGGACGGCGGCGACCCGGCCGAGCGGCGGCGCGCGAAAGGAAAAGAAGCAAGCGAAAACCAAAAGGAACAGGGGACGGCGGCGAGCTCACCGGCGGATGAGCGACGGAGAACGGCGGCGACACGGGCTAGAAACACGGCGAACAAAGGGAAGCGAGGCGGAGCTCGGGGGGGTTTTAAAGGGGAGAGAGGAGGCCGAAACGGGCACGGAAACGGCGGGGATAAGGTCGCCAGGCGTTCTCGGACTCGGAGAGAGAGAGAGAGATATACGGCGACCGTTTGGGCGGCGGCGGCCGTTGCGCGCGCGGAAGTGCGGGCACGGGTGCGGCGGCACGGGCGGAGCCGGCGTGGGGGCCACGCGAGGCGCGCGAAGCGGCCCGAGATAAGAGGCGGGCGGCGCGGCTATGGCGGCGGCGGCGGTTGGCGGCGGGCGCGGGGAGCGGCTCAGGCAGGTGCGGCCCACCTGTCGGTGGCCGCGGCGCGAGGAGGAGCGCCGGACTTGCGCGGCGCGGCGGGACCGTGGGCTTCGGCCCACGGCCCAGGAGGTGTGGCGCGCGGGAGGCGGGGCGACGGCCCGTTACGGCGTCGGGCGGGAAAAGGACCGTACGGGCGTACGGAAAAGGAAAGAAAAAGAAAAAGAAAAAGAAAAAGGAAAAGGGACTTAATTAAATTCTGTTTTCTTATTTAATTGATTAAAAATACTTAGAGTGCTCTAAAAATTCCAAGTAAAAATCCTGTTAGCGTATTTTGACATGAAGAATTCAAGAAAAATCCTATCATGTCATTTCCATTTATTAATTGCATTTTAAAATTATAGGTTGACTCCGAGTTAATTTGAGAAATTCCGATTATTTCCGGTAAATTATTTTAAATGAATTAGGGAAAAACTCGGGATGTGACAACCTACCCCCTTAAACGGAATCTCGACCCGAGATTCGGAGGAATGCGGCGAAGAGGTGCGGGTGCGCGGCCTTTAGCTCATCTTCTCGTTCCCAAGTAGCTTCTTCCTCGGAGTGATGAGTCCATTGAACCTTGCAAAACGATAACTTTGTTCCGAGTCCTTCTCTCACGACCTCAAGAATACGTGTTGGTCTCTCTACATAGGTTAAGTCCTCTTGGATTTCAATGAGTGCGGACTGCTTTGCTCTTCGGTACCCTTAAACACTTCTTTAAGCGGGACACATGAAACACGTCGTGAATACCGGTCATGTTGGAGGAAGCTCCAACCGATAGGCCACTTCTCCTCGACGTTCCCGAATCTGTATGGTCCCACGAAACGTGGTGCCAACTTACCTTTGGTTTGGAAACGGTGTACTCCCGGAGTGGTGTGACGCGAAGATACACAAAATCCCCTGCTTCAAAAGCGAGATCTCTTCGACGATTATCGGCATAGCTCTTACGTCGGGACTGCGCAATCTTCAACCTTTCCCGAATCACTCGGACCTTTTCCTCTCGCTTCGCTTATTACTTCCGTGCCAAACAATTGGCGCTCACCCATCTGGTCCCGAACGGGTGTGCGGCATTTCCGTCCATACAGTGCTTCATACGGTGCCATTTGAATGCGGCACAGTAGCTGTTGTTGTAAGAGAATTCGGCATAGGGCAAGCTTTTGTCCCACGCTTTTCCAAAATCGGCGCGCATGCTCTCGGCATATCTTCCAAAATCTGATTCACTCTCTCGGTTTGGTGTCTGTTTGCGGATGATAGGCCGTGCTGAAATTCAAACGGTGCAAGTTCTTCTTGCAACTTCTTCCGAACTTGGAAGTAAGCGGAGTTCCCTATCGGACACGATCTTCTTAGGCACGCCATGCAAACACATGATCCTTGCGAGATAAAGCTACGCCAACTTCTTCCCGAGTAGGTAGTATGTCTTGGTATGAAATGGACCACCTTGGTGAGTCGGTCCACCACGACCCAAATCGAGTCATAACCGACGTGGTGCGGGGTAAACCCGTGATGAAATCCATTCCGATTTCTTCCCATTTCCACTCGGAATCGAAGTGGTTGCAACAGATCCGGCGGGCCGTTGATGTTCTGCCTTCACTCGGCGACAAACATCACAAAGTGCAACAAACTCGGCTATCTCCCTCCTCATGCTTGACCCACCAAAACTTTTCTTTAAGGTCTTGATACATCTTTGTACTTGCTGGGTGAATTGAGTATTGAGTTTGGTGAACTTCCGTAAGGATCGTCTTTTTCAAATCCTTGTCTTCGGCACATACAATCTCTTTCCCATCCAGTTGTGCCATGTTCGTCTTCCGTAAAACCACGAGCTTTTCCGACTCTCATGTTCTTCTTGAGTTCGGCCATTTCGGGATCGACGCTGAGCGGCCGAATTTGATCAATGAGAGTGGGTTGGGCTTCGAGCAGCCACAAAACCAAAATCCACCACTCGTAGATTTAGATTCTCGAATTCTGCTGCAGCGGTCACACATTCTTTCGACACGAGTGGTGCGGTAATTCTTTCGGCTTAGTGCATCCGCAACCACATTAGCCTTGCTAGGGATGGTCATGTATCCCTAAGTCATAATCTTTGATCGGTTCCAACCATCTTCTCTCTGGGAGGTTTAAATGCAGTTGGGTGAAAATGTACTTAAGACTTTTGTGATCCGTATACACTTCACAACGATTACCAATTAGGTAGTGTCGCCAGATCTTCAATGCATGAACCACTGCGGATAACTCCAGATCATGAGTGGGGTAGTTGTTTTCATGTGGGCGCAATTGACGAGATGCATATGCGACCACTTTGCCTTCTTGCATCAACACACATCCCAACCCTTGGCGAGATGCATCACAATAAACTTGGAAGTCCTTTGTTGGGTCGGGTAGTATCAACACCGGTGCGAGACACCAACTTCCTCTTGAGCTCTTCAAAACTCCTATTGCATTCGCCGACCACTTAAACTTCTCATCTTTCTTCAACAGTTGAGTCATTGGCTTGGCGATTTTGGAGAAGTTCTCGATGAAGCGGCGGTAGTAACCCGCAAGTCCAAGGAAACTTCGGATCTGCGTGATTGTTTAGGCGGGGTCCACTTGGTAGCGATTCCACATTTGCGGGATCCACGGCTACTCCTTGGGCATTCACAATATGGCCGAGGAACTGTACCTCCTTTAACCAGAAAGCACACTTGCTAAACTTGGCGTAGAGTTGATGGTCTCTCAACTTCTCAAGTCTTGTCAGAAGATGTTGCTCATGATTCTCCTCGACTTAGAGTAGACCAAAATGTCGTCAATGAACACCACCACGAATTTATCCGGGAACTCCATAAACACCTTGTTCATCGATTCATAAAGAAAGCCGGTGCATTGGTTAAACCAAAAGACATGACCGTACACTCGTACAGTCCATACACAGTGGTGAAGGCGGTCTTGGGAATGTCCTCTTCCCGAATCCTCAAGCGATGATAGCCCGATCGCGGATCTATCTTGGAAAATACCTTGGCCTTTGAGTTGATCGAATAAGTCATCAATCCGTGGTAGGGATACTTGTTCTTGATAGTAACCTCATTGAGGGCTCGATAATCCACACACATTCTCTTGGTCTTGTCTTTCTTTTCCACAAAAATCAGGAACACCCCAAGGCGATGTGCTCGGGCGAATATACCCTTTTTGCAACTGTTCATCCACTTGCTTCTTTACTTGGCCAACTCGTTGGCTCCCATCCTATATGGCCTCTTGTGTATTGGGGCGGTCCGGTACTAGGTCAATCCGAATTCGATTTCCCTTTTGGCGGCATCGAGTTAAATCCTCGGGAAAAACTTGAGGGTATTCTCGACGATGGGGATATCCTCTAACTTCACGGGGTCTTGGCCGCCATTTCGGCGATTCCCGGTGGAAACATGATTCAAACTTACTATAGCCTTGACTTGCATGGGAGAGCGAAAAACAATTCTTTCTCCATTCATGTTGACTAAAGTAATAGTGCGACTAGCGCATCAATTACTCCCTTATGTCGGACAACCAATCCATCCCAAGAATGACATCTATGCCTTTGGACGAAGGAGGATAAGGTTGGCTAGAAACATAGATCCTTGGATTTCTATGGTCACGAGGGACAATGCTGAGTGGTCTCCAAATGGTTTCCGAGGGGTTTGAACCCGCATAGGTATCTTAAGTCCCACTACGACAACCCATGTGCCCCAACAAATTGCTTTGAGATAAAAGAATGTGTAGCGCCAGAATCAAATAATACTGTGGCAGGAGTATAGTTTACAGGAAACATACCCAGTATAACTTCGGGAGCGGTCTGTGCTTCCTCGGCGGACGCATGATTGACTCGAGCTGGATGAACCTTGGCCCGGCGCGTCTTGGCCGGACACTTGTCCGCAAAATGCCACCGGGTCACCACGGTTGAAACAGACTCTGGATTTCCTCCCGAGTCCTTCCTTGGAGGTGGTGGTGTGGCCATTCTTTGGATGGCGCCGTTCGAGGGCGCGGGGCTGGAGTACGTTGTTGCTGACCACTGCCACTACTGCCAGTTTGGAAATTCCCTGGGTGATAAGGTCGATGCTGACGAACAATCATGGTGGTAGGTCCACTCTGACTTCCAGGCATGAAACGCGGCCTCTGCTGATTTCCCTGCTGTTGAGGAGGTCGTGTCTGGAATGCTTTTCTCTTCTTGATCATCTTGTTGCGCTGATCTTCCTGTCGAATGGCCTTGTCGACCAGCTTCTCAAAGTTAGCATACTCTCCGGAGATAAGCTTGTCCGTGAGTTCATCATCCAAACCAGCCAAAAACTTTTCCTGCCTTTCTGCATCAGTGCGCACATCTTCTGGGGCATAACGGGCAAGACGATTGAACTCGTGCGGATACTCGATGCGATCGTTACCTGCTCCGGAGAACGGAACTCACGCTTTTTACGTGCAACTATTCCGCGAGGAATATGTGCGGTCCCTGCTGACGAAACTCTTCCCAGGTAACCGCTGCTCCCGCTGGGCGAGTAACCAAATAGTTGTCCCACCAAGTGAGCGGGACCACATGGCGATGAGTGGCAAACGAGACTTTCTCGATCCGTGCCTTGCAGCAGATCTAACTTCTTCTCTATGGCATGAAGCCAATCATTAGCCTCCATGGGATTGGTGGTCTTGGAGAAGGTCGGCGGTCGGACACGAAGGAACTCGCAGCTTGGGTGGGGTGGTGGGGCGGCAAGCGATTATTCTGCTGCTTTGTTCTTTGCATTTGCTTCGGCAAGCTCGTTGCATCTGTGGTGTCTTGTTGTTGCATTTTTGCATCATTGCAGCCATCATCGTGTACGTGAAGCGAGCACTTGAGCAATGGTGGGATTCTCGGGTGGCGGTGGAGGAGCATTGCCATTGGCGTCGTGAGCCTCGTGGTTGTCGGCTTTGGCCCATTGTTCTTTGTTCGCCCCCGGTCTGGTGTTCACCATCCGAAGGAGACGACCGACGAGAGAGAAAAGAAGGAAAACAGATGCAGACTTAGCACTAATCTTTATTATTTGAATTCGGATGCATTGTTACGATCTTGACTAGAAACAAGGAAAAGCACCAAACATCCTTAATTGGTCGGTCATATCACACTTGATATCGGCCCGGCTATCCCACACACGGACCTAGCACACAAGCAACTACCAAGAAGACAAACTAAGATAAACAAGTAAAACTAAGGAGGGCAACTAGAACGATCCACGAGACGAGGAGGCGAAAGCGCTTCCTTCGGAAGATCCCCATTCTTCCGAACGGCTCATGGAGTCCTCGGGCGTCACCTCGGACTTGGAATCTCTCGAGTCGGTTGCCGTAGCCCAACCGATCCTGCCTCTTCCCTCCAGGAATCTTGAGTCTCTTCGAGTCCATGTCTTCAACCGAATTATATGAGCTTGAGTCACGGAGACGGAGATCCAACCATTACGCCACCTCCGCCTGGATTTGCCGAAGGCTGGAGCAAAGGTGAGGGCGGGACTGCAGCAGGAGAATGCGGAACCGGCGCTGGAGAACCGGAGCGGGTGGAGCGGGAGAAGGCGGTGGAATCCGGGTGCTAGCTGGATGCGGATAGGCGCGGTGGTGGTCTTCCGAGGCGTAGTGCGGAGCGACCCCAGCGGTGGCGGGAGTCCCTTCAACTCGGCTACCTCCTTCTTCGGACGAACCACTTCGCCCTACGGTCGCGCGATCCTCGGCATCTTCTTGTCGTTCGGTTCCTTGGTCGCCTTGTGTAGGTCGAGTGCATCGATCCAGTCCTTTGAGCACGGTGCACATGTGACCGAAGGTAGTGTCATTCTCTCTGCCGCGAGACTTGAATATCGACCTCGGAGGAACTACCTCGACGGGGATGATAACGGTAGGAGGAGGTGCGAAGGTCCGCATCATGCGGCTCCCTCATCTGGCCAACATCGGGTAGGCGGCTTCTTGACAAGCGTGATCGACGTGCCTCCGAAAGTTGTGACCTCCATGTTGGGAAGACACGTTCCCACAAACCCGTGAACCTCCAACCGAACACGGTAGGGCAACTCGCCACGAGAGGCGCAACCGTGGTATACTCGGTGCTTCGGGATATCCAACCGCAAGGGCCATACGCGCCGGCTCGCAGGCTTGTCATCCCTTTTCGCAAGGTGCGTATTTGGGGAACCTGCCATCTATAGAAACAAAGGAGTGGGAAAATCAAAACATGCTCAAAACCCACGACCACATCCCATTTTCGCAATTCCTAAACCCTAGGCGACTCCACTTTTCAAAACACCCCTTTTTCTTTCAAAACATATGCACATGAAAAGAATTAGAGGGCTCTTAAGGTTTCCAGTTGGCTTGTCCTACGAGTCATAGGAAGGCTCGATACCAACTTGTCACGCCTGAAATTCACACCAGAATTTCGCGGCTAATTTGTGCATTACATCCTCGTCCGGGAATCGCCGAGGTACACAAATCGACGTTATTGATAATACGTAATCCTCGTCTTAGAAACAATATAAAAGAGTTACACAAATGCAGCGGAAAGGAAAATAAAGCGACTTAAGCTAAACTTGACACGAGCGAAGCGGAACACCAACTCCACGGCTAAACCTTGACGAGAACAAGCCTACACCTCCTCGGAGACCTCGATCTCAACCTGCGGCACCGAAGGGGAAAAAGAAGCAAGGCGAGTACAACCACCGTACTCAACAAGTCACACCGGAAAAGGGTACATGATGCGAGATAAATAACAAGGAATGGTCAAGAGGCTCAATTTGCATAAACAGCATTTGCAGTATACAATAATAATATTTGAAGACAGTAAAACAGTAGTAACATTTAAGCAATATTAAATAAACACTGTCCAACGCTCAAACCATGTTGCAACGAGGCCCATCCATCCACTCGCACTAGTCATATTCCATCATTTCATTCGAATAAAGTAAATGAGACTAATCAAGGTGAATCGGTCGATCGCCCGTAACCGTGGGCACGGCTATTCGAATAGTTTTTACTCTGATCAGAGGTGTACAACTGTACCCACAAGACACAATCCCACAACACATTACCGTGCGCCGGTGCACCACCACGGTGCCCCGGAAAGGAATTGTGACAAGACCCTTCACACAACCCCCTCTAATCAATCGTACCACACCAAGGTTTCGCCCCCATTCCCATCGGGCAATGGGCAGCCCCCTCTAGTGCCGCGGTGAATCCGGAAGCTGATCAACCCTTAAAACCGGGCCGACCCAACTCCATCACGCTCACCCTCTGCGGGATACGTTAACTAGAGGCAGTGTGCTACGGGCCGACCATTACCCATCGGCTTGTGGTATGCACGGCATTTCTTCCGGGGTTTCCCGAGAACCGGTCCTTAATCGTCATGAGCACGCTAACCAAAGTCCAACCATGTGCTCACGACCCACCTTTCTTATAATTCAATATTATTAAGAACAAGATCATATCTTAATATCATCGGCGAGTCAACTTTAGCATTAAACTTAGTGTGATTCCCTTAAGTGAGCTAGTTGCGCTAAGCATGACTAAGCAACCTTAAACTATCATCTAGTCACATTGGATCCCAAGTTATCAATGGTATAAGGCAAACAATCCTATGGTTGAGTACAATAGGTATACACATCCCATGAAATGACATTCTAAAACATATGCGTATTTGAATGAAGTAGAGGTATTTACATAAAATAGGTACAATATGGTCAATGTAAGGTATGACTTGCCTTGCTCGGAGGCGAGGAACCTCGGCGACTACTTCGAAGAGAACGGGCTCGCCGGAAAACTCGGGATCTACACGACAAACAAAGCACTCAACAAACACCCTAAAAAGTCTACTGAAACAGCACTGAAAAGTATTTTTAATGGATTCTTGACATTTTTCTGGATTTAATGAAATTTGAATGGACTAAAACGGAGCTCGGATTCAAAAGATATGAATTTTAGAAGTTTAAATGCGATTTTTAAACTAAACGAAAAGATTAAATTATTTATTGCGCAATTAAGTCCCCGATGACGTCATCTATGCGCGGCACGGGCGGCGTCGGCATGACGTCGCGGTGGCGTCAGCCCTAGGGCCGACGCGCCGCCGCGTGAGCGCGGGAGACGGGCGCGGCGGCGGATTGCCGCCACGTGGCGCAATCCGAGCGGCCGGATCGGCGGCGGCTGGCGCGATGCAGGCGGCTGGATGGCGGCGATCGGACGGCGCGAGATCCATCGCGATCGGACGGCGCAGATCCGTTCGATCCGCAAGATCGGACGGCACAAAGAGGGACGGCGCTAGGGTTAGGGTTAGGGTTCCACGGGTGGCGGCGGCGGCGGCGTCGGCGCGGCGGCCGCGGCAGCGGCGGGGGCGGCGGCGGCGACCGACGGCGGCGGCGGGCCGGCGGCGCGCCCGACGCAGCGGCGGCGCGCGCGAAAGGAAAAGGAAGCAAACGAAAACCAAAAAGGAACCGGGACGGCGGCGAGCTCACCGGCGGATGAGCGACGGAGAACGGCGGCGACACGGGCTAGAAACAACGGCGAACAAAGAGGGAAACGAGGCGGAGCTCGAGGGGGTTTAAAGGGGAGAGAGGAGGCCGAAACGGGCACGGAAACAGCGAGGGATAAGGTCGCCGGCGTTCTCGGACTCGGAGAGAGAGAGAGAGATATACGGCGACCGTTTCGGGCGGCGGCGGCGTTGCGGCGCGCGGAAGTGCGGGCACGGGTGCGGCGGCATGGGTCGGAGCTCGGCGTGGGGCCCACGCGGCGCGAGGCGCGCGGAAACGGCCCGGGATAAGAGGCGGGGCGGCGCGGCTATGGCGGCGGCGGCGGTTGGGCCGGCCGGGCGCGGGGGCGGCTCGACAGTGGGGCCCCACTGCTCGGTGGCCCGCGGCGCGAGGAGGAGCGCCGGACTTGCGCGGCGCGGCGGGACCGTGGGCTTCGGCCACACGGCAGGAGGGTGGCGCGCGCGGAGACGGGCCGACGGCCCGCTACGGCGTCGGGCGGGAAAAGGACCGTACGGGCGTACGGAAAAAGGAAAGAAAAGAAAAAGAAAAAGGAAAAGGGACTTAATTAAATTCCTGTTTTCTTATTTAATTGATTAAAAATACTTAGAGTGCTCTAAAAATTCCAGTAAAAATCTTGTTAGCGTATTTTGACATGAAGAATTCAAGAAAAATCCTATCATGTCATTTCCATTTATTAATTACATTTTAAAATTATAGGTTGACTCCGTGTTAATTTCGAAATTCCGATTATTTCGGGTAAATCATTTTAAATGAATTAGGGAAAAACTCGGGATGTGACACTTATCTGCGCGAAAGCTACCCTTATCGACGCGGCGGGCTAGCTAATCACCCGCGAAAACCGCCTAGATCTACACGGAAAGATAGCTAAACCCGTGAAAACCGTGCGCCCAAGCAGCGGGGACTACGTACTGAGGCCACGGTTTCGCGCGTCTGCCGCGGCTTCCGCGCATGCCGTCGCGGGATTTGCACACATTGCGGCGGATTCTGTAGCTCCGGCGTCGGCTTGGAAGGGGAGGATGGCGCGAGAGACAAAGGGGACTCATTGCAGCGAGAGATGGTGGAAGAAGCAATGGTTTTTGAGAAGAAAATGGTGATGGGCTTCAATGGGCTGTATGAAGAGTACACGTGCACGTATTGTTTTTCTTTTTCTTTTTTCCGAAAGTATAAATGATTTTTAAGCGCCCATAATTTATGTATTTTCATACATAAAAAGTATCATAATTCTTGTAAATTCTTGTTCTACAACCAGGATTTTTCAATGAATTTTTCCAAAATTTTTGAATCTTCCCGAAATGTTTCAAATCCTATCGCGCCCTACCGTTTCGTTACCCGGCGGAACGATCGAATTCGCGGCTTTCGTGTCGGCTTTCGCGAAATTGAAAACACGCTTCGACGTGAGAGATGAGAATGACAAATGGGTCAGGGTGTCAGTGAGGAAAGGAGCGCTCATCGAGATCGTGCCGTGGCATTTATCACCGCTTCACACTTGATACCAACAACTACAAAAAGGTAATTAAAGTGCATAGAATTTTCAATTGATGGAACCAAGAAAATGTAATCTGATTGGTCTCTGGTTTATTTCTACAAGATTTTATCAGATTAACTTTTGAAGGTAGTTGTGCTAACTGCATCACATGAGCTCCGAAAATAGCTAAGCGATGATAAATATCTCTACTATCTATAGATTCATAAAGCGAATATATAGTTAGTCAGCAAATTCCACTTGGTCCTTCACAATAATTTCATCCTAACCATGACCATGACATGGTACCCTTGCAAATACTTTTAGACATTTTCTTTTGTTTCCGAGTGGGTATCAAAAAATTCCTTGCAGTTCAGTAATCATTTCCTTGCAGTTTAGACATTCCTTGCAGTTCAAAAACTGACAGCTGAGGCCTGGGGGCCTCTTGTTTGGGTTTACAAGCCATGCGTCTATTTTCAGGTGGGCCAGATTGGACGGCTTACAATCGTCCTCATGATCATCTCATCTCCTGCAAGGTACTCTGTTTCACTATGCAGTGATAAATTTCGGGGTTAATCTAAGCTAACTTGTTTCCCAATCTGCTTTTTTTCAAAAAGAAGTATCTAAAAGCGCTGCATGACAGGACCCCAAGATTTGGACAATTGCGTCGAATTCACTCAAAAATGGAGTAATTTTTATTTTAAAAATAGCATTACCCGTCTTTCCGCATCATTAATAAATTTTAGGTTTTCTACATCGACCAACTGATGTTGCGAAGTGATTAAGATGGTCGTGTTAGATAGGAAGAGTGGCTCTGATTATGAGCCATTGCATTTTAGGGTTTGTCGATTGATCGTCATATACTCTTGTTGGTAACGGCTATACATTGTGAGGCATTATTTTTAAAAAAGAAAATATATTAATATCCTAGCTTCTTCATCGATTGATGCATATGATTATTCATTATTACAGTTTCACATTACAAGTTTAGAATTTCAGCAAGACAATAAAGAAACATGAGACACAATTAAAAAGCAATTCTATTACTAAAACACCAACCAAAACTAGCAAACACCTCCATCACTGTCGATTCAATAGCCCTACAACCTGTCTTCATAAACAGACGATCCTCCTCCTTTTGTAGTAGAGCTCAATGTCTTGTCCAATAGGTTCCTCGAAAATAACCCATAAATAGAAAGGTGCTTTCATATTATCAAACACAACTCCATTCTTAGCTAGCCACAAAGACCAACAAATAGCACCTGCCCTCATAAGGATTTACAACTTCATTTTCTTATTTAATCCATATAGCCAACATGTGAACAAATTGTGTATGCTAGTTGGAGGTTTCAAATTTAGCGCAATATGAACAATCCTCCAAATAAATTTAGCATATGATAGTCAAAAAGTAAGTGTTGTATAGATTTATGGGTGGAACAAAAACAACACCTCCTATCATCCTGTCATTGTCGTCTCGCTAGATTATCCTTGGCCAAGACTACACCCTTATATAAGTACCACATGAAAACTTTAATCTTTAACGGAATATTAACTTTCCAAATTAAACAATTACAAGGTAAGACCAGGCTTTCCATCAATGCTTTGTACATCGAATTTACTGAAAACAAACCATTTTGATGTAGCCCCCACACAAAGCGATCACTTTGGTTTTTAAGGCGAATATTAACAACCATGACAACAATATTGTACCAAGCTTGTAAATTTGCCCTCAACAAAGATCTCCCGAAAGCTACATTTAAAGGCGTTGTGGACGATGCTGTTCGACGAAACACTTTTCTTTCTCACGATGTTATATATGATGGGAAAAGCATTCTAAAGAGTCATGTTGTTATCCACGAATCCTCCCAAAAATGGACTTGTAATCCATCTCCTACATCAAACTTGCCCAAAGACAAACTCACTCTTGACCTTCATGAGGCTAGCCCAAACCGAGAGTCTCTGGCATGTATTGAATCGAGTTAAAGATTTGTCCCTTAAATATTTATTTTTCAGCAGTTATTGCCAAACCCCATCACCATTTAAGAGTTTGAAGAGTCATTTGCTTAAAAGACACTTATTTTGAACCTCTAAATTTAGAACTCCCAACCCTTCTTGTTCTTTTGGTGTGCACACTAGATCTCATCCTGTCGTCTATATTTCTTCTTGTTCATCACTTTGCCAAAAGAAACAAGATCTAAAGTAATCCAACTTCTTCAAAACACTTCTAGGAACTTAAAAAACGATAACATATACATAGGAAGACTACTTAATATTGAATTAAGGAGGACAAGCCTTCCACCCACCGATAGCATCTTACCCCTCCAACCATTCAGCCTCTTCGAAAACGATCTTCCACATGTTTCCAATCATCATTCGCAATTTTTGATGATGCATAGGGATTCCTAACTATTTAAAAGATAAAGCTCCTACATTATAACCAAAAAGTTGAGTATATTGTGATTGAATAACATTGGTTGTCCCATAGCAAAAAAGTTCACTTTTATAGAAATTTATTTTGAGTCCCGATAATTGCTCAAAAGCACACAAGCAAGAGCTTCATATTCTTGGCCTCCTCAAAATCATCATCCATAAAAATGACAATGTCATCCGCATCGAAGAACGAAAGTCCCGATTCAACCAAATGCGGAACTACTCCATGTATTTGTTGAGCCTCTTTTGCACGTGAGATTAGAATGGCCAACATATATATCTACCACTATATTAAACAAGATTGGAGATAACGGATCTCCTTGCTACACTCCCTTTCTTGTTTGAAAATAATGGCCTAAATTATCATTAACCTTTACAGCAACACTTCATCTAGACATAACATTAGAAATCCATTCATATCTTCGTGATGAAAATCCTTTCATTCTAAGGATTTGTTGTATAAAAGGCCACTTAAGGTTGTCATATGCTTTCTCAAAATCCAATTTCAGCACAATTCCATCTTTCGTTTTCCTATGCAACTCATGTAATGTTTCATGCAGAACTACAACCCCTTCCATTATATTTATCCCCGGGATAAAGGCTGTCTGAGACGGTCTGATCAAATTATCTGCCACTTTCAACATTCTATTGTTTAACACTTTTGTAAATATCTTGAACGACACATTTAGGAGACAAATTGGCCTATCGTCGTATTCTAGTTGCATCCGTGATCTTAGGCAACAACATGATTATTCCAAAATTCAAACTATGAATAGGCAGCCTCTCCAAATAGAATTCTTGAAAAATACTCATCAAATCATGCCTAATAACATCCCAAAAACATTGATAAAACTCTGCAGAAAACCATCGGCCCCGGTGCCTTATTATGTTCCATATAAAAGATAGCCTTCCCGACCTCGTCCTCACCGAATGGTGCCACCACTACCTCATTCTCCTCCTCCGACACTTGAGGTATGTCAAACCTCATAGTCTCGTCCAATGAGAAAGAATTTTGTACATGGGGACCAAACAATCTTTTATAAAAATTAGTTATATAATTCTCCAAATTCGCATCCCCCACAATAATTCCATCTTCTTGTTCAACTTGTGTAATTTTTTCCTATACCTTGCATTCATCACCATATGAAAGTATTTGGTATTATCATCCCCCGCAATAACTTTGTTGTTTTCGATCGTTGAAGCTAACCAATCTCCTCCTCTCTTAACAACTTAGTTAATTGCCCAGCAGACGATATCTATCCTCTATGTCCTGAAGCAATAATAAAGAAGTCTCACCTTTCTATCAAGGAAATCAATTTTATTCATTAAATCTTGTTTAAGCTTCTTGTCTTGAGAAACCAAATTCCGAGCCCAACCTCTAAGAAAACGATGCAATCTTCTAATCTTAGATTGCCATCGTTCTAGAGGAGTTGACCCCCTACTTTCAGACTCCCAAACCTCTTTTATCAAATCAAAAAAACCATCTCTCATCAACCATCGTAGCTCAAATTTAAACATTCTAGAATTCCCTCTGTGTGAAGGCTCCCCAACATCAAGTAAAAGTGGAGTATGGTCCGAGGGCTCGCGGGTTAGAGCTTGAACAAATGCCAACAAAAATTTTTGTTCCCACTCGGTTGTCATCAAAATGCGATCTAGCTTCTCATAAGTTGGAATCTCAGCATAATTAGCCCAAGTGAACTTCATGCCCATCAACTCTAGCTCCTCAAATTTAGTCTCAATAATGACATTAAAAAGTAAAGGTCATTTATCATTATATCTAGAATTATTTTTTTGAAGGGCTCCAAATTATATTGAAATCCCCCTACTACAAAAGGGAGATCCCCGCAGCTAGTACAAGCTCGTACTAACTCTACTAAAAAGTTTTCTTTGTGCTCTTCCTATCTTTGCTCCATAAATAGACAAAGGGCCCAACGAAAACCATCTACCTTATTCCTCGAACAAACTTTATAAAAACTCTCCATCAAAAACACTTTGCACTTCCAAACTATCTTGTCTTACCCCATTAACATTCCCCAGACATACCGGGACAACGCCAATGCCAAAAAAATCAGCTCCCACACGAAATGCTCTAAACACCGAGTCGAAAAACTATTTCTATTTGTTTGAGATAACGCTACAAAATCAAGACTTTTATCAAGCAACTACAACATGTGAAAAGGTATGTTTAGCTAGGTCCCTCAAACCTCTGCAATTCCAGATATCCCTCTCATTTGAACAACTCCTTCTTTGCACATACTTTCCTATAGTGTGATTTAGAAGCATGTACATTTTTGCCACCTTTATGGATACATCAACAAGTACACCATTGTAACACCCCGAGGTGTTTTACCCTTTAAAAATACCAAGAAAAATCGCAAAAGAAAATCGTTGGATTAACCTAGGAGAGAACAAATAATTTTTTAAAGCAAAAATCTAAATGGAAATGGCATGGAAGGATTTTTCTTAAATTCTACATGTCAAAATACACTAACGGGATTTTTAGTGAAATTTTCGGAGCACTAGAAATAATTTTTAACTAATTAAAATCAAAATTAGAATTATTAAATCCCCTGGAAAATCCTTTCTCTCTCATCCCGTCCTTTCCCTCCCAAAAGTGGCCGTGTGGCCGCCCGCTCGCCCATCTCCTCCGAGCCGATGGCCCATCTCCTCCGGCCGATGGCCCATCCCTCCGAGCCGACACGTGCGCCTCTCTCCTCTCACGGGCCGGAGAAGGCCACGGCCGTCGGCCTCGCTCGCCCAGAAAATAAGTCCACTTTGCCTCCCCGTTCTCCTCGGGACCACCGACAGTGGGGCCCACTGTCGGTCGTCTTCAACCTCAGCCGCCCGCCGGCGCCATCTCCGGCCTCCCGTCCGCGCGAATCTCGCGTCGTCGTCCTTCCCGCGCCCAGGGATCCCACCATCGTTACTCCCCACCGTGCCCATCGGCCTTAAACGCCCGGTCGCCTCTCCGTGCCCCTTAATGGCGGAATTGATCGTCGCCATTATTCTCCCCTTTTTCTCTCTCTCTTAACTCCGACGAGTTAATACTCCCTTATCGGCCGCCACCGACCTTCGCCCCCTTTAAAAGCCGCCTCGGCCTCGCCGTCCTCCCCACGCTCTCACTCAAGCCTCTCTCGCTCTCGTTTGCTCCCGCACCGTGCGCTCAAGCTCCGGCCTCGCCGTCGCCCTTTGACCGCATTTTCCACCGCCTCGAGCCGTCCAGAGCCTCGTCGCCGCGTCCTCCCTCGTCGTCGGTGCCCATGCCGCCTCGGCCACCCCTCCCCGTGCTCTTACGCCGCCGATTCCGCCCCGCCATCGTCGTCTTCTCCGTCTCCGGTGACGCCGCGGTGAGCCGCCCCTTCCCGTCCTCTCGGCCGCTCGTGCGCCCTCATGGGTGCACGCGGCTCGCCCGCGCATGAGCCGCGGCATCCCGCGCGCGTCGCCGCCGGATGGCGCGGCCGGCCTCCGGCCGCCGGCCGGCCGTGCCGTTCGTGCCCTTTTTCTCGACCGTCCGATCGGCTCGGCCGTCGGCACTGCCTCCGATCCCGCTGCCGCGTGGCCCACCACGTGGCCTCCGCCCGGCTCCACGTGTGCGTCACATGGCGCACCGTCCGTCCGGCCGTGGACCCGGTCCCACGTGGACCAGCGCTCCCGCGAGTGCGACGTCAACCCTGGCCGGCCGGCGTCAGCCCTAGCCGATGATGTCACCACCACAGGATTTATTGCGTAATAAATCAATTAAGGACTTTTTCTGTTTTTGTAAAAACACGTAAAACTTCTAAAAATCATATCTTTTCAATTCGAGCTCCGTTGTAGTCCATTCAAATTTCATTAAATTCATAAAAATGCCAAGAATACATGAAAAATGGTTTTGTTCCCTATTTCAGTAGCTTTTAGCATGTTTTGTTGAATTGCTTTGTTTGTCGTGTAGATCCCGATAGTCCCGTCGACCCAGGTTTATTTCGAAGTTGTTGCATAAATCCCCCAAGACGAAGAGCAAGGCAAGTCATGCTATATTTTTTTGGTCATATTGCTCCTAATTTGCTAAAACACATGTTTTACTCTTTAAATTGCATGTATTTTATAATGTCATCCTATGGGATATATTACACCGTATAACTAGTTTATGCCTTAGGTTTGACACTCCAAACTCCTTGATTAAACTTGGGAAAACAACATGACTAGATGCGGGACTAGGTTATGCTTAGTCGGCTTAGATTCACTAGCTCACTAAGTGGGTCATTCTCACTTAATATACACCTCCCGGACATCGTCAGAAAGAAGAATAATTGGAGAACTTGGTGAACCGGATTATTAACTAAAATATGACAAATGGTAGGTTGTGGGCGCTATGGTTTTGGTTAGTGACGCCCATGGCAATTAAGGACCGGTTCACGGGAACCCTCGGAAAAATGACCGTGCAAACCACAAGCCAAAATGGGTAAGGTGGGTCCGTAGTGTAGTCTTTCCTAGCCGACGAACCCATCGGCAAGGGTGAGCAGGATGGAGTTTACGTGGACCCCCGTTTTGGAACGGGAATCTTTCGTGTTCATAGTACCATTTCCTGGATCGAGTAGTTTGGTACCCACGAAATACGTCTTGAATAATCAGTGCAAATGCACGAATAGTCTTACATCAAAATTATTACAATAATAGGCCCGAAGGCAATATCAACACATAGGACCTCATGGTCCGGATACAACCCAAAAGTAGAAATTAGGTAAGGCGGCGGAATGAAGGGCGGCTTATCGATTGCCACGAGCAACGATCGGAGACTAAGACCTAGCAAGCGCCATCGGCTTCTTTGCCCTCCTAGTAGTAGGCATAGGGATCCTCCAAGTCTTCATTTCCATCATCTCGAAGGTTTGTGCGTATAGCAAGGGTGAGTACCAACCGTACTCGGCAAGCCAACACGGAAGTGATGCATATGATAGGGTCATTCAAAGAATGGTTGGCGTTCTTTTGCATAAAGCCAATTTTCACAACTCTTTTCACAAGCCTAACAACTAGCCAAGTCAAGTTTTAGTTCCATAGTTCATTAAATCGGCGACGGCTTGTCTACCATCCATCGTGATTCCAAGGATGGCTTCCCGCCCCGGTTCGTCATGGTTTTCTGGGAGTCCACCCCTTCTCGCATCTCGAGAAGTTTATCCACCAGTGACTAAGAATCATCATGCAAACCCATCCCATCATTTTAAAGTTTAAAGTCTAGCCAAGCGAAAGTCTTGTCACGATGCTCAATATCCGCGAGCGCGGCTATTCGAATAGATTCATTCATTCACACTTGTAGTGGATGTACACTTTACCGTACTCGGACTCGCCCAACAAATGAGCCTACGTCCCAACACATGAGACGGTCACGGCAAAGCCTTTCGATAACCTCACTTTGGCGCACCCGCTCCATGAACTTAAGCCCTCATGCACTCTAGCCGTCATTTTCTAGCGGTGAGAGGAGTTCGGCGCACCGGGGTAAGGGAAGACTTCATTCATCAAGTTATAATAAATTCCAATTTCCCATCATCCCTTTCAAATCTCATCTCATACATAAGAACCACTATGCAAGGGTACCGCCTCCGCTCGGCTATCTACTCCGCTAGGTCTATACCCATTCGAGAAGTACGGTTGTACTGGCTCGTTTCCGCTATCTCATGGCTCGGTCCTTAATTGACCGGGGTCGGCACTTGCCTTTTCGGAATCCACCCAAATCATCCAGGCCCGAGTCTAAAACATTTGTTTGGTATTTCAGTTTTCATCAAAAACTCATTTTATCATTCTCATGGCAATGTGGCGCTCATGTCTCCACATGCCGTATCTCAACTACCTTCCCTAAGGTAGTTGCCCAAGCATAAAGCTCTTCATAAAATCATGAGTATGCATGAATCTAAAAATAGCATGGCTAAGCATTTTACCGAAGATATCCTCAGGTTGTATGTATCACATCGAGGGTTACAAGGAATAATTCTAAAGGTAATCAATAACAAGGTATGGCATAACAAGTATAGGTAATTCTCTATGTATAGCATGCATGTTTAAAGTTTAAAATAACATCATTTCGCAATTGGGATCAATATGTTCAAAGAGTGTGATGACTTGCCTTGCTCGCACGCTTGTTGAGCGGGGTCTTCAACGGAGTCGATGCCTCGCTTCTTGAGGTGCTATCCATACGTGCGAAGATCAATTGAATTCAATTAGAATTCAATAAAATACCGAGAGATCGAAAAGAACCATAAAAACCACGAAAACAACTCCAAATGTTTGGCCTAGAATTCTACTTGAGTTCGGGCGAGTATTGCTAGGGAAAATCCGAGTTTGAACTCGAGTCGATGCCCTAGGGTTTTCTCAAAACAATGATTGTAATTATTTGAGAAAATAGATTTGGAAATATTAACGAAGGGATTTGTACTCGAGGTTTTGGAGGTTCGAGCACAAAAGAGAAACATATTTAAATGGCAAGGAAGAATTAAACGAAATCCGGATTTAAAACGACGAGAAACGAAATTTCGAAAAGTCCAATTTTGATTTTCAAATTTTGCTCGAGAAAATATACAAGAAAATAATTTATTTTTGCCCAAAAATTCACTCAATTTAACCCAAAACATTTTTCCTAATTTTCTAAAATTTTTCCCTATTTTTCTCTATTTTTCTTTTTCCCTTTTTCTTTTTCTTTTCTTTTCCTTTGTCCACTATTCATTGGCCCACAAGGTGTTCGACCGAACCCCTTCCTTCTCGCTTTGGTAGGTGGCGGCGCTAGCGCGAGGGGCGCGGCTTGGGGCTAACCGAAAGGCGACGGCAAGGGGAGGGTGACGGAGCTCGGCACCGCGACGGCAGCGCGACAACGGCGCGGCGCTCGGCAACGCGCGACGGCTCTTGGCGGATTGCGGCGCTTCGACGACGGAGCGCTCGCGCTAGGGTTGCGGCAAAGGGAAGCAGCGAGGAAAGGGGGAGGTGGAGGGCGGCGGCGAGGTGGGGAAAAGAGATGGGCTTCGGCCTATTTATAGGCGCGGCCAGGGAGGAAGCGGGAGAAAGGGGGCGGCATGCGGTGCGGCGACGAGCACGCGGCGCGCGGGTTGGCGGGCGCGGCTCTGCGGCTGCCTGCACGGGCGGCGCGGGGCCGGGCGCGGGGCGTCGACTGCGGCGTGAGCGTGCGCGGTCTGCAGGCGCGGCGGTCGGCACGCGCGCGCGTGCGGCGGGCGGGCGTAGATGCGGCGGGCGCGGGGCGGGGCCGGAGTACGGCGTCTTGGCACTCGGCGGTGAGGCGCGGGTGCGCGGGTAGCGGGAGCCGGCGCGGGCGCGGGCGCGGTACGGCGGGCGGCAGCGCGCGGCGTGCGGCGGGGCTGGTACGGCGTCAGCGGTTGGTGAGCAATGAACGGTGGCGATTTTTAATTTTCCCGATTTTCAATTCCATTTTCAAATTCCAATTTTTCCTTCACACTAAAAATTCCAAAAAATACATAGTATTCCCAAAATTAATTAAAAATATATTTTCAACTTTTCACCAACTTTATTTATTTTTAAATATAAATTTCCCATATTTAATTTTATTCCTTTATCCTAAATCCATAAATCACCACTTTTAATTCCAAATAAATTTCCTAGATTTCATATAAATCCCTTAAAATAGTTTATTGTCTATTTTATTCACTAATTAATTTTTCATAATCACCAATTAATATTTTATATCTCAAATACATATTTTCATAAATCCGCATCCCTTTTCGATTTTATTTTAAAATTCCTAACCTTATATTTCGAGATTTTCTTCCCAATGAAAATCCAAATCGTTTGGTTTTCACAAACACCGAGAGGAATTGTTCACAACTAAATTCATGCAACCGAGGCGGCAAATAAGAAGCAACAAACACGATCAAACAGGCATTAGGCAAAAGTTTTTGTAAGTTCGATTTTACGTTTCGATTTTAATTTCTTCGATTTTCGGGATGTTACAAACCTACCCCACTAACAATAAACCTCGTCCTCGAGATTTCTTACCGGTTGTTGAATAGGTGTGGGTATTCGATCTTCGTAAAATCTTCGCTTTCCCAGTGTGGCCTCTTCTTGATGTGATTGCTCCATTGCACTTTGTACATGCGCCATGACTTGGTTCGTGTCCTTTTTACGCCTCGTCCGATATCTTTATTAGATGTTACGGATATGTGAGATCTTGTTGATATGGATGGTTTCCAAAGGAGCTTGCTCTTCGGCACTCACGAGGCACTTCTTAAATTGTGACACATGGAACACTAGGTGGACATCGGAGATGTTCTCGAGTAACTCTAGGCTGGTAGGCCACTTCACCTCTTCTAGCGCTTATCGGGAATGGGCCCACGTATCTTGGCGCAAGTTTCCCTTTGACCTTGAACCTCTGAGTCCCTCGTAGTGGTGAGACCTTTAGATACACATAGTCGCCTACATTGAACTCTAAGTCCCTCGACGAGTATCCGCATAGCTCTTACGTCGAGATTGGGCGGCTTTTAATCGGTCCGGATCGGACGGACCTTCTCCTCGGCCTCTTTGATTATGTCGAGGCCCAAACACGGCTCGTTCACCGGTTTCGACCACATCAATGGGGTTCGGCATCGCCCGACCGAATAGGGCTTCATTTGGTGACATCTTCGGACTTGCTTGATAGCTGTTGTTGTAGGAGAATTCGGTGTACGGTAAACATTTTTCCCAATCCTTGGTAAAATCCAACGCACGGAGCTCTCAACATATCCTCAAGCACTTGATTTGTCTTTTCGGTCGCCCATCGATTCGTGGGTGGTAAGCGATGCGAAGGCAAGGTGACTTCCGAGTGCCTCATGAACTTTGCTCTCGAAATGGGACGTGAATTGGGTACGCGATCCGATATAATTCTTTTTGGTACCTTTGTGAAGACACACAATCCTAATCATGTATAGCTCCGCTGCTTGGCGCTATTGTAGTTAGTCTTTACGGGGATGAATCGGCGGTCTTGGTGAGCCGATCTACTATTACCCAAATGGAATCATATCCATTGCAGTTTGGGTAGTCCAACGATGAAATCCATGCCTATCTCATCCCATTTCCACTCGGAAATCTTGAGTGGCTGCAGCAACCTACCGGTCGTTGATGTTCGCTTTTACCCTTTGGCATACATCGCATACGGCTACGTATTCGGCTACGTCCCTCTTCATATTGGGCCACCGGTATCCCCCCTTCAAATCACGGTACATCTTCGTGCTTCCCGGATGTAACGAATAGGCCGATTCGTGTGCTTCTTTTAGGATCAACCCTCTCAAACCACCTTGTTCGAGCACGTAGATTCTTTTCTTATACCACGGGGTTCCCTTGTCATCTACGAGAATTCCTTCGCGTGCCCAGCGGCCATGCGCTCTTTGATCGCTTGTGTTTCTTCATTACCCTTCGAGCTTCTTCTATTTGAGTCCTCGAAGAGGTTGGATTTCTAGTGAGTTCACTTCTCTATGAGGAATCAGGTGTAGGTTAAGTCGAGCCATCTCTTCTTGGAGCTCACTGGCCATGCCTTCCGGTCTCATATGGTTGCATTGGGCTTTGCGGCTTAACGCATCGGCCACTACATTCGCCTTCCCGGGGTGGTAATGGATTCCTAGATCGTAGTCCTTGATCAATTCCAACCACCGTCTCGACGTAGATTGAGATCGGACTGAGTAAAGAAGTATTTCGGGCTCTTGTGATCGGTGTATACATCACGGTGATTCCCGATCAGATAGTGCCTCCAGATTTTTAATGCATGAACAAGCCCGCTAATTCCAAGTCATGTGTGGGGTAGTTTTCCTCGTGGGGTAAATGCTGTCTCGAGGCATATGCTACGACCCTTCCATCCTGCATCAATACGCCTCCCGAGTCCTTGTCGAGACGCATCACAGTATATCACGAAATCCTTACGGTTGTCAGGTAGGGTTAAGATTGGGGCGGTGGTTAACTTTTCTTTTAGTTGGTCAAAGGCCTCCTGACACTTCTCGTTCCATACGAATTTCTTCTCCTTCTTCAAAAGTTGAGTCATGGGTCGGGCTATCGTGGAAAACCCTTCGATGAACCTCCGGTAATATCCGGCCAATCCCAAGAAACTCCGAACCTCTCATTCGACTTGGGTGCCTTCCATTCGTAACAGCCTTCGACCTTGGCGGGGTCCACCGCTACTCCTCAGTGAGACTACATGGCCAAGAAAAGCGACTTCCTTAAGCTAGAACTCGTATTTACTAAATTTCACATACAATTGGTGCTCTCGTAGCTTCTCAAGATTACCAGTCGTAGGTGCTCGCATGTTCCTCATCGTCTTTGGAGTAGATAAGTATATCGTCGATAAATACCGCCACGAATTATCCGAGATATTCCATGAATACCTTGTTCATCGATTCATGAAATACGTCGGGGCATTGGTCAACCCAAAAGACATTACGGTGAACTCGTACAAGCCATAACGCGTAGAGAATGTTGTTTTAGGAATATCCCGGCTCTAATCTTTAGGCTGATGGTATCGACCGAAGATCAATCTTTGAGAACACTTGTGCACCCTTGAGTTGGTCAAATAAGTCATCAATTCGAGGTAGTGGGTACTTGTTTTTGATGGTCACTTCATTCAACGATCGGTAATCTACAAACATTCTCATACTTCCATCCTTCTTTTGACGAAAGTACTTGGGGCTCCCGGGGAGAAGAACTAGGGCGTACAAATCCCTTTTCTTGTAGTTCTACGATTTGTTTCTTGAGTTCTTCTAGTTCGTTAGCGGCATTCGGTAGGGTCTCTTGGATATGGAGGCGGTACCGGGCATTAGATCAATGATAAATTCTATGTCACGATCGGGGGCATTAGGGCAATTCCTCGGGGAATACGTAGGGTATTCTTGCACTCTCGGCATCCCGATCAAAGGTAGCATGGTAAATACTCCCGACTTGCTCACATAGCATCGGGTTTTGGTCCATGGTTATGTTCATTGGTGATCCCCATGGGGTGGATCTTGTGACTTCCCTTCGGCTACGTCTATGACTCCATTGTTCTTAGTCAACCAATCCATTCCAAGTATGATATCAAGAGTTTGTGGTGGTAGTACCATAAGGTTTGAAAGGAATACCACGTCTCTAATCCGTAGGGGCACATTGATGCAAGCATGGGGTACGGTTATGTTTCCCCCAGGCGAGTGTATCAACATGGGTCTCTTAAGTTCTACAGGTGTAGGTGGTGTTGTTTGCTTACTTGTGAGGATATGAATGAATGCGATGCTCAGAAATCAAATAAGACTTTAAGCGGGGTAGAGTTGATAGAGAACATACCCATCAGCACGTTACGATCCTCCTGCGCTTCTTCGGCACACACATGATTCACTTGTCCGCGCCGGAATCCGTGTGATCTCATTGGGTTGCGACGTCCTAAGCAGGCCCCGCGTCCGCAGCGGGGCGGTAGTTCCTCGTACGGCGGCGTTGCATTGGCGCCGGTACACACGGGAGTGTTGCGTGGCTTGGGGCAGCTATTGGAGTAGTGCCCAAACTCTCCATAGTTGAAGCAATTCACATTTCTTCTTCCGGAGCGGCTAGAGTTGGTGTCGGGGTATGGGCTGGGTGCGGCCGGCTGCGACGTGGTCGGGTGCGGGGGACGGCCGAGTCGCCACGACGGTTGGCTTCCATCCGGACGGGGTGGCTCCCTTGGGATCTTGCGAGACGCTCCCGAAGTGGGCGAGCCATAGCAAGCCTCCTCTTGCGTTGTTTTCCACCATCTTCCGGTCATGCTCCAATCGTACAACCTTGTTGATAAGGCTTTGGAAGCGATGTGGTCTTGGCCGATCATTGGCCCTCTCAACTCATCGTTCAATCCTTCAACAAATTTATCGATTTTCTCCTCGTTTGCCAGTCACAGGTGGCATATCAAGTGAGTTGCGTGAACTTGTTCGGGTATTCTGCCTTGTGGTGTTGCCTTGGTGCAACCTTCGGAATTCATTCTTCTTCATTCTCATGACTGCGGTGGGTACGAAATTTTCACGAAAGGCGGCGTGAACTCCTCCCGGGTTGGTTCTTCGGCGTCTTACGCCGTGTCTCTTTGTAGGTGTCCTACCAATCACTTGTGGGGCCTTCCAATTGATTGGTAGAAAAAATGACTCTGTCGGTTTCTCGTACCACTGACGAGGGTCAATTTCTTCTCTATTACTCTTAACCGAGTCTTCGGCATCCATTGGTTCGTCGGCCGTGGAGAATGTAGGCGGCTTAGCTCGCATAAATTCTTCCAAGCTTGATCCTCACGATTCGCTTGGTTGTTGGCGATGGCTTGAAGCAACTAGGTTTGCAAAGCCATGACCTCCGCTAGGAGTGGAGGGATTAGGCTCGCGGGTTCTCGTTGGATGTTGAAGCTCTGCGACGATGCACCATCCGAAGGAGGTAGATGAGTTAAGAGATTGGACCCACTAAGGTCATGGTTTCTAAGTGATTTCACTTCAAGTTGTTTTTAAATGATCTTTGAACATAGCAAGCATGATGGAATAAACTCATTAATAACATACCATAAAACATTACATAGGTCCATAGCGATTACATTAATGGGGATACAATGGACTACACATACACAATCCCACATGACACAATGCGAAAGCTAACATCGTACCTCATTGCCATCGTCTACTAGGGAAGGGTGTGATCCTTCTTTGCCAAAAACCATCCAAAGCAAGGTCAAAGTTGGGGCGGTCCTCTCGCCTAGTCATCCAACCAACCGCAGGAACCGGGTGCGGGAAGGGGTGATCCTTAGCTGAAGCAAATCGAAGTCCCCATGGCTCGAGGTAGTGGCCTCGGAGTCATGCTTGATCTTCTGCTTGGTGGTCGAGTACTCTTAGGGCAGTCCGAGGGTGAGGGGACCTCGGTGTGAGTCGGGCGACGAGTAGGAGCCGCCTCCTCCGTTGGATCGGTATCTTTGGACTCCCACTTGATCTCCATAGGCTCGTCTCGGACTTGGAGTCGGTGCGATCTGGATGGGGTTCTCCTCTCCCGAACCAGGCTCAGATGGTACAGCCATGGAGTTCGAGGTAGGTTCCATTGAGGTAGCGGCGGTGGGGTCTATCGGGTATGGTGCCGACTCTGTGCTCAACATAAAGGCCTGCTCCATCATGGCTTGAAAAGTGTTCGGGCATCTTTGAGTCATGAGGTAGTAGTGGTCGGGCACGGGGCGGGGGTGTTGGTGCAACTTCGGTGGAAGTACTGCGGCATGGACGGGGGTGGGAGCGAAGTTGTTCTTCCGGTGGTTGACTGTTGTTTGCTCTTCACGAGCTGTTCTTCCGGCTCCACCAAGGCTTCTCCACGGGCCATGTAACGGTCAGAGAGTTGCTCGTACTGGGCACCGTTGGCCTGTAGCTAGGTCTGCAGCAAGTTGATCTGATCCCCGCAGCTCACGGTGTTCCTCGACCGAGATCATTGAGGCGTCGGCTGCTGGTCATCGATTTTGAGCAAAGTCTCTTCATAGCAATCATCCTGTTTTACGCCAGGGGGATAGACGGAGTGACCATAGGATTATAGCGGTAGGGAGTGGCTTCCACGGTGCGAGGCCGGATTGCCTTCCTCGCGGTAGGGGTGATGTACAAACTCGGTCACGGTGAGCTCGGCACGGTGAATAGCGTTGAGGCGGAGGAACGGTTCACGGGCGCGTCTTGAAGAGCTGCTTCTACCGGATCTCGGTGGTAACGGGTGTGGAAGCAATAAGGTGTCTCACTCCCATGCGGGCTTCAAGCGGCTCTTGCTTCCCATACGGGTATCCTTCGGTGCCATGCCTCCTAATCGGTAGGTGGGTGCCTCAGGTACCTTAGGCACCACGGCAATAATTGGAGTTGCGCCACGAATCCTTCATCTGTGAAACGGTGATTTCCCAAACTCCGACATGGTCAGGCATACGCTTTTGAAAGTAACTTAGGGTCGAGAGAGAGATAATATCAAAACAATTTGAGTAAAGAAGGGGATAAAGGTATATGAAAAAGTATGTTTGTTTTTCAAAAATAATAGTTTGCGAAATGATCCTACGTAGGGATATTTCCCTTTAGCCAGCTAGTCAGGGGTAGGGCGCCAGTTGGTCTTATCCTACAGTCGCATTGCTCTGATACCAGCTCTGTGGACCCCCGTTTTTGGAACGGGAATCTTTCGTGTTCATAGTACCATTTCCCTGGATCGAGTAGTTTGGTACCCACGAAATACTGATCTTGAATAATCGGGTGCAAATGCACGAATAGTCTTACATCGAAATTATTACAATAATAGGCCCGAAGGCAATATCCAACACATAGGACCTCATGGTCCGGATACAACAAAAGTAGAAATTAGGTAAGGCGGCGGAATGAAGGCGGCGGCTTATCGGTGCCACGAGCAACGGCCAGGAGACTAAGACCTAGCAAGCGCCATCGGCTTCTTCGCCTCTGGTAGTAGGCATAGGGATCCTCCAAGTCTTCATTTCCACCATCGAAGGTTTGTGCGTATAGCAAGGGTGAGTACCAACCGTACTCGGCAAGCCAACACGGAGTGATGCATATGATAGGGTCATTCAAAGAATGGTGGCGTTCTTTTGCATAAAGCCAATTTTCACAACTCTTTTCACAAGCCTAACAGCTAGCCAAGTCAAGTTTTAGTTCCATAGTTCATTAAATCGGCGACGGTTACGTCTACCATCCATCGTGATTCCAAGGATGGCTTCCGCCTCCGGTTCGTCATGGTTTTACGGGAGTCCACCCCTTCTCGCATCTCGAGAAGTTGATCCACCAGTGACTAAGAATCATCATGCAAATGCATCCCATCATTTTAAAGTTTAAAGTCTAGCCAAGAGTCTTGTCACGATGCTCAATATCCACGAGCACGGCTATTCGAATAGATTGATTCATTCACCTTTGTAGTGGATGTACACTTTACCGGTACTCCGCGCGCAAATGAGCCTACGTCCCAACACATGAGACGGTCACGGCAAAGCCTTTCGATAACCTCACTTTGGCGGTACCCGCTCCATGAACTTAAGCCCTCATGCACTCTAGCCGTCATTTTCTAGCGGTGAGAGGAGTTACGCGCACCGGGGTAAGGAGACTTCATTCATCAAGTTATAACAAATTCCAATTTCCCATCATCCCTTTCAAATCTCATCTCATACATAAGAACCACTATGCAAGGGTATCGCCTCCGCTCGGCTATCTACTCCGCTAGGTCTATACCCATTCGAGAAGTATGGTTGTGCGGCTCGTTTCCGGCTATCTCATGGCTCGGTCCTTAATTGACCAGGGTCGGCACTTGCCTTTTCGGAATCCACCCAAATCATCCAGTAGCCCCGGTCTAAAACATTTGTTTGGTATTTCCAGTTTTCATCAAAAACTCATTTTATCATTCTCATGGCAATTTGGCGCTCATGTCTCCACATGCCGTATCTCAACTACCTTCCCTAAGGTAGTTGCCCAAGCATAAAGCTCTTCATAAAATCATGAGTATGCATGAATCTAAAAATAGCATGGCTAAGCATTTTACCGAAGATATCCTCAGGTTGTATGTATCACATCGAGGGTTACAAGGAATAATTCTAAAGGTAATCAATAACAAGGTATGGCATAACAAGTATAGGTAATTCTCTATGTATAGCATGCATGTTTAAAGTTTAAAATAACATCATTTCGCAATTGGGATCAATATGTTCAAAGAGTGTGATGACTTGCCTTGCTCGCACGCTTGTTGAGCGGGGTCTTCAACGGAGTCGATGCACCTTCTTCGGTGCTATCCATACGTGCGAAAGATCAATTGAATTCAATTAGAATTCAATAAAATACCGAGAGATCGAAAAGAACCATAAAATACACAAAAACAACTCCAAATGTTTGGCCTAGAATTCTACTTGAGTTCGGGCGAGTATTGCTAGGGAAAAATCCGAGTTTGAACTTGAGTCGATGCCCTAGGTTTTCGCAAAACGACGATTGTAATTATTCGAGAAAATAGATTTGGAAATATCAGCGGAGGGATTTGTACATGAGGTTTTGGAGGTTCGAGCACAAAAGAGAAACATATTTAAATGGCAAGGAAGAATTAAACGAAATGGATTTAAAAACGACACGAAACGAAATTTCGGAAAAGTCCGATTTCGATTTTCAAATTTTGCTCAGAGAAAATATACAAGAAAATAATTTATTTTTGCCCAAAAATTCACTCAAATTAACTGAAAACATTTTTCTTAATTTTCTAAAATTTTTCCCTATTTTTTCTCTATTTTTCTTTTCCCTTTTTTTCTTTTCTTTTCCTTTGTCCACTATTCATTGGCCCATAAGGTGTTTGACCGAACCCCCTTCCTTCTCTGCAGTAGGTGGCGCGCTAGCGCGAGGGCGGCGGCTCGGCTTACCGGCTTACGGTAATGGCAAGGGGAGGGTGGCGGAGCTCAGGCTCACGGTGACGGCGCGGCAACGGCGGCGCTCGGCATAGCGACGACACTCGGCGGATTGCGGCGCTTCGGCGACGGCGGCGCTCGGTGCTAGGGTTGCGACAAAGGGAAACGGCGAGGGAAAGGGAGGTGGAGGACGCGGCGAGGTGGGGAAAAGAGATGGGCTTCGGCCTATTTATAGGCGTGGCGGAGGGGAACGGGAGAAAGGGCGGCGCGGCGTACGGCGATAGGCACGCGGCGCGGGTTGGCGGGGCCGCGCGGCCGCGGCGCGAGCGTGCGTGGGCGGCGCGTGGCGTCGACACGTGGCGTGGCGCGCGGAGTCGGGCGCGGTCGGCGCGCGCGCGCGTGCGGGCGGGCGGCGCGAGCGCGCGGCGGGCGCGGGCGGGGGCGGGTACGGCGGCTTGGCGCGTGGCGACGAGGGCGCGGCGCGAGCGGGGCGGCGTGGGGTGCGCGAGTAGGCCGGCAGGCGCGGGCGTGGGCGCGGTGCAGCCGCCGGCGGGCGCGCGCGCGGGCGCGCGGCCGGGGCGTGCGGCGTCGAGCGGTTGGTGAGCAATGAATAGTGCCGATTTTTAATTTTCCGATTTTCAATTCCATTTTCAAATTCCAATTTTTCCTTCACACTAAAAATTCCAAAAAAATACATAGTATTCCCAAAATTAATTAAAAATATATCTTCAACTTTTCACCAACTTTATTTATTTTTAAATATACGTTTCCCATATTTAATTTTATTCCTTTTTCCTAAATCCATAAATCACCACTTTTAATTCCAAATAAATTTCCTAGATTTCATATAAATCCCTTAAAATAGTTTATTGTCTATTTTATTCCTAATTAATTTTCCATAATCACCAATTAATATTTTATGTCTCAAATACATATCTTCATAAATCCGCATCCCTTTTAGATTTTATTTTAAAAATTCCTAACCTTATATTTTGAGATTTTCTTCCCAACGAAAATCCAAATCGTTTGGTTTTCACAAAGCAGAGAGGAATTGTTCACAACTACATTCATGCAGCGAGGCGGCAAATAAGAAGCAACAAACGCGATCAAACGGGCATTAGGCAAAAGTTTTTGTAAGTTTCGATTTTACGTTCGATTTTAATTTCTTCGATTTTTAGGATGTTACGGTTTCGGTCGGCCAGGATAAGGGTTCTTTGTTTGCAGGATTCACCAAGGCACTCGGGGGCTGCCCACGTCCCGGGGTCGGGAGTGGGGGCGAAACCGTGGTGGGGTTTGCTTAGTTAGCGAAGGGTTATACGAAAGGTCCTATCACAATTTCGTTTCCGGTACCATGGTGGTATTTCGGCGCATGGGAGGCCGTGTCGTGGGGTTTGTGTCTTGTGGGTACGGTTGCATCCCTACGATCGAGTAAAACTATTCGAATAGTCGTGCCCACGGTTATGGGCGATCAACCGAACTCACCGTGATTAGTCCCACCTTGATTAAACCACGATTAATGGAACTTGACTAGCATAGTTGGATGGGAATTGGGCACGCGCAACGTGGGGATTACGTTGGGCAGTGTTGGTTTCAAAATGATTTAATTACTTAAATTACTCTTGTTTTGATCATGTTCAAAATTCCTATTGTTTGGAAAAACCCTTCTTTGTTTGGGCAAAAGCAAACCTTAGCCAAATCCTTGTCTCCTCTGCATTCATTCTCTCCCCTTCCGGTGTGACTTGCTATGTACGTGGAAGTACTCATCCTTGCCTCTTAACGAACACGAGCAAGAAGCCGAAGAAGAAGAAGATGAAGTTGAGTAGGCTTTGTCCTACACTACGGAAGATGCACAGTGGAATGGTTGAAGCCACATGGACGGCGTCAAGCTTAGGCTTAGGCCCTTTTTCCTTTTTCCGCTTCTCTTTTATAATCTTTTTGTAATGTTTCTAAGACGTGGAGCTGTAATATCAACAATTGTTGTATGTGTACCACTGGTGGTCACGGACGGGGAATTTTTATACACATATAGCTTGAAATTCAGTCGAATTTCTAGGCATGACAAGTTGGTATCGAGCCAATTCCGGATTTGTAGGAAAAGCCAAACGGAAAAACCTTAGAAGCCCTACGAACTCTTTCATATGCATAAGTCGGCATTTGGAGTCGTTTCGGGAAAATGGGTCTCTGTTGCCTCGGGGAAGGGAAGAATTTTGAGCATCTTTCAAAATAGAGAATTTTGAAACCAGGTTAGTCTAAGTGATAGGACTTTGAAGCTAAATTTGAAAAAAAACCATTTGCAATCTTATTCGGCGAGTCGGTCGGGATTTTTCTAAGGAGCAAAGTCCTAAGTCAAGATAGGAGGGAATGGTCGGCGATTTTATACTTATTATAACTAAGCATCTATTTTTAAGCATTACCACATCATCTAGGGATGTCGTTAGAATCTTTACTTAGCCTCATGAAAATGTTTCTCAAAAACCCTCCTTTTCTCGTTTACTTTACTTGAGTCCTTTCCGATTATCTAACTTGGGTTTGAGCATGCATTGATCCCCTACCTTGTCTTCTCTAGATGGCGGAGCCGTCCGTCACCCACAACGGTCGGAGTACGAAGGGTTTCGTCGCAGGCGGCAAGGATGGCTTTAGCGGTAGGCTATCTGATGCACCCGAGTACCGTCGTCTCACCATTCGACGTGAGTTGCCCGCTAGGTCCGTTTGGAGATGCACGGTTTCGTTGGCACCAACATCCCAACATGGTGAGTCCTTTGCCGGGAGGAATGGATGAGCATGCACATGCCAGAGGCACGCTTGCACGATCTTTGGCCGGATGAGGGAGATGCATGACTATCATCTCCGTCACTCGCCTACCGTTTCCATCCTGGCGCGGAAGTTCATCGGTGGTCAACTCCTTCCAATGCTAGAAGGAGAATGACACCACCTTCTCTCACATGAGGATTTGTGATTGAAGGGTGGACAAGATGCATTCGAGACCTTCATATGGCGGCCAAGGCCACTGAATGACCGGAAGATCCTAAGGATCAAGAGTCGAAGGATGAGGTGGATCGCCTCAAGAAAGAAATCGCCATCTGAAAGGGCTTCCACCTCCCAACATCCTTCGAGATCAAGATCACGCCTCGGAAGAACACCAAGGCCCGGTGCGGATGCGGCGGCGCCCGGGGTTCCTCTTCTGCTCGCCACCTTCCCGGCTCTGCACCAATGCCGAGATCCTACTCCTGCTCTGAGTCCACCTCAGAGAGAGAGGAGGATGGATCTCCGCGTCAGCGGTAGCAGAGCGTGCGGTGGCGGCTCAAGACCCGGGCGAGAAAAGAGGAGTTAGCAAGCTCTCGAAGCCGCTCGAAGGAAAGGAAGACGGGAACTCCCAAGGGAGTGATTTCAACTCCCTGCAAAGCGGAAGCCGCTCAGGCCCCTAGAGTGTCGTCACCCTTAGTTTACCGTTTTCCCTAGTTTTCCTACTTGTTTAGTTGTTGCGTGTTAGGAGTGTTGTGTGTGGGGTAGAGGTCAACTGTATCAAGTGTGGATATGGATTGTCCAATTAAGGATGTTGAGTGTGTTTTAAGTGTTTTAATAAAGAAACAGATCAAAACAAGTAATAAAGTTCAGCTTCTCGGTTCAATCTTTTACTCCTTCTCTTGCCTTATTCGTTCAGCTCCTTTAGATGGTGAACACCGAGGAACGGCGGCACCAACACTGCGAGTCGGCGAGAGAACAACACCGGGGCTAATGGCAACACCCCACCTCCTCCACCCGAGAACATCACCTTGGCTCAAGTCTTAGCCAACAAGACCCAAATGATGGCTGCAATGATGCGGCAAATGCAACGGCGGCATCAACGAGATGCGGTTGCAAATGATGCAAATGTTTCAACGGCAAAACAGAACCATCATAACCGGTTCCCGCCACCTCCCCATAAAATAAATTGTCGGAGTTTCTCAGTGTCGACCCCAACCTTCTCTAGCACCACAAATCCCATGGAGGCCAACGATTGGCTCAATGCCATGGAAAAGAAAATGGACCTACTACGGTGCACGAGACCAAGAAAGGGTGTCTTTTGCAACCCACCAACTTCAAGGGCCCGCCTCGGCATGGTGGAACAACCTCCTAGTCACTCGTCGAGGCGGACGCTCTATGATCACTTGGGCGGAATTTTGCCAGCAATTTCGAAAAGCACACATTCCAGGAGGGATTGTGGCACGGAAGAAAAGGGAGTTTAGATCCCTCGAACAAGGCAACCGAAACGATCACGAAATACGCATGAGTTTAATCGCTTAGCACGCTATGCAGGAAAATGTGCGCAGCGGCGGCGTCAAGAAAAGTTCTTGTTGGACTTGATGATGAGTTAACGGACAAGCTCATCTCGGGTGAATACACCGATTTTGAAAAGCTGGTCGACAAAGCTATTCGTCAAGAAGATCGGTGCAACAAGATGCTCAAGAAATGGAAGGTCGTTCGGTTCGGACCACGGCCTCAATAAAGGGAACCCCCAACGGCCACGTTTCACTCCGGAGGTCAAGGCGGACCTACTACCATGATCGTCAGTCAACATCGACCTTACCACCCTAGAAACATCCAAAACGGTGGAAGCCGCTTTGGGCGGCGCAACGGAACCCGGCCGCGTCCACCAACGACGCGGCCGCCACCTCAGCCCAAGCCGGCGCCACCAAAGAAGGACTCGGGATTTAAACCAGCGCAGCTTGCTTCAGCTGCGGGGAACCTAGACACTTTGCGGACAAGTGTCCAAAACCAAAGCGTGCGCCTCGGTTCGTCCGGGCGAGGTGAATCATGCTTCGGCGGAGGAAGCACGGGATGCACGGACGTGATCTTGGGTATGTTCACTGTGAACTCCTTTACCGCATCGATCTGTTTGATTCGGGTGCAACCCATTCTTTCATATCAAAAGCATTTGTGGGGACACATGGGGTGTCGGTGCTGAAACTTAAGATACCCATGCGGGTCCAAACCCACAGGAAACATTTGAACACCGCCCACTTCGTCCTTCGGTGGCAATAAAAATCCAAGGATCTCCTTTTCTAGCCAACCTTATCCTTACGGAATCACAAGGCTTAGATGTCATCCTTGGAATGGGTGGCTAAGCCGTTATAAAGGCTTGATCGTTGCGCGAGTCGCACAATCACCTTGACTAGTGGTGAAGGGAGGGAAGTGATTTTCGCTCCCTAAACCGTCGAAGGAGTAGCAAGCTGAATCGGATCTCGATCAAGGAGAAACTTGAAGAGGAAGGAAATGACCTAAAGAAGTTAGAGGAAATTCCGTGGTTTGCGAGTACTGGATGTCTTCGGGAAGACCTAACCACGATGTCACTGAAAGAGAAATAGATTTTGGATTGACCTAGTCCACAGCCTTTGCTCGATCCATAAGAGGCCTTATAGAATGGGAGCCAACGAGTTGGCGGAGGTCAGAAGCAAGTGGACGAATAGTTTAGAAAGGCTATATACGCAGAGCACATCGCATGCAGGGTGCTCCGGTAATATTTGTGGAAAAGAAGGATAAAACCAAGAGAATGTGCGTCGACTATCGCGCACTCAACAAGGTCACTATTAAGAACAAGTATCCCCTTCCTTGGATTGATGATATGTTTGATCAATTAAAGGGAGCAAAGGTGTTCTCTAAGATAGACTGCGGTCGGGCTATCATCGGCTAAGGATTCGAGAGGAGGACATTCCCAAGACCGCTTTCATCACTCGATACGGTTTGTACGAGTGCACAGTCATGTCCTTTGGACTTACCAATGTCTCGAGTCTTTTCATGAACTTGATGAACAAAGTGTTTATGGAATTCTTGGACAAGTTCGTCGTAGTGTTCATCGACAACATCTTGATCTATTCCCGATCGGAGAAGGAACACGAGCACCATCTCCGGTTGGTACTCGAAAAGTTAAGGGACCACCGGCTCTATGCTAAGTTTAGCAAATGTGCTTTACGGTTGAAGGAGGTGCAATTCCTTGGTCATATCGTGAACGCCCAAGGAGTCGCGGTGGATCCTTCAATGTGGAAGCGGTAACCAAGTGGACTCCACCCAAAACCATCACCCGGATCGGGAGTTTTCTTGGACTTGCGGGATATTACCGTCGGTTCAACGAGAACTTCTCAAAGATTGCCAAGCCAATGACACGGTTGTTAAAGAAGGATGAAAAGTTTATATGGTGCCAGGAGTGCAACAAGAGTTTTGAAACTCTTAAGAGAAGCGGTGTCGCACCGGTATTGATCTTGCGAGATCAAACCAAGGATTTCCAAGTCTATTGCGACGCATCTCACCAAAGGTTAGGTTGTGTGTTGATGCAAGAAGGAAAAGTGGTCGCTTATGCTTCCCGCCAATTGAGACCTCATGAGTCTAACTATCCAACCCATGACTTGGAACTAGTGGCGATCGTCACGCTTTGAAAATATGGCGACATTACCTCGTCGGTAATCGATGTGAAATATATACGGATCATAAGAGCCTAAAATACATTTCACCCAACAGATTGAACCTCCATCAGCGAAGGTGTTAGTGATATGCCCTAGAGGCAACATGGAGATGTTGGATATCACGTCAATGTTTATGTATTTATGAATAAAGTGTTATTCGGTTTCATGAAATAGACATCTTGTATTGATCAATAAGTACGTGACTTATTTATGAGACTCGATATGTATGAATCTTTTTCTAAACGATCCCTGATCATATGTCATATTGTTGGAACAAATATGATTCTAAGATCGGCATGTTTATTGATTGATGATCATGTCTCATAGATCATGGGTATGGAGATACCAAATCAATAAACATGGACATATGTGTTAAAGAACACATTGTTGGATAGACCCACCATGAGACACTACGGGAATCAATGTGCCATTAGTTGGTCTCGGGTAGTGTTGGTACAAAGTCCTTAGACCTGAGATCACCATGGATTCCAACATGTGTAGTAGCCTACTTTGGGACTACCAAACACTATTAAATGGCTGGGTAGTTATAAAGGTAGTTTTCGGGTTTGCTATGAAACATGGAGTGGGATGTGAGTGATCAAGATGGAATTTGCCCCTCCTTTGGAGAGATATCTCGGGCCCCTCGAGGTAATGGATTATGGAAATGCATGGCCATGCTAAGTTGATTGAGGAGTCAATCAACGGACGGATAATCCAATACGGTTCGAGTGAATGGTTAAGCTATTGAAGGGATGGCACACATCTTGTCTATAGCTTAAGCTGGTATCATGAGGCAAAGGGATTTGTGTACACATTAAAGGTTTAGAGCCGATATTATTCTTGTATACTATGGTGTCAATATGTCTTGCTAGGCGCCCTTTGTTGCGGTCGGTGAGTTGGACTCGAGCGACAATCGGCTAAGTTAGACTATAGCCGAGACCGAGTATACTGAACCTACGGGTCGCACGCTTAAGGGGATAGAATAGATATTTGAGTTGGACTCGGATACGGCTCGATCGGATAGGGATCCGATCGGATAGAGTCCTATGGGCTTACGACGTATGGGCGGCCAACTCTATGAGATACGGATGAGATCCGGTTCAAAATAGAGTCTGATCGGCCACTAGTCTAGTCGGCCAACTCTTTATAAAGGAGGGAGGGGTGGAGAGGCTGCGACACGTCAATTGCATCGCGTGCAACGAAGTCGCCGAGATCAATCTCCACGGAAACCCTCCCTTTCGAGCAAACCCTAGCCTTGCATCGCGTGCTAGCACACGGGTGTTCGGCGTTGTCCCCGGACGTGTGGATACGTAGGGTGTTGCTACGTTGCACTGTTGTTCATCGAGTTTGTGGAGGAATCGGCTGCGGTCGAGCGCATCGGAGCGGCGTGAGAACACGGTCGGACGACTCGGAGCGAGGCGCGAATCGGGCGGATTGGCGAATCGGCCTGTCTCACGGGAATCGAGGTGTCGGCTTACGAGAATCGGCTGCTTGTTCGGATCGGATAGCCACGATTGGGCTGTTTCCATTGCACACTCCAATCGGTAACGATCTATCGGCCCTTACTTGCAAGTGTTCTGGTTTTGCGCGGTAGAAAAGTTTTGTTTTCGGCTAGCGTAGCCTCCGCGTAACCCTTTAGAAGGTGGTTGGAGTTGATCAAGGATTATGACCTAAGTATACACTATCACCACTGGCAAAGCTAACGTGGTAGCGGATGCTTTGAGCCGAAAAGTTCTTGCAACTCTATCCACATAAAAGGAGATGTGAACCGGTTACAACGGGACCTAGAGCGCCTAAACATGGAAATTGTCAAGCCGGATTTGTGGCGCTCTTGAAGCCCAACCCACACTCTTAGACCAAATTCGCATAGCTCAAGCCTCGGATCACGACATAAGCGAGCTTAAGAAGAACATGAGGGTTAAAAGCTCATGACTTCATAGAAACGAGCACGGAACCATATGGATGGGCAACGGGGTATGTGTGCCGAGAGGACAAGGAATTGAAGGACTTAATCCTTGCGAAGCCTATCGAGTCGGTATTCTATCCACCAGGGAAGTACAAGATGTACCGGGACCTTAAGGAGAAGTTTTGGTGGGTTAGCATGGAAGAGAGATCGTGGAGTTTGTCGCCTTGTGCGATGTGTGCGGCGTGTGAAGGCGAGCACCGAGGAGACCTTTGGATTACTCCAACCACTCCAAATCCCGGAATGGAAATGGGAGGAAATCGGGATGGATTTCATCACTGGATTACCTCGGACATTATCGGGACACGATTCTATACGGGTTATCATCGGCCGCCTCACTAAAGTGTCTCATTTTATCCGGTGCATACCACCTATACGGGAAGGAAGTTAGCATAATTATACTGGCAAGGATTATGTGTCTCCATGGGGTACCCAAGAAGACGATATCGAGATCGTGGTAGTCGGTTCACCTCCAAGTTTTGGCGAAGCTACAAGAGGAACTTGGCACCGGTTGAATTTTAGCACTGACTTATCACCCACAAACCAATAGTCGGCGAGCGTGTGAACCGGGTTTTGGAAGATATCTTTGCGAGCTTGTGCTCGGATTTCGGAGGAGCTTGGGATAAGAGTACGCCTATGCGGAGTTCTCTTATAACAACGGTTATCAAGCCGGTTTGCGAGATGGCACCTTTCGAAGCGCTATATGGACGGAAGTGTCGTACCCGCTTTTCGGGACCACGCCGGCGACGTCGGTTGTTTGGGACTAAAGTGTTAAGTGACGTCGAAGAGAAAGTTAGAATCATAAGAGAAAGTGAGAGTTGCACGGTCTCGTCGAAGAGTTATGCGGACAGCCGCGCGAGAGAACTAGCCTTCGAAGTCGGAGACTATGTGTATCTTCGTGTCACCCCACTTCGGGGGGAGTACAGATTCCAAACCAAGAGCAAGTTGGCACCACGCTATATGGGACAATATCGGATTAGAGAGCGACGAGGTGAAGTAGCCTACGGCTCGAGCGCCACCCACCATGGCGGGAATCCATGATGTATTCCACGTCTCCCGGCTCAAGAAATGTGCGAGTACCGGAAGAATAGGCCGGTCCGGATCGGATCGAGATCCGGGAAGATTTGACTTATGTGGAAAGGCCGGCCACGTATTATCGAAACCGGTGAGCGGAGAACTCGGAACAAGGTTACCGAGGTTACGCCGAGTCCGGTGGACTCATCACTCTGAAGAAGCCACTGGGAAACGGAAGATGAGCTAAAGGCCGCTCATCCCTATCTATTCGCCACTACCTCAGAATCTCGGGGTCGAGATTCCGTTTAAAGGGTAGGTTTGTAACACCATGAGGTGTTTCCCCTTTAAAAATCCCAAAAAAAATCGCAAAAAGAAAATCGTTGGAATTAGCTTAGGAGAGAACAAATAATTTTTAAAAGCAAAAATCTAAATGGAAATGGCATGGTAGGATTTTTCTTAAATTCTACATGTCAAAATACACTAACATGATTTTTAGTAAAATTTTGAGCACTAGAAATAATTTTTAACTAATTAAAATTAAAATCGGAATTAATAAATCCAGAAAATTCTTTCTCTCTCCTCCGTCCTTTTCCGCCCAAAAAGTGGGTGTGGGCCGTCGGCGGCAAGCGGCCCATCTCCTTCGGCCGAGCGGCCCATCCTCCGGCCAGACGTGTACCGGTCCACTATGGACCGGCGCTCCCATGGTGCGCGTCAACCCTCGGCGGCGCGTCGTCCTAGCCGATGACGTCACCACTGGGATTTATTGCGCAATAAATCAATTAAGGACTTTTACATTTTAGTAAAAAACACGAAAACTTCTAACAATCATATCTTTTCAATCAGAACTCAGTTTTAATCCATTCAAATTTTATTAAATTCATAAAAATGCCAAGAATACATTAAAAATGGTTTTGTTCCCTGTTTGTAGCTTTTTAGCATGTTTTGTTGAAGTGCTTTATTTGTTGTGTAGATCCGGTAGTCTCGCCCAGGCCGGTTTATTTTGAAGTTGCGAAATCCCCCAAGCCGAAGAGCAAGGCAAGTCATGCTATATTTTTTGATCATATTGCTCCCAATTTGCTAAACACTTGTTTTACTCTATTAAATTACATGTGTTTTACAATGTCATCCTATGGGATATATTACACGTATAACTAGTTTATGCCTTAGGTTTGACACTCCAAACTCCTTGATTAAACTTGGGAAAACAACATGACTAGATGCGGGACTAGGTTATGCTTAGTCAGCTTAGATTCACTAGCTCGCTAAATGGGTCATTCTCATTTAATATACACCTCCTAGACATCGGTCAGGAAGAAGAATAATTGGAGAACTTGGTGAGCCGGATTATTAACTAAAATATGACAAATGGTGGTCAGTGGGCGCTATGGTTTTGGTTAGTGGCGCCCATGGCAATGAGGCGGTTCACGGGAACCCTCGGAAGAATGACCGTGCAAACCACAAGCCAAAATGGGTAAGGTGGGTCCGTAGTGTAGTCTTTCCTAGGCGACGAACCCATCGGCAAGGGTGAGCGGGATGAAGTTTCAATCGGCCCGGTATAAGGGTTGTTAAGGTGCGATTCAAGAGGCACTCGGGGCCCACGTCCAGTCGGGAGTAGGGCGAAACCTTTGTGGGGTTCGCTTAGTAGCGAAGGGTTATACGAAGGTCCTATCACGGTTTCCTTTCCAGGGTACCATGGTGGTATTCGGTGCACGGGAGACCATGTCGTGGAAATTTGTGTCTTGTGGGTACGGTTGCACCCCTACGATCGAGTAAAACTATTCGAATAGTTGTGCCCACGGTTATAGGCGATCAACCGAACTCACCGTGATTAGTCCCACACTAATTAAACCTTGATTAATGGAACTTGACTAGTATAGTTGGATGGGTTGAGCTTTGTCGCAACGTGGAGATAACGTTGGACGGTGTTGGTTTCAAAATGATTTAATTACTTAAATTACTTTGTTTTGATCGTGTTCAAAATTCCTATTGTTTGGAAAAACCCTTGCTTTGTTTGCGCAAAAGAAAACCTTAGCCAAATCCTTGTCTCCCTGCATTCATTCTCTCCCCTCCGGTGTGACTTGCTTTGAGTACGTGGAAGTACTCATCCTTGCCCTCACTTGAACCTGAGCAAGAAGCCGAAGAAGAAGATGAAGTTGAGTAGGCTTTGTCGCACTACGGAAGATGCTGTGGAATGGTTGAAGCCACGTGGTGGCGTCAAGCTTAGGCTTAGGCTCTTTTCCTTTTAAATTTGCTTTTTTGTAATCTTTCGTAATGTTTCTAAGACGTGGGCCTAATATCAACAATTGTTGTATGTGTACCACAGGTAGTCTGGACGGGGATTTTTATACACATATAGCTTTGGAAATTCTAGTACGAATTTACAGGCGTGACAACCATCAAGGCCCGGCTCAGTATCGTCCATTACCTCATCCATTAAGTCGCCACGAGTGGAGCTTATAGTGGGGAGAGTCGGGATCGATCTCATCCCCCTCTAAATCTTCATCTTTATCAAGTGCATTAACAACAAAAATAGGTTTCAATCTCTCTTTTTCTACCTCATTAAGCAAAACTAAATAATTTGTAACAAGATTATCATTGCTACCCAAAGAAACTCCCAAATCTCCTAGGTTCTATTTAATTGTACTAGCGGGGAAAAGAACAAATTGAATTAAGATCATCAAAATGATTACCTAGGAATTATTCAAGATTTTTATGGCGGCCCTCTTTTACGCATACATGTAGAAAATGTACATCGATCGCTTCCGCATTCCTCTTCTTTGCGCCACACGGTGTAAGCTCTCCATCGACAAGGCCGCCAATGTCATGAAACTTCCCCTTACCTCTCTGATCCACCATCGGCGAAACACCAGCATCAACCATGGCATCAAGAAAAGCCCCAAGGTGCGATCCTCGGGTGCAAATAGACCCTTCACTTGCCCCCATCGGCTGTGTTGTCCTGTAGGTTCTTCATCAAACTCAAGAGACTCCACTAAGGGGGCTGATTCTTCTATTGTGGTTTTGTAAACCTCCCTATAGGTCTTGCCTCTTTCCTTCGACATCTCGCTTGCACAAGTGGCTTTGCAACTTCTTAGCCCTCACCGATTCATGAGCTGCATCTCTCGGAATATTATCATCCCCAAATAAATCATCATTCTCAAAATCTAGATCCATCGAGCTTCGAACTATTACCTTCTTTTGTGAGCTTATTAATTTTTTTGGCTACTCCTCCACTTGTGTACGAGCGCCATACCACGATCCTTCATAATAGTGTCTCAAGAAGATCCATTACCTTGATCATTATTCCCATTATCTCCCCAAATACTACGGAGACCAATATTTGGAAGGTAAGGTTCAACCTCAAAAGTGAGCTGAAAATATTTGTTACCAATAACAACATCTAGCTTTGTCGGTGTGCCTCGGGCTCCAAAGCGCCCCTTTGCAAACCGACCAAAGCTATTTGCTCTGCTAGTCACCATATCAACCTCTTGAGTGACCCCAAACGAGTTCTAACGAGTTCCCATCGCCCACAACACTGAATACACTCTTAAAACACTTGGAAGGTTCAACACTCTCAACCAAACAAGCGGTAAAGCATGGCCAAAATATTCCTCATCATCTTTAAATTCCTAAAACTTAAGAGTTACCCCTTCTTTCATTTTGGCATTAAACATTGTCATCTTTGTAAGGTCACTTCTTAGAGGAAAAAGCACCTTAAACTCGGAAAGCACTATGTCGTTTCACATCCCAAGCAAAAGAATCAAAAACCAAAATACGTAAATAAGATGTTACCTCCTCTTCGACAAATCTTTACCGGATGTAGAAATTAAAGCCATTTTAGAGTCTCTCTTTCTTGGCTGAATTGGTAGATTTGGAATGTGAAAACTAGCAAATCCATTTGTTGCTTGGCCAACCAATTGAGCTGCGGCTTCGGTTGCTTAGGGATCGACAGAGCTCATGGCATGGTCGGTGCTTACACCAAATATCACAAAACACCGTTGCTAGTGCACTCAAGCATAAGATGGCCTTTCACTCCACAACGTCGCACATTTTGGAGGTCATTGTTTTTGGCTCAGCCTCATTGCCCCATCTCCTAGAGTTCCAATTGAGTTTTCGGCCTTCTTCTCCCCTAGTCAGTAGTCGAAGATGAGCCATGCAAAATTTGTGATTGTTGCAAACTATTTGACTTGAGAGAGCCTTATTCGAACTGAAGAGCCTTTCAATGCAGCTTTCTAATGCTCAATATCATTGTTTGGCGGCTCTAAAACCTTCATGGCCCTGTTGCGATTCAGAATGATCTGCCGAGATTGCTTTGCCTGTTTGCCGCTACGACGGGTGATGCAACCCATGACCATGGGGAGGGAATCACTTGCCTTTGAAAGCCACGATTATATCGGTATCGCCATTCCATCCACGAGGCCCGTTGTCACCATACCTTCCTCGTCGTCCCTCTCATAATCCCAGCCAGGATTCGAATCTTGGAGGATGGACACCTAAATTGGGATTAAGCAGGGTCCGAGCATGGCTGTGATTGCTTTGGCCATTGGGGGTAAACATGGCGGCCTCCCGCGCGTTAGAGCTTCCCCAGTCTGCCCACTCCATGACCACCACCTAAATTCCTTCCATTATCACCGGTAGAAGCCATGTTGCCACCTCCCAAGCCCCCTCGCACCAAGATGACGTGCACTATTGCCCGCCACCATCAGGACCCAAGCGCCGCTCACTGTCACCGAGTGCATGGTGCATGTCCGATGCAGGAAGGAGCGCTTGCGCACGAAGGGGAAGAAGGCGGTCGGTGTGCCTCACGGAGGAAGGGAACCGAGACGACGCACACACGAGGTCGGGCGGAAGAGATGAGGGCGGCAACTTCACGATCGAGAATAGGATGGTGCAACGGGGATGACGGCTAGGGTTCTTTGGTTTAACGCGTGAATATCACAATTGGCGACCAAAAACGTGGGGCTAGCTTGGCCGCATGCGTTGCCTACATCCGGAAGTCCTCTGTGCACATGGTATCCCTTGGTGCTTTGCCAAACCACGCGATCCCTTCCTTGTTTGAGCCCAATTCCGCTTGAAGAAATTGAACAGAGTCCTTATTCGGCTATGCAAAAAACGGGCCTACGCAAGTTGTGTCTTGGTGGGCCGATTCGCCGTGGACGGTGGTGAGGATTGCAAGGCCTCGGCGTGTGTAACTCGAGTACTGCTGCCGTCTATCTCCTTTTGATCTCACCAAGCAATTCCCAACGTCAATGTCGGCGATTCCCTCGAGTGTGGTAAGTTCCCCGACCAAGGTTTCATCGAAATCGCGGAAGTCTGTCAAAGCACTCTTATATTATGTACAAGATTTACCTTCAAATCTGTAGAGGCGGAGTTTTGTGTTGTTCTACTCGTTGTCTAATCGACGAATCTCGCAACGCAATCTCGCCTCAAAAGTTGCTCCTTTGAGAAGCCATGCACGGAAGCATGTCAAACCAATTCCAGCAATAACGGTGGCGAAACGACTTCATCGTTAGATTCATCGTCATCCTCAATGCCCGAATTTAGATTTTACACCTAACGGACGGAGGTCGCCGCAGAGTCTAGCAAAAGTTGTACCCCACAGTCCCAGACATATATCCATCCATCGTCGTCTTCCTCCATCCTTTCCGAGATAAAAAGTTGAGAAATGTACCTTAGGCTTACTTTCCTAACGAGCGCAAGGCGAGAGATATAGATTCACCATCAACCCGATCTTGCTAGAAGCTGTTCCCCGTCGGAGGAAGTTGCAGAAAAACGGAAGTCTCAAAGGACCATGCCGCCCGAAGTCCACAACAGCCCTACCCAAACGCCGCCGAGCGAGCCGCGGATCTTTGCTCTTGAAAAGACAACCTGACATGGCATTACTCATCCGGTCACGAGACAGGATCAAAAAAGAAAATCCCTCAACTACCGAAGAAGCAACAGCGCTGCCTTCGCCCAAAAATCTTCCCGGAGAACAAGCTCACTTCAATAGGACGAACGTCGTTGTCGGACGTGAAACAGGAAAAGACCCCTTTGCCTGACAAGAAAAGTTGGGCGCCAGCTCAATCCTGAACTCCTTCGGTGAACCCCGACGTCCCGGCTCCCCCACACGACCTCCGTGATAAGAAAATGATTCCACACCTCCCGAGAAGAATTCCTGCCTATTGCCAGAAAATGAACAGCACCAGTTTTACTGCCAACTACCGGAGGAAGAACAACTTTGGAGGTAGAATCAGGCGAACACAACCCATTGCACTGCCAAACGGCGAGATAGCCAGCTACCCCCGAAGAAACAGACCCGCAAATCCCAGGAAGCGATCCTGCTTGATGTTGAAGAAAGAGCAGCACCTGACGATATTGCCGGCTAAGCAATAGATCACACCACGGCATACTTCGGCGATCACCGGCGACTGCCCTGTAGCAAGATCCATCGCCACCGGCAATCAGCAAAATCACCATTCAAACGCCTCTCCGAGACTTTCGAACATTCTGTTATATTTCGGACATTCTGAGGCATTATAGATGAGGATATATCTATAATGGCTTGTCCATACCCGCTGTTATAGATGAGAGGAGATAGGTGATGTCAAAACCTCATCTATAACAACTAACCATTACAAATTATTATACCTGATACTCTTAAAAATGCAAGTGCTTCAGCACACGTGCCACTATTGTAATGGCTATCACGACACCATCACCCTTGTTCCACTGCCACTTGACACTAGATTCCACTGCTACAAAACACGTCATCAGTGCTGGTTAGGGGAGCCTCATCAGTACCGGCTCTGCTACCAGCACTACAATTGGAGCACTAGTGAAGGGGGCTCATCAGTGTCGGTTAGCCAACCGGCGCTGATGTGTTCTCTGAGCCAAAAAAAAGAAGGTCGGTTCAACGAATCAGCTCGATTTCATTGAGACAATGCTTCACATCGATGCCACCAAATCCCATCCATATTGGCCCCCAAATCCCCAGCCACAATTACAGAGTAGTAACAAGAACACATCCATAGGTCAAAGATGAGAACAATCACATCACAAATCAAGATTCAATTATTCATCAATGTCATCAACAATAGCAGAACCACATCACAATCAAGATCCTTCTACCATATTACACATTCAACAGAAGAACCAAATGGACTCACCGTCGACGCCATCTTCGATGCACACCTGCCAGATCCGGTCATCCAGGAGAGGGGAGGAGCCACTGCTCGCCAGAAGATGAAGCCATCGCATAGCCACTGCTCGCTGAAGGCCGAGGCCACCGCCGCCACCACAGCTCGTCGTGGATCTGGGACTCCTGGCCTCTAGGAAACAAGGCGGTGGCGGTGGCAGCACGAAATAGTGAAGGCATCACGGGGAGGGGGTAGGGCGCAAGAGGGAGAGGGCAAGGGACGGAGCATAGGATTGGCTTAGATTCTGTGGGATAGGATCAGCTCAGAACCTCTGCTTGTTTGCTGTTTTTATTCTGGCTCACTTATAGATCGGTTTGGCTGGTTGGTTCTGTACCGATTACATGAATAACCGGTACTAATGACCTCACATGCTAGGTTTTTCTCTCATGGTGCGCACGGGTTGATGGGATGGGAAAATTGTCAGGTTTTAGCTAATCGGCAATGATGAGACAACATATATGGCTTGCCTTGTAGTAGTGTTTGCTCCCCTAATTAACCATAGAGCAGCGAGATCATGTAGCTCTTAAGCTTGGAACAACCGGATCCACTAGCCTTGTGCTTAGTTAGCCCTTAAGCAAGGAGAGGGGGCGACTAAATAGGCCGAATCCAGGGGTGGCAATTTCCCTGTTAGGGCCGGGGCCAGGTGGAAGTTCTCACCCGCGGGTGAGCGAGGTCGTGGCCTCGCAAAATTATGAGGGCGGGTGAGGGATTTCACTCACGGATGACCCGTAGAGACTCAGGGTATGAGCTACCACTCTAAAAATAGCTCTTCAATGCCCATTTGGCCCATTTAGATGAAGTAGTATATAAACTAAACCCTAATTTCTAGAGTCCCTCTCCCAGCCATCACTTTCTCTCTCCCTCTCCCAACCACCACTTTCTCTCTCCCTCTCCTAGGCGTCTTCGATGGTGCTCCCTTCCATCACCGCCCCTAGCCGGCATCGGCAACCCGTCTTTGTCGATGTCGTCCCAGACACCACCACCCAGGGTTTTCGAAACCGTGAAAACCGCCATGGTTTTCGCGGTTTTCGCCCTTACCACGGAGGTACGGCACGGTAGGCTGCGCGATATTGTTTGAAAAATTTCGTGAAGATTCAAAAATTTTACAAAAATTCATTGAAAAAAATCTGGTTGTAGAACTAGATTTTACAAGAATTATGGTAATTTTTATCCATGAAAATACAAAAATTATCGACATTTAAAAAATCGTTTCAGTTTGGGGAAAAAATAAATAGCACTGTGCATAGTTACTATTCATCAAGGCCGTTTGAGGCCCATCACCTTTCTTTCTCACAAAATCACCCTTCTTCCCCACCTCTCTCACGCCTGCAGCCAGTACAAGCTTATCTTCTTTGCCCTCTTTCGCCTTGTGGCGTTGCTAGATCTAACCAAGCGCCGTCGGCGAAAGGAAAGTCGCAACGCTTGCGATGAAAACCGCGACGGCGAGGGCGAAAACCGCGGCTACAACTACCATAGACCGAATGCGGCTGATAGTCCTCCGAGTCACTTGGGTGTACGAGTGGCAAGACCACGGTAGTACGCTCAAATATACGGCCGGTGGCAAACCACCGCTGCATTGCCTAGACCGGTCAGAGGTGAAATGACTACAAGGCGGAGTTGCTGCGAACACATGGGTTGATGGTAATGTCCAGCGAGAATATGCCTTGGCTTCCATAAATTAGAATCGGTAGATGTAAATCTACAGCCATGAAGGTATCCTCTTCCTCCATCATTTTGTGTGATATATACAATTTTAAGTAGTATATTCTAATTGCATTGTGACTTTGTTATATGTTCGTGACCTATGTGAATTGTGTTGTTGTGAACTTGTGTTACGATATGTTGGTGAATTATGAAGTTGTGAATTTGTGATATGTTGGGTGGGGAATGTATAATCATTGTGCATATGTCTTATAGGCAACTATTAGCAAAGGTTATCGAAATTTTTAACAAATTTCGTACTTAGCCTAATTCATTGAGTACTTCAAATTTTTCCCACAACGAAATATTAATTGTTCTTGAGATATCTCTATTTGTGCCAAAAAGTTACTCGGGCCAAATATGTGGGTACATGAAGACTGCAAAGACTAAGTATCTGTACGAACTTCCAATTGCCATAATTTTACCATGTTTATTTCCAATTTTGTAATGGGACCTTCTCCTTATGTTATTTGCAACTTTAGAACATATACTAACTCATATTTCTTTCTCAATAGTTTCAATTGTGATTACAATTGCCTAAATTTGTGTGGTACCATGTTTATTACTTCTCTTTGCATCTCATTTAAATGTCATAAAAATATCACAAAATATTTTTATCACACAAATATATTAATGTAAATATCATACATATTTATCACTAATTTTTGTATTTTTCAAAAATTTTAAACATCACATAAATTAATTTCTCCACGGTTTATCATACAAACATATTAATGTAAATATCATACATATTAATGTAATTTTTATCACACAAATATATTAGTGTAAATATCGTACATATTTATCACTAATTTTAGTATTTTTAAAAAATTTAACATCACATAAATTAATTTATCCATGGTTTCAACGTTTACTATGGTTTTCTCCGCGGTTTTCGCGGAAGGGACGAAATCGGTCAAATTCAAAATGGCACACTTTGTTCATATTGTCACGTTTTTTGTGGTTTTCGCACGAAAAGTGCTACCATTAGTCGCGACATGGTAGGGTCATGTGAAATATAAAACCTGCCACCACCCACGGCCGGTCTTTGCATCGTCGTCGTCTCGGCCATCGCTCCATCATCACTTGCCCAGTAGGCGCCACCCACATCTGTCCTTGTTTCGTCGCAGCCCCTAGGCGGCGCTATCGTGGAGATTATGGCAATCGGGTATCTACATGGCAAGCTTATCCATTTGGAGGTAGGGATAGATTGCGCACGCCATATCGTAAACCGAACATGACTTGAGTGTTACGATTGCCGATAGAGATAAGGCAATCGGCCTATAGTCACGGTTTGGTAAGATTGAGGAAACCAACTTAGAGTAAGATAGGGTTTCTCATTTGTAAGCCCTCACTCCCAATACTATATAAGGGGGTAAGGGGCGTCCCTTGAGGATATCTGTGCTTTATGAGTTTTAGCCTTTAGTTTTATATCACGAGATCAATAAAGACACTCGGCGGATCGAATCCACGAAACGGGGTAGGGTATTACCTCACGAGAGGGCCTGAACCTGTCTAAACTTTCTTCTTCTTCTAACCCATTGTGCTTGGCGATCTTATTGCGACCCCGGAAATTCAATTACGAAACCAAGTTTCGGCGGTTGGCGCGCCGGGTAGGGGTCCGTGCGTCGAGACTTCTTCAACAATCTTGCCGACAAGCGTGATGGGATCTCCTTCAGATTCGGCGACTTCGCCGCCAACTTCTTCGACAACTCCTCCTTCGGCTCGGATTCAAACCAGTCGGAAGGAAAGACCCAGCTCGGTGCGTTCGGGCTCCCCGATAGCGTCGAGATCTTCGACGACATCTTCAAGATCAAGATGCAATCTACTTTCTCCGATGACGGACTTCACTCGGCACCATTCGGATTACCGAATACCGTCGAAATCTGTGCCAATCTTCTCACCTCCCGACGGAGCGTCTACTCGCCGAAGACCCCTCGGTGCCGTTTGGGTTACCAAACGCGGCCGAGATCTACAGCAAACTTCTCCCGAGTCGGCGGCGACCCACTCGGAGGAGCCCACATCCCAAGCTCGGCTCGGGTGGAGCGATCCGGATCCGGGATACCCGGAGTTCAAGGGAGGTCGCGTCATCCTCCCATCATTCGGCTCTGCTCATCTTCGGAGCTCAATGGATACCTTAGCTCCGCCGGCCCGACAACCTATATGGCATCCCTTCGTGAAGCCGACAACTCCATTGCCGCATGGTTTGTGGCCGAAGTGCTTTGATGTCCTCATGGCCGGCGGGACAGTCGGAGCTCGGCCATGGCGGAGGCTTGAAGAAGAGCGAGCCAAGATGGAGCACGAGCGCAAGACGGCCGAAGAGGAGAAACAACGCAAGGGCGAGGCGACAAGAGGAAACGGGACCTACGTGCGGCGGACGATACGCAAGGAGGCCATCCTCCAAACACGGGTCCGCAACACCAACATCTTCCAAACGCCACGGCGAGCGTTGTTGCCGCGCTCACCCTCTTGGACACCGTCATGGAGCGGCACTGCCAACGTGACTCCGATACTCGACAAGATCAAGACCATCGTCGCCGCCACAACTAACGGCCACCCCCACCACCTCGGCACGAAGGCGGCGAATCTATGGCCGAAACGAGACAAGAGCCGGCTTCCGCCTCTAAGGTCGGGAGGCTATAAGAGGCCGAGCCGGATCGGTCGGCGACCGGGCCAAGAGGCCCACCCCGCGAGTCCACGCTAAAGTACCGGGAGCGGACGGCCGACTCCCACGACAAACGACATGGACGTCCACCGTCCACCACCGCGTCGCCCATAACACTGGCACCGGCTACTACCCAGACCCGGCAAAGAAGACCCAGCCAAGTGATCTGCGGGAAGTCCTCGATCGCCGCTACCAAGAGCGGGACCGGCGCACTCGGGAAGATCGGAGGGGATCACCCGATAGCGGCGACGACGGAGTGCGGCCTTCACTCGGGAGCTTCGCCGAGTGCACGGCCGAGTGGGTTCAAGCCCACGGGATTGAAAGGTACGACGGCAAGACCGACCCACGAATCTTGGCTAACCGTATACACCCTCGCCATCCGTCTTTGCGGTGGCGACAACAAAGCTATGGCCAATTACACGCAGTGGCCCTCGCTAACTCGGCCGAGAAGCGGCTCACGAGCTGCCAAGAGGCTCAATCGGCTCGTGTAGCGAGCGGGGACCACTTCATCGCCAACTTCCAAGGTACCTTCGAGAGGCCCGGCCACACACTTCGACCTATACAACGTCATCCAAAAGCCGGATGAGCCCACGAAGGATTACATCCGTCGCTTCTCAGAAGCGCAACAAGATCCCGAACATCACCGATGACATCATCATCGCCGCCTTCCGGGAAGGGAGTCAGTGATGGTTGCTAATCGGGAATTCGAGGCGCAAACCACCGAAGACGGTGAAATAGATGTTCGAAACGGCGAACTCATACGCGAAGTCCAACGCGCCATTAAGGCTGCCCGTCAAGATCGGCCAGACGGGAGGAAAGACAAACGAGGCGGGAGAAGCGGAATCCTAAAAAGGATAACGACAACGGCAACAACCAAGGCCGGAAAGATCGCAGCGTCGATCGAGGACCTAGTGGCCGCAACCTCCAACACTCAACGCCGTCCCGAGTCGCCGCCTACGACGCCATCATGAACGCCCGGTGCACCCATCATCCCAATCATAAGCACGCGGCGAAGGGTGTTTTATCTACAAGCGGTTCACCGAACGCGTGCGCGGCGTAGCTCGGCAAGCCGGCGACGAGGCGGACCGTCGGGCGTCAAGAAGAACAACGCGGCTGAAAATGCCGAACCTTTTCAAGACCCGGTGGGGAGCTCAACCACATCTTCGGAGGACCGCTAGCCTATGAGTCCAAGAGGAAACGAAGCTAAGCGGTAGAGAGGTCAACGCGGCTCAACCGAAGTCCTCGATATCTGCGATGGTCGGAAGTGGCCATCACTTTTGACCGCTCGGATCACCCCGGCCGAGTGGTTCACCCGGGCGCTATCCACTCGTCACGGATCACGTGGTCCGCAACATCGAGCTCAAGCGCGTCCTCATCGACGGGCGGCGCCCTCGGCATCTGTTTGCGAAAACCATGGATGAGATGCGAGATCCAGGGGCGAATTGAAGGCAAGTTCAGCCCCCTTCCACGGAGTCATCCGGGGCTATCATCTACACCACTCGGGCATATCTCCCTCCCGAGTCACCTTCGGGGCCGAGAGAACTTCCGAACGGAGAACGTCACCTTTGAAGTGGCCGACTTCGAGACGGCATATCACGCCATCATCGGGAGGCCCGCGCTTGCCAAGTTCATGGCGATCCCTCACTACACCTACCCTGCATGAAGATGCTAGGGTCCCAACGGCGTCATCACTCTTCGGCGACGTGAAGCAAGCCTTCACTGCGATAAGGAGAGCTGCGACATGGCCCAATCTCGCGAGAGATTACGCGGCCAACAAAGTCCGATTGGCTGCATCAACCGGCGAGAGGGTGAAGTCCGCGAAGAAGATAGCCAAATCGGGATCCGGCGATGCCAAGACCAAGAAGATCTCCTCGATTCGTCGGATTCCTCGCTAGCATGTCGGCGCGACCTAGATCCCAAATAGGAAAGCGCGCTCGTCACCTTCCTCCAAAATAATAAAGATGTTTTTGCTTGGAAACCATCGATATGCTGGAATTCCTAGGGAGGTGATCGAGCACTCTTTGAACGTCAAAAATGATGCCAAGCCAGATAAAACAACGATTACGCAGTTCGCACGGGATCGAAAAACGCTATCAAGGAAGAACTCGCAAAGCTCTTGGCTCTTTGGCTTCATTAAAGAAGTCCTTCATCCCGGCTGGTTAGCCAACCCAGTCCAGTCGCAAGAAGACGGGGCAATGGCGCATGTGCGTTGACTATACTGACCTCAACAAAGCCTGCCCCAAAGATCGTTCGGGCTGCCTCGCATCGACAAGTCGTTGACTCAAATTTTGCCAACTCCACGAGTTTCTGGACATTACTCGGGCTATCACCGAGATCGGCTAAAAAGAATCATTGCTGAAGACATCGTTCATCACGCCGTTTGGGGCCCTCTTGCTACATCACCATGCCTTTCGGCTGAAGAACGCCGGCGCCACATACCAACGCATGATCCAAAGATGCTTCCAGGACCTTGGATCGGCAAGAACATTGAAGCTTATGTCGCGACGTTGTCATCAAGACAAGCGAGAAAGAAGACCTGATCGGCCGACCTAGAAGAAACCTTTGCAAACATCCGGGCCTTCGAATGAAGTTAAACCGGAGAAGTGCACTTTCGGCGTTCCATCGGGCAAGCGCTCGGCTTCATGGTGTCACATCGCGGCATTGAAACAAATCCGAGAGAAGATCAACGCCATCTTAAGCATGAAACCCCGAGTAACCGAGAAAGACGTCCGAAGCTCACTTTGCTGCATGGCGGCACTAAGCCGTTTCATATCCCAGGCTCGGCGACGAGGCATGCCCTTCTTGATTGCTAAAGAAGACAGGACGACTTCCGAGTGGACCGCGGAAGCCAACAAGGCCTTTGAAGATTTTAAAAGTTCCTTACAACGCCGCCCGTCACTGGCCTCGCCTCAACCCCGGGAACCTCTGTTGCTGTACGTTTCAGCCACTCACCAAGTGGTTAGTACGGTCCTTGTGGTCGAACGCGAAGAAGAAGGACGGACTCAGAAGATTCAAAGGCCAATCTACTTTGTTAGCGAAGTATTGGCGGGAGCCAAAATTCGCTACCCTCGAGGTACAAAAATTGCTCTATGGTGTTCTAATAACCGCGAGGAAATTGGCACACTATTTTCGGGAGTCACTCGGTCACCGTCGTCACTTCCTTCCCACTCGGCGATGTCATCCACAACCGAGAGGCAGCCGGACGCATCGCCAAGTGGGCTCTAGAGCTGATGCCATTGGACTTGACTTTTAAGGCGAGGACGTCCATAAAGTCACAAGCCTTGGCGGATTTCTGGCGAGTGGGTGAACAACAAGAGAACGTACCTCGGGAAGACCTCCAACCTTTGGACCATGCACTTCGACGGATCAAGAGGATCACCGGCTTGGGAGCGGGAGTTGTGCTGATCTCCCGAAGCCAGGGAAAGGCTAAGATATGTCCTTCACCTCCACTTCTCCGCCTCACACAACGTTGCGAGTCTGAAGCTCTCCTACATGGTGCGCCTCGCGGTTTCACCGGGATACGTCGGCTTATCGTGAAAGCGACTCCCAGCTGGTTGTCAATCAAGTAATGAAGGGCTGAGTCCTGCCTAAACGACACCATGGAGGCCTACAGGCAAGAGGTCGCAAGCTTGAGGACAAGTTTGACGGGCTCGAACTCTCGCATGTCTGAGGCATAACAACGAAGTTGCTTGGAGATGAGTGGCGCGAGTTCGGGTCCAAGCGCGAAGCTGCCCCAACGAGGCGTCTTTGTCGAACATCTCTACGAACCAACCATCACGGCAAAGACAACTCCCAACGAGCAAACCACGAACGAAGTCGCCATGACCCCGGCCGGAGGACGCCGCTCATCAAATTCTTAACCAGCCAAGAGGCTGCAGGATGGCCAAGGATGAAGCGAGCAACGCGTCAGGCGTCGTTGCCAAGCATATATCATGGTTGACTCCGATCTATACAAGAGAAGCCCTCCATAATTCTAATGAGATGCATCACACGAGGAAGGAAACGGCTACTCCAAGACATCCACTCGGGCATATGCGGAAGCCACGCGGCGGCACGCACTCTAGTCGGCAAAGCTTACGAGGCAAGGTTTCTTTTGGCTTACCGCGGTCTCAGCCAGCGGATAAAGTCGTACGAACTGCGAAGGCTTGCCGGTTTTCGCCCAGACAAAGCCATGTCCCGGCCGGGAGCTTCAAACAATCCCACTTTCTGGCCGTTCGCGGTATGGGGCACTGGACATGGTTGGCCCTTTCAAAAAAGCTCCAGGAGGATTCACACACCTCTTCGTCGCAATCGACAAGTTCTCCAAGTGGATTGAAGCCAAGCCGGTCGCCACAATTACTGCCGACAAGGCATGGGACTTTTCCTCAACATCGTGCACCGCTTCGGCGTCCCAAACAGAATCATAACCGACAACGGGACTCAATTCACGGGAGGCATCTTCAAGGAATTCTGCGAGGACTTCGGAATCAAGATGCGCTACGCATCGGTAGCCCACCCAAGAGCAACGGACAAGTCGAGCGAGCCAACGGCATGGTCCTCCAAGGCATCAAGGCCGCGTTTTCGATCGCCTAAATCCCTACGCGGGCAAGTGGGTCCAAGAACTTCCCTCGGTCTTATGGTCGCTGCGGACCACACCCAGTCGGGCTACCGGCCAAACTCCCTTCTTTTTGGTCTATGGCGCAGAAGCCATGTTGCCAAACGAGATGGAGTATGAATCCCTCCGGGTCCGCAGCTTCAACGATGAACGCTACGACCCCGACCAGTGGATGACCTCACCCGATTGGAAGAGGCCCGTGAGGCAGCCCTCATCCGTCGGCCAAATACCTTCAAGTGCTCGAGAAGATACCACGGTCACAACGTTCGAGCACGAGCTTTCATCGTTGGCGACTGGTCCTACGCAAGATCCAGGACCACCAAAGACCGTCATAAGTTATCCCCTTTATGGGAGGGACCGTACATAATCGGAGGTAACTCGGCCGGTGCATAACGGCTAAAAACGTGAAGACGGGTCTATGGTGGAGAACTCTGGAACATTGAGCATCTTCGACGATTCTATGCCTAATTTGACTAAGGCTTCATGTCTTCCTTGGCCGCCAATCTCAAGCAAGATGACTTCTTGAGTTAGTAGTCGGGGTTGTACATATGTCAATAAAGCTTAAGTTTTCCCCATCAACTTACGTGCATGATTTGGTTTATCATTGTTTAATGGTCTTCGATTCGAGTTCGGTGTCTAAGGGCGAGAGTTCTCAGACGACCTAATCAAGCCTAGGCTTGGTGACAGATCGAGCGAAAACTACTTAAGAAATTTCACACAAAAACTCGGATCAAGGCATTAGCATAAATAAACTAGATATATCACAAGTTCTACATCGAGCACCACGATTACACGACATTTACAAGGCAAAGTTTGAAAGATGAATCAAATCTTGAAATTGTTCACTACATCAATGGATATTTTCTTTTTGCCTCCTGCGCCTCGCTCGGCATATCCAAGGCTGCTCATCAGTGGTCCCATCGGCGAAACCTTCCCGGCCAGTGGATGTCCACTCGGGGGTAAAGGACAGTGCGCGCAAGAGCCGGACCCGCCCGCATGTTCGCGGCTTCGGTGATGTTGGCCGGATGCGGTCGGGAGCCGCCCGCGGCTTGTCAAAGATTTCAGTCGGGTCAGTGAGTGGTCCCGACCCCATGATGGAATAAGGATAGCAAGATCGGCATAGCGGCATTGGCGACCTCTTCCGGATCTCTCGGTTTGTTTGACCCGCCCAAGCAAGACGTCATATTGAGCTCGGGTCTTAACCTTGTAAGGCCAAAAGCTTCGGATCATGCAAAGCACTCGGAAATAAAGCGGCGCAAGAAGTGTTACTCAAAGAGACTTACCTTCAAACTCGGCCTCCATCTCGGCTTTATCAAGGCTAGCGCCTCAGTGGACTTAAGCGAATGGACCTCAGAAGAATTTTCTACAAAGAAGATCGTCAACAACGAGATTGACATGAGAATCATGAAGAAACTTGGAGAGACGAGGCTTACTCCCGATTGATCCTCGGAGGTCGAGGTTCGCCTCCCGAAGCTCTGCGATCTCTCTCCTTAAAGCGCCTCCTCGACGCGGCCTCCTCCCGAGTGGCCTTCAGTGTCGGCGAATGTCCTCTAAGGAGTTCGGAGTGAGGAACCGACTTCTCCGGCACCTCGGACTTTGCCATGGAGCGGCGGTACTCTACGCGCGTGAAAAGAAGAGTGACCAGCGAAAGATAATGATAATACAATTAAAGAAAGACAAAGGCTTACGTTGAGCGGTAGGGTCGCCTCGTTCAAGCTTTCGACAAGGGCAACCCTTTCATCTCTCGGCTTGCACTGTCCGGGATGATGCCACTGCCTTTCACCTTCTAAGTCCCGCCACTCAATCTTAATTGGGGAACCCGGGTTTTGGAGGGCTGCAACACAGGGATTTCCTCCTTGTGGTGGCGAATAAGAAGGACAAATGAAGACATGAAAGTTTCAAGCTGAAAGAGCAAAAGAATACTTTGATACAAATCTCACCGGCTTCGGTGGTGCGCGCTTAGGTGGAGCGGCCGGGCAGCCTCCTTCCCTACGGCTCTGCGCCGAGTGGCCCTCGGTCGGGACTGCTCGAGCTGCGGCTCGAGGTTTCCGGCCGTTGGCCCGACTTCCAGTCGGGACATCCGTGGCGGTGGGAGCTCCTTCCTCGGGGCATCCTTCTTCGGAGGCGAAGGTTGTTTGCCGGAGCGCTCACGCTCGGTTGCGCGCTCAGGGGCTTTGGCTCTGCTAGCTTTTGCACCTCGGGAGGCTGCGGCGGGGTCGGCCCTTCACCTCCCAGGCGGGATCTATGTCTTGGGGCCTCTGGAAAATGAATACGGTGGGGTAAAGATAAAGAAGGCTTTCAACGAAAGAGTTCGGACTTCGATTCTGAGAACATGCACAGACGACCAGGCGGATCTTGGCGCCGTCGCGGCGATCGCCTTAGAGGTGGGGTCTCATTGGAGGAGCGGGACGTCGTCATCCGAATCCTCGATGATCGGCCTCCTTTTGCTCGCCCGCTTGTTTGAGTCTTCACTCGGCGCCAGCTCGCTTCCGTGGATCGCTTTGGATCTTGATCCCGCCAGCCGGCTTCTTGGCGGGCGGCGGCGCGGCGCGTCATCATGGGACACCTTGTATGGCTTGGAGGTGGCAAGAAGCATTTTCTGCGAGAAGAAAGAATGCACAACGCTAAGAGACAAGATATCAAGATTGAAAGACACTATGAAGCAACCGATTCGGCTTTGGGAGGAGGAGGTCGGTGGATCTTTGAAGGAAGAAGCTGGCGGAATGAGAGGCGCGCTCAGCTGCAATTCCAGAGACGAGAAGATCTTGTACATCCGGATCTTCGGGATCTCATGGCCCGAGTGGATCCGGATCTTCCCGATTTGGGTCCTTCCGCCCTCGTACTCGAAGGCCGGCTTCGCCGGTCCTTGATCGGCGATCGGCACGATGAAGTGCCGAGTGATCGTTCGCCGCGAAGACCCTTTTGTTTCATCGCGGGATTTTCGCAAGCGGCTTGTTGGCCTCGTCCCAATCTTGGGCTCTGGAGCAGTGCTCCAAGTTGGCACAGGGACGCGGGGAAGACCGGCAGAAGGCTGGCGAGTTGGGTTCGGGTTGCTAATGTAGAACCGGCCGCGTGCCATCCCTTATTGGAGGACTTTAAGGGAAGAGAGAAGTACTCCTTGCGGAGAGATCTGCGGAGTTGGAAACTGCCCGCCAACAACGCATGGGTGGTCCTTGTTCGGATGCGGCTTGAGATAGAACATGCGGCGGAAGAGTTGGAAGTGGGGGAGGATGCAAGGAAGGCTTCACATACATGAATAAAGAGGGCGATGTGAAGCATCGAGTTGGGGTTCGAGATGGTAGAGTTGAAGACCATAGTAATCCAGAGCCAGGAAGAACTCGGAGGTGGGAAGGCTGAACCGCAATAGAAAAAAGTGAAAACAACGAGCTCACCGGTGTTCGGGGTTGGGAAGTCCTCACCGCCGCCGGGCGCCATCCCATTATCTCCTTTGGCGGAAGCACGCCATGCTTCACCATCTCTTTAAGGGTGGATTCCCTCACATCGATATGGCCCATTGGTCAAACGGGATCCTTTTTCCTCCGCCATGAGAGTGGTGTTGATGGGAAGTGGATGCGGTCGGAAAAGGTGGGGATTTTGACAAAGGAACTTGGGAGATTTGGTGTGGAAGCTAGTTGTTGCAAAGGCGAGTTCCTAGATGGATGGATTTGGGAGCGCGCGAGTCTAGGGTTCTCCGCGGTGAGCGGTGAACGATGCTGCGAAAAGGGGAAACTTTTGGAAGATGAAGAGGCGGGGACGACCTCGTGCCTTTATAGAAATATTTGAGGGTTGCGCTAGGTTTTCTAGTGATTGGAACGAGCCCATAAGAAAATCTACGACCCGGCTAAGGTGTGGCATTGCGACGCGTGTCTTTAGGGACTTAAGCGGATGAGCTTAAGCAGATTTGCCTGGCAATATGCACGTGTCCGAGTGCTGTACCTTTGAAAATCCTTCCATACCACGGTTTGCTTGACTTCATGAGAAGGCACGATGTAACTTGGAAGGTGACCAGACGGCTAAGTTTCTATAGTTGTCTTGATGACAAGAGGCATTTGGTTTTTTGGCATTTGATCAAGTAATCTTATCAATGCTTTTATTTTTCCACCTTGGTGAAGATCTTCATAGATTGAGACTAGTATTATGGCAAAAGCTATTTAATAACTTGGTCATATTTTTCATATGATTGAAAGAACTTCGTTTCCCATGAGGGATGATTAAAATATTTGTTAGGGTTGACTCGGGCGGATCCACTCAGATAAGCATAAGCTTCAAGTGCTTTTCACCATGAGGGTTGATTGAGTTATTTGTTACGAGATGACTCGGGCAAATTCACTCGGATAAGCGTAAGCTGCGAGTGATAAAGTTGCTTTTAGCATGAGCTAAGCATCTACATAAGAATGATTTTTATAGTTCTTGACTATATGCTTGAGTACATTTTGACTAATCACATAGTCGGGGCTACACCTAATTAGGTGCATCGGGAGATGCACCTAGATATTTATTTTGAGAATTTTTAGATATTTTCCGAGCCTTCACAGTCTTTGGAGCCACTCGGGAAGATTCGAGGCGAGAGATGATGGAGTCACTCGGCGCCAAAAGCACTCAGTCAAAGAGGCTTTGGTTTGAAGTTTGAGCTGTCTCGTCGGCGAAAAGGACTCGGGGGCTACGTGAAGATTATGGCAATCGGGTATCTACATGACAAGCTTATCCATTTTGGAGGTAGGGATAGATTGCGCTGCCATATCGTAAACCGAACATGACTTGGGTGTTATGATTGCCGATAGAGATAAGGCAATCGGCCTATAGTCACGGTTTGGTAAGATTGAGGAAACCAACTTAGAGTAAGATAGGGTTTCGATTTGTAAGCCCTCCTCCCAATACTATATAAGGGGTAAGGGCGTCCCTTGAGGGATATCTGTGCTTTATGAGTTTTTAGCCTTTAGCTTTAGATCACGAGATCAATAAAGACACTCGACGGATCGAATCCACCGAAACGAGAGTAGGGTATTACCTCACGAGAGGGCACGAACTGTCTAAACCTTCTTCTTCTTCTAACCCATTGTGCTTGGCGATCTTGGCTGCGACCCCGAAATTGTATTGTCGAAACCAAGTTTGGACACTATCCTAGCCATCGACCCATCGCTACTTCATCTTCATCCCTAGTCGAGTGTTACGAGGCCAGCTCATCGGTGGGCCCCCTACGGGGAGGGGCCAATGGGGTTTTCCACCGGCTAGCAATGGCGGGGACGAGGGCGGGGAGAGGGTAAATGCGAGGAGCGGGGGTAGGGTCGTTCTTGCTTGCCCAGGCCACTGTCCCACCCGTTGCCATCCCTAGCTGAATCTTATGGCCCATGGTTATCATCATTGTGATATTTTGCATGCCTAAAAAGTATTTTGTATTGTACTTGCTCACATGATCTTTTGCTTGCATAGAGTCAATTAGATTTCAAATCAAGACATCTATCTCTTAGCATATACCTTACCAAGCCCGACCTATAAAACAATACTAATTAAATTCATTTGTAGAAATTTTAGTGTCCATTGTTTATATGCATGAAGTTTATGTGTAAAGTTTTGTATGTATAAAGTTTATATATATAGAAGTTTGTACATATGAAGTTTTTGTGTAGTATAGATTTTTTTGCCAAAATACTTCTTTCTTGGAAAAAAATTGTGAGGTAGAGGTTGGCGTGGTATCAACATGGGCAAGTTGCATATGGGCTTTGAAGCAAGAAGGGCGAAAGAGAAGACATGGTTTTCAAATCGAGTTCTCAAGTTGTGCATGTGTACTCAAATTGTTTTCACGGGACAACGCACATGCGAAGGTTCATGCAATAGACCAAAGGAAAATTTTATCCATACCACGAACATTTGGATTGATACCAAGTAATACCACAGAAACGTTGATCTTCAATTTATACCACAATTTGTCTCTACCATGACTTTACATTACTTCTCACCGAGTCACGAGGAAGCGAAATAACAAACATATCGGTTCTTCTTCCTTCTTGGGATTTGTTCATTCGCCATAGGCATTGTCTTTGCTCGCCATCGGTTAACGAGCACGAAGATGCAGCCAAGACAACTTGATATCGTTGTACACACCCACCTCCTCTTGTTGCTCACCATCAATACTAAGTTCATCAGTTACATTTTGGTGTTTTGATTAGTTCATCATGGGGATAAAAACAAAATCTTGAAGCGAGTTTAAGGATTGGACAAAAGATTCGCACGCTTGGTTGGCCGATTCACATTGTCTTGTTCTAGCGCTGCACCATGTGAATGTGTCCCCAACCGTCAAGCCGGATCTCAAGTCCTTTGACATCATCATTCACCATCGGTGTCCAAGAGGCAAGAACCATACATGGCGATTTGCACGGTGTGGAGAGGAAGAGTCAACCAATACATAGGCTAATTGTGGCTAGTGCACCATTGAGTAGTTCCTATTGCCCTATTGTCGCCGGTGTGCTATAGTGTGCACAACGTCGCCGGCCATTGGAGTGACGGAGAGGAGGTGAAGGGATATTTGTGTCCTCTCGACAACGTTATCTTTGGTATGTGACGGAAGTGGTATTTTTAGAGGATCTTGCATAGACTGAAGATCAATATTTTTGTGGCATTATTTGGTATCACCCAAATATTTGTGATATAGATAAAAAAATTCATAGACCAACCCCTTTAAATGACTTGTGTCGTTGACGATCATTAAATTTTCACATATCATTACAATCAGTGGTCATGATGAAACAATTTTTAAAATAAATGGTCGTTAACGTGAGAGTTTTCTCAAAATGTCCAATTAGCATAGATAGGTATATATTGATGGGTGAAATTGTATATTAGATTATATTTTATTGTCATTGTTGTAGCTTGAACCAGGGGTGCAAAGCAACAATTTTACATTGGACCACAGTTATATTTACCAAATGTTTCACTTTTTGCACCTGGTTCTTCCACCCTGATCAGCTTACCCTCTCCCCTCTTGACGGTTTCCTCCTCTCTTCTCTGACCAGTTACCAAGCCGAGCAGCCAACCAACCACCGCCAACACCGTGCTCGAGTGGAAGCTCCGTTCCGCAAGGGTCAGCATCGAGGCTGCACGGTTGAGATGGAACTTAATTAATCTCCCAGGTTGACACTTAAGCTCAAGGAACCATAGAGAAAAAGAAAACATTTTCCTCAATATTGTGGTGAGAGTGTCGGGGGTCAGGTAGGTATGTGAAAGGACATGCTCCCGTGGAGATTGGGGTGACAATGGATCTAATTTTTAGCCTATAAAATTTAAAGGTTAAAATGTATCAAATTCTTATTCATTAAAGATATTTGAGGCTTATTTTCCTTTTCATAATGGTTTCTTTTACATAAAATTATGAAAAAATTCACAGGTAAAAAGATAGTTACGATACATAGATAGAATAGATGACCTGGCTTTGGCGGATATAGAAAGAGAGAGAGAGAGATAGGAGGGAGAGAAGAGAGATGTTGAATTGGACCACTAGAGGAAGAAGAGGTCCGAAATGAAACAATTAGTAAATATAAATGGAGTAAAGTGAAACTACGTGTTTATTGTCGGTTTAATTTGATAGTTTAACTTATAACTATAATAAAATATGTGGTTTTTCGTTTAAATTAATAAAGTTTTTATTAATCATAAAAATTATGACGCACGGTCATTTTTTAAATCAACAAGTTAAAGTCAAACGGTACTCACATGCAAGGCTTGACCCGTTTGCATCATCGCCCATTTTTTCGCTGTAGTGCTGCTCCACGAAGAAACGCGTGTACATCTTGACCGTACGCCGCCACCTCATGTACTCTAGGTACACCCCTGCTCCGTGCGCCCGTGGGTTGGGCACGACGACCTCAACGACCGACCGCATCGCCTTCTGCGGCTACGGCCACCCCTCCCCCTCCTCGACGCCACCGTCGCCGCCTTCTAGCTGATGCAACACGCACAGTGACTCCCGATCCTCGCCGCCGCCACGGGAGACAGGTGCACCGGAGCGTCCTCGTCGGCGGGCGCGAGCCGTCGGGGTTCTACGGCGCGTGGTCGCGGTTGTTCCGGCAGAATATCGTCGCCGCCGCCCACGTCGCGTAGTCGTCCAGGCCGTCGTTGCCGTCAGCCATCTCCACTGTCGCCGTCGCGCCGTCCATTACGCTACGTGGCGTATGGAGAGTTTGGAGAGTGAACTGCTTATAAAAAGCGGGGCGGGGGGTTGGGTTGGGTGACTCGGACTCGGACTCGGACTCGGGCTCGTGCTGACGTGGAATCGTGAGGGGAAAAGCTTGAGTCGACCGGGCCGCGGCCCGACTCCGGCGTGGTCGTCCGAGATTCGTCGGGATTTCTCGCCAAAGATAGTAAAAGCAGCGGCGGCGGCGGCGGCGGCGGGTGGGGGATGGGGATGGCGCGGGCGCGGGCGCGGTGGTTGCTGCCGCTGCTCACCTTCGTCACGCTCGGCATGATCCTAGGTGAGGCGCTCTCTCTCTTTCTCTCTCTCTCTCTCTCTCTCTCAGCACTGGCACTACTCCCCATGAGTCGCCGTCGGCTACCTCTGGAGCAGCCGCCCGTCTCGATTTGGGATCAGGGCGATCTCTACCTCGCCGCCGTGGTGCTCCGCTTGGTTGGTTTGATGCATTTTGGGGGGCTGTGCCAAAACTGTAGCCATTCCGCTCCATGATTTGGTCGGCGACTGATGGTTTGGGGGCTGGGGCTGAATCTGGCACGCTTGGGTTTGCTGGGTTTGGTGGGGAAATAGCCTGAGAAAATTTGCCAGTTCCTGGCTTCCTGCGACTGCAGTGGAAGCAAGGCAAGTTGCTGGCATGCATCGATGTCGGCCCAGTGCCTGTTGACTGTTGCCTCCGCATGGATTTCATGACAGGCGCAGGGATGCCAACCGTTGTCACTTATGTGTGAGCCAGTGAGTAAGAGCTAGGTTTGCTAATTAATGAGCTTGATTGGTCTGGTTTCTGGCCTTGCCTCACTAACTGAAAGCTACTTTAGAGCTTACATGGTGCATGCCGTTGCCTTTAGTTTTATCTGATCTGGACGAAAGATTAGCCTACTGGGTCATTGAGTATAGTCTATTTTCATTTTGCTCCCTTTTGTACAAACCTTGGCACTTTACTTCAATTAACATTTCCATTGGTTGTACGTACAAATTTATATGTGCTGCTTCAATGAAATAATTGTCTCATCTTGCTTTGTTCTACACAATTTCAGGCTCTTTACTTCAGTTAGCATTTTTCTGCCGGATAGGTGATCACTCCCGTATGTCTATCCTCACTTTTATTTGTTGCATTCTAGCAGTACTGCGTGCACCTTCTCCTCCCTCTACTTCCAATATAACTGGAACAGCCTTGTACTCGTCTTTTGTGGCATTATGCATGCTTGTTATTGCTCAATCCATGTCAAATCAAATACATTTTAATCCCAGCAATTCAATTGAGCATAGGGCTGCATACCTACATATGAGTAAATCATAATCCAGAGAACCATCAATTGCATGCCTTACACTTTACTTGTCTTTCCTCGGTGATTGTGTGTAACCAAGCATGGGCGTTCTGCATGGCAGATGTCACACATTTGGAGAATGATCAAGAGGCAGCATTTCTTCGTCTAGGACTGGTATGTAGTGCTACTTTTTGAAATGTTTGAGGCCTAATCTGTATATATGCCAATATTTGTTTTGTAAATTTACAATTCCCGTTGGGTTATGTTCTTGTGGTCTATACTAAACAGCTTGATTAATCATTTACCTATCTGTGGGACATTATCAGTACAATATTTTTTTGCCACAAACATCAGATAAATTTGGCGATTTGAAGTCTTTTAGGCAAGTTTACGAAATAAACACACAGTGGAAAGCTAGTCTTAGCTTTGTTTACTTCATTATATATTTTATCTATTTTCTACAAGTGACCAGATAAAATTAACTTGATTCATTTCCAATTTCAATATTTATTAAAAAAATGAGCTTCTTATATGCACAAAAGTGTGTCTGTTTATTTTTCTAATTCCCAATACCGTCTTGTGTTGTGTGTTCTGGAATTAAACTTGGCTTTGATTATGTTACATGGTAAAAGAAAACTCTTTCTATCAATTGCTTGATATGCAGAAAGGCTAGCAAGTTGATTTGGTTCATATGCAATTGATTGGAAAATAACAGAGATGAAATGTCAAGTATGATGGTCCCTCCATTGATTATGCATGCAATTATGAAGTGAACTATGATGTGGATTAGGTTCTTAGAATCTTCTTTTATCAATATAATAGATGTACTTTTTTATTATTGATTAAATAGGATATAGCTTTATATGTACATGTAGAACCATGTAAAGCTTTGTTTGAAGAAGGGTTTAGCTTGAGAAGTAGGAACTTTTCTAAACCTTTAATCTGACAGGGTTTAGAATCTACTGAAATTGTTTTTAAATGGAAGAACATTCTCCCAGCCTCTATAAGCTGTAATAAATTGTATGTTCTTCTTTGTTGCAAGATTGTATCTTTTCTTGACCAATGAGCATCTGTTCATGATATGGTGTGTTTTATCAGTTTCACTTTGTATGGGCAATTGAGCACGTTGTTTTTAACCTTTTCTAGTCTTCTTTGGCAACTTAATTTGTAGCAGGCTCAAACACAAAAAATCTAATGAGTTCAATTTGTTCATAATGTGTGAGGGTGAAGCCTGAAGTCATCAGCTGGTCACCTCGGATAATTGTGTTCCATAACTTTCTTAGTTCTGAGGTTCGGCCCCTGTCTCTTGTAGTTTGGTGTTGCTAAATATTTTTCATCAGCTCTTGTATTTGGTGACTCAGGCATATACTTTCCTTGCTATTTGCATGTATCCAAAGAAAAACTGTAAGCCCAGGCAACAACATTACATACATAAACCACCAATCTGGTGGACAATGGCCAAAATAGTTGTTGCTGAGTATACTTGTGCTAATCTTTGCAGGAGTGTGATTATCTAAGAGCGATTGCCAGGCCAAGACTACAGATTTCCACTGTAGTGGATGTCGCAACAGGAAAGGTACATTTCTTGCCTTCTACTTAGCATGTGGAATGGTACATTCTCTTTGTATCTCAATGTTAGATAGCTATAATATTTTTCTAGAATAGTTGCCTTCTACTTCATAGCATGTGGAAAGTACATTCTCTTTGTATCTAAATGTTAGATAGTTATTATTTTCTATAAAGTTAGTAGATTTATAAAGTTCAGATCATAGTTGACAATGTGCTTCTTTCTTTTTCTATTTCTAAATCTGTGTAAAACCTTTCTGTCAACATTCCTCTCTTCATCAAGGTTGAGGGAAAAAAAGTTTGAGCATTAATACGATCTATTTTTCTCTTAGAGAGAAAACTAAAGTTTTTCTATTTATGGTGTGCTCTCCTTTATGGAACCATTCGTAATGTTTATTAAACGATTAGTTATAGCTCATATTACTCGAATGATTGTGAGGATTTTGTTGTTGACGATCATAGAACCCTCATTTATTGGGTTTTTTTGTAGTTCTCTATTTCTGAAACCCCGAAATCTTTTTCATGTCCTTTCAATATTTCGGTTGTTGCTAACCTGCTATGTTTTGTGGAACAGGGTGTTAAAAGTAATGTCCGTACAAGTTCTGGTATGTTTGTGAGTTCTGAAGAAAGAAAGTTACCAGTCATTCAGGTCCGTTCATCATACCCCAACTCTAGGTGCCTTACTCCTTACCACTTATTGCTTATGTGAAAATTTACCTTTTAAGTCTTTAAACTATGAAAGTATTAACTTGGTGTTCTTAGGATATGTCTGTACTGCAACAAATTACTTTGTGAGACATCAGCTTATGTAGAATAACATGAGTTAAAATACCATTGTGTGACACAGCAAATACAAGAGTATCTTTGTTGGCGGCTAGTAACGGGTCATCTTCTGTTCATATTTCATAAGTTAGACATAGAAACGATATTATCATTTGTTTCCTAAATTGACTGCATTGTTTAGTTTAAAAACAACTATACGAAATGGGCCTCACCTAGATTGCCATTTAACTACTTTGTCCTTTTCTTTTATCTGTTAGGTCAAAAGAAGATGATGAATGTATGAGATTTTCTTCGCTCCTAATTTTAGATTCAATCTAAGGTACCAATACATCCTATTAGAAATTTAAACAAAATTTGATACTGATATAATTTTGAGATTATTTATTGTTTATCTATTACAACGTTGAAATAAAACAAAAACCATGGACCTAATAGGTAACATTATGTAGAACTAACCTACCCTTTGTATCAATGCAAAAGGTAGGTTAATAGAATTTGTAGCTTCTGTTGGTGTTGCCAAAAGTACCAACAACAGTACATAACATATACTTAGAAATATTTTTGGTGGCAATGAAACTCTGATTCCTGACATGGTACTTATGGATCAAACTGTTTCCTTTTATGGCATGGTCCCTCTGACACAAAATGTAGCTTGTGTTTATTCCTAGTCCACCAATGTCAACTACTCTCAGTTTAATGTGTAAAATCTGACAAATTCCCTGAACTACTGCAATACAGAAGTAGCTAACATATACTTATGTTATATTTCTGTGGTTTATCCTGGAAAATTTTAATGGTGCATTCTAATGCACCGTTAATGAAGTACTTTCAAAAGAAAAATTGGGCTTTTGCTGACACTATTACCTAATTATGCTATCAAATTATCCAACTATGCATCATCCATTCCTTGACATTGCCCTCATCACATGTTCGACAGAAATCTGTGTCAGTGGGTTTAAACCTTAGTAGTTGAATGCTTCATTCTTCTACCATTAATGTTTGCTTTGCTTTCTCCAGGCTATAGAGAAGAGGATTTCTGTGTACTCTCAGGTACCTGAAGAAAATGGAGAACTCATCCAAGTATTACGGTACTAGAATAACCGACAGTATTTTTTTCTGAAGTTCTTTGCCTTGATTATTAATCAATCATTTTCAAGCTAACTTCAAGTCCTACAGGTATGAACCAAGCCAATATTACAGGCCACATCATGATTACTTTTCTGACAGTGTAAGTTGTACTACCTGTACATGCTATGGAGAGCAGAGAGCTATAGCTTCCCTTTGCCATCACTAGGCTAGTCATTTACCAGCAGAGTACCTCCGTTTTTAAATAGGCAGCGCTGTTGACTTTCGGATATGGCGTTTGACCATTCGTCTTGTTTTAAAAATCTATGTAAATATCATTTATTTCGGTATTCCTTGTCTTATCATTAAAGGTATTTTAAGCATGACTTATATTTTTGCATATTTGCACTAAAATTTTAAATAAGATGAATGGGCAAACTTCATATCCAAAAAGTAAACAACGTCGTTTATTTAAAAACAGTGGGAGTAGTACATTTAACCAAGGAAAACCCCACTTTTGGCCCTTCAGCTCTTTCTGCAGATGATGAAAGGGAAAAGAGGAAAAGGTGGCTAACATGTTGGTCTTATGAATTTTCTTTTCCAAATCATCATCCAATGCCAGCTCAAATGCCAAGCTAAGATGGCACGTCAAGCAAAAATGCCCACAAGATCTACTTTGTGGTTTGATTTGACGAGTTCTGATGTTTAGAAAATATAATGAAAATGGGTATAGTGGAACCTATAGTCTGAAAAGAGCTGAGAGACCAAGAGTGCATTTTTCATTTAACTAGCAATGCAAATCAATAAAACCATGAATATCAATCTGCAGTTCAACATCAAACGTGGGGCCAGCGAGGTTGCAACAATGTTGATGTATTTGACTGATGGTGTTGAAGGGGGTGAAACCCATTTTCCTCAGGTTAGCTGAATTATACCGACATAGCTTCTTACGATATCAAAAGCTCTGTACATGTTTCTTCTGGTTCAGCTTTACTTATGTTTGCTCATTTATACCATAGTTCTTTCCTTGGATCTTATCTGCACAAAAATGTGGTCAAGTGCCACTCGTTGTTGTGCAGCACATTCACATTCTCCTTTTATTTCCATGTTTCTCTTTAATGTGTAAAAATTATTGAAACAATTTATGAACATGTATCTGTTGTCTATACAAATCATTCGATACTAGTATAATATTGGTTATCACTGAGAACTGTGGTATAACAAAAGCACCATTCTCTTTTCCCGGCTAACAAAAGCACCATTCTCTTTGACATACTCCTAAGTCATAGCTGTACCAGCAGAGAACTTTTTCGTGCTTTAGGAAACTACTGAATCTACTGGAGAAATTGGTTGTCTAGATTATGGCAACATCAGCTACAACTCGACCTCTGTGCTCTCATATGGCCACAACAACTGCATTGGTAATGTGGAATGCAATCCTAAGAACAACAGCAATATGGATAGCGTAGGCCGCATAGTTGATCTGTCAGATGTTTAAGGCCCTTGAGTTCAAATTATCTTTGAATCTCATTTTAGGTGAATAACCTTGCAATGAGCAATTTGCAGCCATGCTTTCCCAGCTCTAGGTTCTCCATTCCACATTTACACATCTTCTGATACATGGCATGATGTGATATATCGTGGGGCTGCTTCATCCGTCTTTGTTTTTCTTTTTTATGTTACAAGATTTGTGGTGTGCTTGCCTGATATTCTGCATTTCTCACCTCTGTTCCAGGCAGGAGATGGTGAATGTAGCTGTGGCGGGAAGATGGTCAAAGGACTATGTGTCAAGCCAAACAAAGGAGATGCTGTGCTGTTTTGGAGCATGGTGCGTTATTATCTGTTTTAGATAAAACATGAACCATGACAATATTTCATTATCATTAGATCCAGATATTTTCTTAAGATTATCAGTGTTCCATTAGTCAAATGATTTCTTATCTACCATGCTAATTTCGATTGTTTCAGTGGGCTCGATGGCGAAACAGACCAAAACAGTATTCACAGTGGGTGCCCTGTTCTGGAAGGGGAGAAATGGTCGGCTACGAAATGGATGAGGCAAAAAGAATTTGTTTGAGGGAAAGATGAGGCGAGGAATGATGCCTTCTAATTTGTGGCTATGCAGATATGGAACTATATTCTTTCTATTATGTGTAATGAAACGTTTCAGGAATCTTGCAAGCATATGAAAGTTCAATAATGCCATGTTCATATTTCGTTTTTCTTAGGCAACTTAAGCACTGCACACCTCTGTTGTTATCCTTTCGGCTTTGGCAAGATGGTATTTGGGACAGATGGATGGGTAAAAACGATTTTTCCCCCATAGAATGTACAATTACTCCTATATAACAATGTAAACTGGCACGGTTTTAGGAAATGGATTTTCAAATCATCAAGATTTTGTCAAACTTTTGAAAGTCAGCCCTTTATTTTGAATTTGACTGGTTTACTTAGTGTTTTGTCAACTTGAGCTGGCTCGAAAATGAAAAAAAATCTATTCTACTGTATTCTGATATATTACATTGATTTTCATGAGGTATATATAGATGTATATATGAGATAGAGACTTGGAGTACAAGACATGGATTTATTTTTAGGATTATATCTTTAAAACTTTATCTTATCTTTATAATTTAATTTGACTTTTACATCTAATTATACATATCCAGATTTTTAACATTTCCTCTCGGTCGTAATGGGAGTGAAGCGAACGATCACGACCGAATTTAAAATTTTCTGTTTCTTCATCTTCTTCGACTCATCATCATCGATTGCATCTCACGATGAACGGTCCTCCACCCAGTGCATGTGTTCTTTTCGGTGTCAGTCCCTTAACTCTCCTCTATTCCCTCCGTAGTCATAGCGGGAGTGTCATGGACGATAGTGATGACACGGATGCTTTGATTGGAGTTACTATAGATGATTTTTGTTGTTGACGTTTGTCGATGTAGCTCATTTTAGTAGCTGTGGTCGTGATAGTCATGATAATTGATGTAGCCGCACATAGCTAAAGACGAAAAAAACTGTAATTGTTAGCATCTTGCACCTTATAGATGTCAGAGGATGTTGTTGAGGACGTCTTGCGAATATCGAGAAGGCGTCGTTGGCGTCGTAGTTGACATGGTCGATATCATTGATGAAGCATTTTGCGGATTAATCAGTCAGAGAGGATGCAATTGGTGTGTCCATCTATGTGGACGAAGCGGGCAAAGTGGCATATTATCATGTTGATGAAAACTACTGACAAGATGTGTTCTCGACGAAGACATTGCTATAGTTATACGACAGGGTTGTAGATGATGTTGTCAGCTGATGAAGAGGATGATGACGACCCCGAAGGTCCAGAAGACAACGTCGGCGTCCTTGTCTTGCCGAAGCTTGTACATGCATGTGTCGTCCCTTGTTCCTTGCATGCCATGCATGCATGTATTTGCATGAATCAGGATCAGTCGTGTCGCATGCTCATTTGCATGCCATGCATGCATGTATTTGTCCCTTGCATGCCATGCATACATGTATTTGCATGAATCAGGATCGGTAGTTGGACACTACTTCCTCGCATGCGTAGGGAAAGCCAGTGCTGATGGAAGCGTTGGTGGCGGAGATCTTTTCTTTTTGTGCGGCCGTGCGTCGAATATGTATGTGTTGCTGGTGTAGATTGAATCTCCTGGTCTTCTCAGTTGATGTGG